>WOFM01000119.1:196846-717868 GCA_011428145.1 Ericerus pela
AGTTCACAAAAAACATTAGACCTATTTTAGAAAACGAAGTTTAATTAAAAATGCGTATTTGGGACGAGTCCAGACATTAGTTCTCCTTTTCCTACTAATATTTAGAGGAAAAAACGTCGGAGATGAGGGATAATTATTTTATCTATAATATAATGAAAAAAGCTGAATTTATATCATCACTAGTTGTCAGCCCTGTCTTCGCCAGGCTGTGAAAAAATGATGACTAAATCACAATTGAAGAAATCGAGAAATAAAATTTTTAGAAAATCTTATCAGCAAGACCATATTTGGTTAGAAAAATGAAAAAATCAATTCATGATGGTCAGCCATCCAACTGACAGCGGAAAAAATTGTGTTTCAAAAAGTGTTTTTGGCCCCTATCTGCTGCCTCTTTCACGTTTTCAAAAGTTTGAAAAAATTCTATCTATATGTGATACTAATGAACCCTCATGCCAATTTTCAGCCTTCTAACTCAATTAAAAGTACAAAAAATAAATTTAAATGAAAATTCGGACTTTTTGAATTTTATATAGTAGATTTCTGTGGAGCCATTAATTTTGTTGAAACTTGTAAGGGCAGGGTGATATGAGACAATGTCGTTTAAGTCACAATTCTCAACAGTAATCTTACTGGGTGGTTAAAATTTTCGTGAAAAGCATTGAAAAGAATGAAAATATAGAAATTTTTCATCCTAATTGTCTTAAAACAAGAGATAGCTACTGGTTCGACATGAATTAAATTATACAGGAAGCTTCAAGGAATAAAATAAGCTAAAGAACAAGAAATTTATGTGGTTAGAATAAAATTATACAATAGACTATTTAGACAAATTGACGCACTCCCATAGAGTCAATGTAATAAAATCATCATTTTGTAGTTGGGACAAATTATCCCACAAAGTAAGCGCAAATGTCGTCAGTTCTTTAAAGTGTAGGGCAGGTGAAGAAAATTGAATTGCAAATGACACTAGCGCTTACTTACCGAGTTGAAATGTTAAAATTGACTTTTGTGACGATTTCTTATCAGAGTGCATCAACTTGTCAGAATAGTCTGTATAACTTTATATTAGAAGCTAAGAAAATGACTTAATTTTATATAATCAGTGTAAATAATCCCACTGACAACAAATAATACCGCTCAAAAACACCAAATTGAGGCACAATTTTTTTTTTTTCAATTCTCTCAGCTTTTAAAGACTCAAATTTCTTTATCTTTGAGTCATTTTATTTGTTGAAGCCTCTAGAATTTCGTTCATGTTGAATAATTAGCTATAGTTATCTATTACTAGTTTTAAGATAATTATAACCAAAAATTCAAATATTCATAATGCTTTTCATTTGTTTTAGTCTCCAAGTGAGATAAAACTTTCAGTTGTGATGTCATATGACATTGTCTTATAGGTTGATGATGACTGTTTGTTAAAACCATTGCCGACAAACTGTTAAATTTCAAAGTAAGTTACAGAATTAATTTCTCCATCAGTCATGGTGTTTGGTTTCGTTCATAGTATTGAAGAATAAACGTAGGAAATTATTTTAAAAAAATATAAAAAAAATAGGTAGGTACAAATAACTGTAAAAAACAATAATAGTAAAAATCAGTCCTAGACGCACCACTGCACATAAATGGCAGCCATTTGCATCAAGTCCACTAATAGTAACCACAGTATTCAGTGATGGGAGAGTATATTGATTCAAGTTTTGAGGTGCCTCTTTACAGTGCTTTAGCTTGTGTCATCCTCAGATTTTTGCTGGCTTATGGATAACACTGTAGAATTTATTGTTTTGGTGGAAGTAACAAAAATTTTTTTGTTTTTGCGTATGTGTTTGGATATGTGGGTAGTGGCGCATGCCTATCGAATATAAGGGAAAATATTGGTGAAATAATTTAGTCGAATAATATTGTGAAATAATTTTGACAAATAATTTCGTTTGGCTTGTACATTTATTTATGTAATTATCTTTTCCATATCAATTCATGAAAACTTGAAAATCTAACAGATACCTAACAGTGGAATGGTAACTACCTAATAGAAAATTCTTTGAATTTTGAATTAATTTTCAATATTGGTTTTATGGTTAATTCGACACAATTTCTGAATATTTTTCTTTTCATGTGCCATCTAAGGGGGAAAAGTGTCAAAAGGGTTTGCTTAGATCTTTTATTTGTTTTTTATATTTTTTTTATAATTTTGTATACTTATATTTTTTTATTTATTTTATTTTTTATAATTTTTTTATTTTTTTATAATTTTTTTATTTTTTATTTTTGTTTTTTTTCTTTGCAATGACGTCCTAGAAACAGTCCTAATGGCGCTCATGGTAACTTTGATTTACTACCTCACTGTGAAGAGTTGAGGAACTGCATATTTTGAATAATTTCATGTTTATGGTTCTTTGTCTATGCTTATATTATCATCCCTAAGAAGAAAAAATTACAGTAATAGGTACCTCCAAAATATGTGAAAAAGAGATAATTTAAAAAATTTATTGTAATATTTTCTAAATCTCCATTTAAAGAGTAAAAATGAATTTTTCTCTTGGTACAAACCTCTGAATGTTTTCTTCCTTTAACGCATTTATTGAATATTTCCAATTCATCAAGTAGTTGTGACCATTGACTGTACATACTATTAAAACCTAGACAAACTATTGTTAAATTTTTTCCACTAAACTTGGATCTAAAAGTGGATCCCACCAACGGGTTTTGCTGCTGTTGTGGGATCTAGATTTGAAAAATAACATAAAGGTACATGACCATTCACGTTTTCTTTTGTGTGCAGTTAACAACCATTTTTTAAACAGTTTGATTTCTATTGTTTGCAGCTGCCAGTTCTTTATGCACAGGTTTTTTTATGATACCTAATAAAAAAAAAGAGTAGTCAAAGAACAATTTGGAGAAATATTTGTGAAAAAGAGAAGATCCACACTACTAACACACCATTGTGTTTTAAAACAAACTAGATTTTTTATAGAAAATTTCTCCACTAGGTTTTTTAGTCTTATACACATTCAGTCAATGGTCGTGATCACTAATTTCAATTCAATGTGAAGTATCCATATGTGTAGATACAATAATTTGTTGTATTAATTTGCTAAATATCGATATTACAATTTTTATTTACGATATAACTACTTGAACTTATGCATAAATTTCAATATGATGATTTAAATCAGTGGTTCCCTTTCCAGCCATCATGAGGGGTTACCTATCATTCAACATCTTTATTTCCTTCTGATTCCCTCCTGGCTTCACAATATCACACCTTCCTTCTCTAGCCCATTTGGATTGATTTCACAACCCCTTTGGAGGTCCACACCCTAGGTTGGGAACCACTGATTCGAAGTGTTGGTATCTAATAATCTATAAATTCATGTCGATGTATCCTACTACTATTTATATTGCAAATAACCACTTTTCCTCCTAGGAAGGACAGCAAATCTTCTGGTTGGAAGACATATACAAAAAACAACAACAAGTATGTGCCAAAATCAAGTTGCACAACCTGACAGTATGAAAATGAGCACACGTGTACCTGCATTTCATTAAATTTGTTTGCACTCTACTGATACGCTCACAGTTGGTATGGTCTGCTGGATGATGATGCTGCTTGGCAGATTCTCCTTGCTCTCACCAGATTCGCATTTAATGAAAGCCCGTTCAATCTGGAACAGACTCTTATCCTTCGTTTCAGGCAGATAAATCAGCGCAAATGTGGCGGCTAACAATGAAGATATGCTGAACAACCACATTGTACCATCAATCTTTAGGGTGTCCATCAAAAATGGGTAGAATTTCACGGTGACGAAGATGAACAGGTAGGCCAGTGAGGAAATAATGCCACCCATTATGCCGCGTACTGCCAGCGGAAACAGTTCGCCAATCATCAGCCAGGGTAGCTGCAGCATACCCAACATGCTGGCTGATACATTCACCAAAATGCTGACCAGTGGTATCCACGCCATAGGTCGCCGGTTGTGTGGCCACGTTGCGTAGAAGTACTCATAAGTGGCGGCTGTTGCCATTGCAAGTGCCATAAGAACACCCGAAGTACTTGCCATAAGTTTGCGCCGGTAGCGTTGGATGCATACCGCTCCCGCAATGCTCACCAGAAATCGAAGGCTACCCACCATAATGGAGGCAACGTAATCGTTGTAAACAGCTCCCATATGGTGGAAGAAGTCAACGGCATAGTACAGCACAATGTAGATACCAGACATCTCCTGGAAGATGAAGAAGGTGAGCAGTATGAGGAACGGCCTCCAGACAGCGCCGCGTTTGCAGTAGAAGAACATCTCCTTGGGAGATCGGGGCTTCGAATTTCGTGATATTTTCACCGTCTCCAAGATGTCGGCCAGTTCGGTGTCGGTGGTCGTTTGGTCTTTGCGGAACCACATCAGGGCATCGGTGGCCTCCTTTAGCGAGCCATTGGTCGCCAGCCAAGACGGCGATTCGGGTAGGAGAAGGGTGGCGAGAAAGGTTAGCACAGCGGTCGCCGAGCACACGAAGGCAATCGTCTTCCAGTCGGTGATGTAACCCAAACTGTAGACGATTAGCACGCCCAGTGACACAAATACTGGACCGATGGCGGACAGGAAACCGCGACTAGTTGGTGTGCTGATTTCAGCAACGTATACGTAACCCGATGATGACATACCTGCGAGCAGAGTTGAAGACATCTGTTGTAGTACATTTTGCGTAGAACGTTGAAAATAATTTTCGAAACGTGAAATAACAAATTCACGACAAAGCATCCAGTCAGTGGTGGTGAAAAACTTGAAACTTTAACGTGGGTGCTGGTAAATTGGTGTTCTAGTGGCCTAGTGGGGCGTTGTGGATTCGGAATTTTGTTAACGTGAAGACGGTTTTACGAACTAAATTTGTACGTTTAGTACCTGCACTTATACCTACCTGATGTTCTGATGGGTAGCTGTGGGGTGGGAGTAGTGTAACTTGAGATTTTTCTCGGGATGAAGGGAGTGTGATTTAGGTGAATGATCGTGAGAGTAGGCCTAACATAAGAATGATGATAAATTAAGCGAATCAAGTAGGTAATGTTTATTTATAAATAACGTTATTTTTTACTGTGTCGGTTGTTTTATGCTAAACATGCAGTCACCTCTGTTGCTACAGCACAAAGGAACTATCGATTTTACTGTTCACTTTAATCGAATGAAATTATTAGTTTGAATACTGTAAGCATGAATAACTTATCTGTGTTAGAGAACTGGCACAGTTGACAACAAATACAAGGGAGAAAGGGCGATTCCTACAAATTTTTAATGAAAAATTAAATATATGGATGAATACTCAGGATTTTGATCGATATGTTTATTGTAAACAATGCAAATTGGTGATGGTGAATATTTAGAGAGGCAGAGTAGAGAATTCAGGTGATGGTAATTTTTCGTGTGTGTAGTGGAAATTGGAATAACGCTGTTTTATCGTTTTGATTATCGAAGATAGATATATTGTTCAATAATTATTTTAATTTATACAGAAAAACTGAACGAAAATAGAAGTACCATGCCTGTAGTAGGTTTGCAGAATGTTCAAAAATCGTCTTCCAAGCTAAATGGGTCTTTTAGAACTCACTGAGAGAAGTGAAAGTTCCTATTTACATGAGCTTTGAAATTGATAGTTTTAGAGACCCGAGTCTCCCAAATTTTTGAAATTTTCATAGTTCAATAAAATGAGGAAGTTGAAAAAATTCTTTAAATTTGATTTTCGATGAATGCATCTTATTGTACTCATCGAATATATTAAAAAAACGTTCTTTTGACCAGGGTCCCTATCTTTAATACTTATAGAGTTCAATTTATTTGGAATCGGAAGAAATTTGTTGAAATTTTAGCATATCTGATGTTCATTTGTAAAAAATTCAGAAAAAAAAATGTTCCCCTGCCTGGATTCGAACCTGCAACCTTCATACGATGTGTACTCCCCACCTTTTGTAAATTTTGCCTTCAAACGAATGAATATGCAACCTATTCGACACACGCGTATGAAAGCTTGTATTTCTGAAACAACAATGTTAAAAAAATACGGCCATAGACTTTTTTGCTTCTATTCATTTGGCTTGGGAGACAAATTTTGGACATTCTGTACATTATACATAATACATAATATGTAATATGTAGCCTCTTCGCATTGTCATAAAATATACTTTTAATTGTTTTTAGCCTACAGTTATCCTAGTTTTTTCGCAAATTCATTCATTATTTCATCTGCTTTTACATCTTTTAAGAGGAATTTTGAACCCGCATCACCAAGGACGTATCTGAGGGTGAATCCTGGCGGTGTGGACCCTCCTCACTGCCTAAAAAAAAGCCTGAAATAGTGCTTCTTTATCGATTGTGGCCGGAGAAGGGAATCAAGAGAGATCACAGAAAATATATAGACCCTTTCTCCTTTCAAGGTGGAGTTATCTGCGTCCTTGTACATCACCCAACCCACAAAAATCAAGCCACCGAACTGTGAAGATGAAATTTCTGTTGGTCTGCCCGTACATCTTATGTGTCATGTATCGATTTCACTCGTATGTTTATCTGTAAGAGTAATTTCAGCGCTGAGAATATTGAATCATTCGTGAGATCCATCATTGCTATGTATTGAACATATCCATAGAACTGAAGCGAGAAAATATTATACAGAAAAAAAACCGGTGAATAAAAATGGTTTAAGGCGAGGTAACCTAGAATTTTCAAGTTTAGTATTGCGGGTGTATTTCTGTCTTTTTCTTTTCTTCCTACGTGATCGGCATTCTCGATATGATCCATAATTAAAACTCATTCTCGATCTATTAACGAATATGTATGTTTCAGGGAAAATAGGAGAAATACGTTCTGATATAATTCATAGACAGTATAAATTTTATTTTTTATTCGATTTGTTAACTGGATTTTGTTCGTTGTTTTTTTCTACTTTAGCCTGACGTTGCATCGTTATTTATTGAGTTATTCTATTAAACCATTATACTTATGGATACGAATTACTTCTGATCTGGGGTTGAATTTTTGCAAAAAAAAATTTAGCTTGTTAATTATGAGGCCCTAAATTGTTGACTTTTTAAATAATAATGTATACCTAGGTAGATATAAGTTTGCACTTTACAGTCGATATTTCTCCTCAGTTTGTGACTTTGGTTTTATATACTTCGTAACGAGCGTGGTTGAGGCCAAGGTCGTCTCTATGTCTGGTTATAAATCTAGGGTAGAATGCCTATGTAGTTGAAAAAAATATATTTCTTCCGATTCCGAGAGTAAAAGTAATTTTTTTTTTTAATCATTTAGTGCTTTGCTTCGCTTACCAATCGCTAAACCGGAAATGCATCTTCCCAGACATAATGTGAATAAATCGTCAGATAACCCGATCAGTGTCCAGCCGAATAAAAATGGTATCGTCGTGTAGCATATGGTCATCTTTCTTCCACACATATCCATGAGTATTCCAGAGAGTAGCGCACCAATTGGGTTAGACAGAACACCCAAACTCGCTAAAAAAATAGAATGCATGAAATTTTATTATTTGCGTGATAAATGAAAATGCATATAATATTGGAAGAGGTTTATCAATTCCATGCGTGTATATGCTTTTTTTTATGTTCAATCCAGCCTTTCTTCTCAACCTGGACACCGATTTTTATTTGATAATGATTTGAAATATTTGATAACAATTTATATTGTGTTTTAATTATTTACCCTAACATTTGGAGAAATTGTTTGTTTTGAATCTTATCCTAACAACCATGGTTGTGTTGGTTGTTCATTCTGAATGGGCCCCTATGCTTGGGCGAACTATTCGCACAGAACTGCACAGAAAAGGATTAATGCATTTAGTCTGGGGTCCACTACCATCAGTCTAGGCACACCTTTATTTTTTATTTTTTTTTAAATTTTCACTCCCCAATTGAACTTTGGAAAATATTGGCCCTGACTCATTCTGAGCTCGAAGCTCTTTTGATTGCCAGCTTTTTTATAAAAATCTGTCCATCCGTTGTGACGCAAAAAGGAAAAATAGAGTGTGACCTTACCATACTAATATATTTGATGGAGGGCTGATTTTAGTAGTTTCATTCCTCAACCATATAGCATTTCTGAGAACAAAATTACTTTAGGATGTATATCTATATATTCGTATAGATATAATAACATGCAAAACAGAGTAATTTCATTCCCTGAAATCAGTATCTACTTGTCTGATGGTAACCATCTATACAAATGTTATAGGAATCAACATTCCATTACATATATACTAAATGTTATCACTTGTTGCTGATGAATAGATTGAGATATTTGTAATTCTGTTCAACAAATTTTTGCAAACTTGAGACCTATTCAGATTATTTTTTCTTACCCAGATACCTCTAAATAGTGATTTTCAGTAACATTGTTGGTCTAATTCCTCAGAATATGTTTACATACATACCCATGTACATACCTACCAATGTACGTACATATATACATATGCGCATACATACATACATACTTACCCACATACATACATGCATACATACATACATACATACATACATACAAGTGTACAATTATTGCTCGTATTATAGTATAGGGTCATTGAAAAATCTAACAAACTTCAAAAAAAAATCTTAAAAGAGGAAAATAATTCTTTTAAAATTGCTCCAGTAAGATCGACTGGAATTAAAATGAAACGAAACAGCATTATTGTAAGTTAATAATTTTTTTCAAAAAATAGAACCAACTTGAAAGGAAAACAATAAAAAATGTACTGAAAAATGAAAAATAATCCTTCTAAAATTTTTCCAGCAAGATATGGGTCTAGGAACTGTGATTATTGAAGTCAGTGCCAATTAAAACGTTTTGTTATAAAATCGATGGAATTGACGTATTAAGTCTACATAGTAAAGAAAAAGAGAGCCAACAAATTCCACTTTATAGACCTAGATCTGGCTGGAGAAATTTTAAAAGTATTTTCTGTTTTTACCTAATTTTTTAATTTTTTTTTTTCAAATCAGTTTTATTAAAAAAAATATATTTAATGTTTTTTGTCTCATTTTAATTCCCAATTAATTTTACCAGAGAAATTTTAAAAGAATTATTATAGGTACTGTAAGATAAGATGCACTATTCACCATTCTGGGTGTGGGGTGGTCACAAAAATACTTTAGGTATTACCTAGCATAATGATCTTTTTGTATTAAAATAATATGTTTTCATTTTTTCTTATTGGGAGGTGGTGGATTTGAAATAGGATTTGACTTGATTATTGAACATGATTCCAGCTTGCTCCCAAAATTGTTCAGTTATTGACCGATTTGGCTAAATTATAGACGTTGAACAAGACAGCATAACATTTGTCTATCAACCACTGTTAACTAATCAGCCGGAAGCAGCCCAGCCAGATGAAATGTGTGATGATACAAGTATGTATATATGAGCATACTGTGGTGCAAATGTAGCAGTTTATGGTACAAGTGGAGTAATTTCAACCCTCTGGAAAAAGTGGAGCACATATGGTACCTATGTCTACCCTGCCTTAAGCGATTTTTAGGAATCCCTTTATGTTATTGGACAGTGAATGGTTTCTGGTATGTTATTTTACCCTTGTTGCAGCCTGTGTTTAAAGTCACATATAAAGGAGCTTGGTAGGTATTAAATTCTGCTTCACTTATATTGCATTTGTGTGTACTCACTTTAAAAGTAGGGATTAAGGCTAAAATCTGCACTTCTGTTAACAATGTAACTATTGGATCAGAGGTATCTATGCAAATGAACTGGAAAAATTCAGCAAACAGTCTTCAGTTACCTCAGCTAATAAATTATAAAATTGTTGAGAAGGGTCCATGTTCAGACAAAGAGTATATTTTTATTTATGTAATTATAGGCGATCATATGTGTTTTTATATTGTTGTTCTATGAAGTGATGTTTGAAGAGGAGATTTTGTCAGCTTTTCAATAGCTTCTTGCCATGAGGCATGGACTAACACTCTAACAACCGGTGTTCAAATCTTTATCAAAACAAAAATTTTTTTGTAATTTTGTTTTTTCGTTAGTATTTTTTTGTTTTATTTGAACATTGTATCTTTTAAAGTGGATTAACCAAATTGTGTATTACATTTAAAACAAAGTTCCAAAAAAAGGGGAAGTCTTATTACTCCTCTGTCGTAAAAAGTGTATTGTATACCTTTTCTGAAACCCTTTTTGTTTGATCGCAGACGCTTGTAAATTGTTGCCAGAATATGATTCATTCAAGCGTGGTACAGGCAGTAGATTTATTTTAGAAAGGAGTCAATTTAATTTCATTTTCTTGAGGAAGCAGTATGGCTTGCTAGCACTGTAAGTAGGTGTCACCATGTATATAGGTCCATTAGCAGTGTTCATGTCCTTGACTAATCACATATTATCAATTTGGGTAGCCAGCCCACAGATATTTGTTCTTCTTCTGGGGTGTGTCCAGAAACATTATAGGGGAGGGAAAAGTGTTACCCGATGCGTTGAGAAAAGTAATTTCGCACTTGGTAATGTATTTTTCCCCCAGCTCTGGAGGCTGTGACAATAATTCTCCAACATAAAATTCATAATAATTTATAAAAATTAATAAAATTTTCGATCAAAATCATTTTATCACGAATATTTTAGAGTAATTTCCATGTTTTGATAATTTTAAATTACTTGTCACTAAATTTCATTATTTTGCACGATTCTTTACAGTCCTTCTGAGAATTATAAAACAAATTCTCTTATCAAGCCCATTCAGATTGAGATTGTGTGTCAAGTATAGAGTTAATTTGAGGTCACACAGTGTGAATCGTTTATCTTCACCTGTAATGTTTCTGTATGCGCCCCTCATGTGTGATATCAATGATAAAGTTGTCTTTAACAGGGTTATATACGCCACAACACACACTTTAGCTCTGTTTGATAGGATTACACTAACTTACACCAACCTACACTGGTAGGGATATTCCAAAAATATTCAAGTAAAACTTAGCGCAAAGACATACGGCATTCCTACATTTGTGGAATCGCCCGCCTGGTATAGGTTGGTGTAAGTTGGTATAGTCCTATCAAACAGAGCTTGTATCAACAAGTACCTAAGTACATGGGTACTCGCCTTCCTAATTGTGCTCCAGAGAATGATGTATATTTAATTGTGTGTGTGAGTGGAAACATATGATGGCTATTTGTTTAGTGTGCAGTGCACTACTATTTGAGTCATGGACCTCCATCTGTTGATACAGGACTGAGCTCTAAAGCAGGAAAATCAAAAAAGGATGTTCCGTCAAGAAAATTTTAAAAATTTTTTGCTGTTGTATATTAAAAAAAAATTTTAATTTTTTCTCAATTTTTGAGGGGAAACACCCCCCTGCGCTCTTGGCTGTGCCTGTGAACTTAAGATATAGAAGTAGGCTACATAGCACCCTGAAGAAGAACAAAAAAATTCTGTCTCTTTCCCTCTCTGAATATTGAATTCTTTTACTTTCTGTCCAGGTTCTATTATTAAATGCCCTTTCATTTTTGGTTCTTTGAAGACGCATTCTTTGCTACTTGTGAATAAGTAAACACTGCCCACTGTAGTTGAGAGGATCTCCAATTTAATCGAAAAAGAACCCTGTTTCTAAAGGTGAAGTTTTTTTAGTAAAATTTATCCCATACTTGGCGACACTTCGCTGTGACACATTATTGTGTTACATGATACACTGAATGTGGCTTATATTTTTCACTTATTTTTATTCTTAGGAAATCGAGAAGCGGAAGTTAGCTGGAGTGTAAAGATCTTAAGCTCAAAATGTTGTGCAAAATTTTCTTCGACCCTCGCTACATCTATTTGTGCTCCAAATGAATCTCATTTTCGGTTGAATGGGAGAGCTGGCGAAATTTTTGATGTTTAATTTCACCTAGGAAACGATAAATGTTGGAGGACTGGAAATAATTTTAAAAATTATTCAGCTTCACTACTTGCTCGAGATAATGAACCTAGTCATTCAATCCATTTGTGTTGTTTGTTTTACGAATTCAAAAAATGATTGCACTCTATCAGGAAATTAGTGTTCATAAAAACCTAAAATCATTTCCTTGTGTCCTCGGACTGCCGATAAAACGCTGAACGTGGTACTTCATATGCCGCAACAGAAATTAAGTTTTTCCTTTCATTTTTCAATATTCCGACTATATGTTCGAGAATTCTTGTAACTCCTCTACTTCCAGCATCTAGACATTTGTCATTATTTTCTGTTCGTTCCTCCTCAAACAATTTTACTGCTCTATAGAGATGCGTGGACTACTGACTGCCCTGCACCGATCGATGAAAGGTTAATTTTAATATTCTTATCAGCGTCGGCTGCTGAACTTGGTGTTCGGTGAAATCGACGCGAATGTACTGCACAAGGTTAACTAAACATTTGCCATTTGCCTAACCCAAATTTCCATTGTAGATGGTAATTGCATTTTTATTCGCGTCTCTTATCGCCATCGACTCGTTTTCCTGTTTCCTCTCCTTGGAAAAAAATTATTTATTTATTTATTTTCTATTAACGCCGCTGTGTTTGATTTAGCCGGCGGTCAAGTTTTTTGACTTCCAACCACATTGATAACGTATAATAACTTATTTAATGGTTTTTTTATTTAAAGATTCTTCCTTTTTATCTGGTTATCAAATCTCGTTTGTTCCGGTATAGGTATTCGATTCCGACCGGTGAAATTAATATAAAATAAACAAATCGAAGTTATCCAGTAGGCCTAGACTAGTAGGGACATTTTTATTGGGCTAATCATTAGGTAGGGTTTCGTCTATCTCCGTAGGTTTTTTTGCTGTTCGATTAAGTTTTCAATTCTTTTTTATAGTTCCAAAACTATTTATTTGAAAATATTCTGATCCTAGCGGCAAACTATGGCTTGTAACCAAAATGTTTTTAGGGTCATTGGTTATTGGGAACCAATTAAAATCTATATTGGTTACAAATGTACTTATTTGATTAGGTACTGGTTATTGTTCTGGTTGACTAAAATAATTTTTCTGGTTATTGGTTGTGGTTACAGGTTGTTGGTTGAGACAAAATTTGTAGTAAAATAGATTAAAAAAATTTTCTAAAAATCAAATGATTAATAATTGATAATTTTTCAGGAAATAATTGATAATTTTTGAAAAAAATAATCAATAATATTGATATTTCAGAAAAACTAATAAAAACTGATTCTTTCTGGTTATCATTCTGTTCAATGATTTTAGCATTTTATGGGAATTGGTTATTGGTTATGTGAAATTGTTTCATTTAGGTTATCAGTTCCCAAATCAATGTTGTCAATTTGTTTAAGTTTTTAGTGGGTATTGTTATGGTTATGGTTGTGATTACAAGCCCATGACAAACTAGTTTTAATGCTAACGAACTAACCAAATTTGGTTTTCACGGTTTAAACTTTGCTAGTTTAAAAGATCCTACCAGCCATCTAATGGTAAAAAACTATGGTAATGTGCATGTTCATCGATGTATTGCTTGGATAATCTATATTTTTGTTAATTTTTTTTGTTTTTGTTTGTAAATGAAATTAGGTACTATATTTGGGTAGGTACCCTAAGTGAGATCTCAAAGTTCAGTCAAAGTGGTTGCATTGATTGCAATTTCATTCACTTTTCATATTTCCATATGTAACCCTTGAAAAGTAGTTGAGATTTCCTTCGGTGCAACCACTTTAACTGATACTTTGATAGCAAAAAATTTTTATTTTTTTTCTCTCAAAACAATGGTTAAAAAGCCCTAGTATGGTATCTGAGAAAAATTTAATTTTTTTCATTTCCTTTAATATAACATTGTAAAAATAGAGAGTGCATCAGATTTTTGCTTGATGTTCAATTGATGTTTAATTGATGCTAAAAAAATAGAAAAAATAGGCAAAAATAGTAAAATTTGTTTGCTTTTTTTCAATTCTTCTTACAAAATAAACTTTATGCATCTTTGGTGCATAATAGCACGTTTTCTAGCCTCATTTTAGGATTGAAAGTTCATAGGACCAAAAAATTTGAAAAAATGACCTTAATTAATTATCTTCTATTTACTCAAATTTACCACCTATAATTTATTTATCTATCATCAATGATTTCATGATTTCTTCATAATTAAAGATTTAAAATAACTACTGAATGGAAAATTAGTCATTTTTTAAATTGTTGTTTATTTCAAAAGTTAATAGTTGTAGGTAGATGTAATTTTTCAATTATAACTCACCCTATTTTTTAATGAAAAATTAATTTTTATTATCAGATTTCACTAAAACTGAAGTAGTATTGAGTTAATGGCAAGTGAAAATAGAAGAAATTTCAAACCCGTGAAATTTTTCACAGTAAGTTTTTCCCTTCCAATTTTACAGTACAAATAGGTCTTTATGAAAACAAAACCCATAAATTTCTTACAAAAATGGTTCTTACAATTTTTTTATAGGGTCAACAGTAACATCGTCAGTGCATAAAGTACAGTATGTACCAAGTAGGCAATTGTTTTTTTTTCTTACCTGTCAGCAACCCTTGTCTTTGAGTTGCTACATTCACCTATGATGCTTCTTGCAAACTCAGACTTGCCCAAAAAAAAATAGTGTATTATATACCAAGGTTTGAATGTGAGGGTTTATATGCGAGGGCAAGTTTGGAAAACAAGCGTGGCAAGTGAGTAATTCCTGAGTCTTGTAAACTCACTTTCAAACCTTGTTGAGGAGGCTATTTTTTATAATTAATGATCAAAAAGCAACAAAATCATAGAAACAGAACCATTAATTACTACTAATTGTGAATGGTAGCAATTTCAATGAGAAAAAATTATCAAAGTAAACAAATATACCCACAGTGACCATCTTCTCCCAATCAGTGTTTGTAGAATAGCTGGTATGGTGGTAGCTAGGTAACTTTGAGGCTGCAGGTTTATATCTTTGCCAAGCTACTGAATTATTCATAAATATAAAAATTTCAAGTTAATGGAAAATCACTTTACATCGAGGTTACATCATTCATCAACGATATACCTAAGCACTACTTTTCACTCACAAAATACAATTATTGTAAACATTACCTTTCTGATAATGTATTATAAAAATAACTTTTCCCCCTTGGTACACATTGTACTATTTTTCCCCTTCTCTTAACGTATTGTGTATAGCAATTGAAGACATAGAGGAAAGAGTTTTGATAGAAAAATTTATTAATGAAATAGACTGATTAGAAAAGGAGGGAATCCAATCCGCAAAGTGCAATGCAAATGTGACGAGAGAAAATGATGAGTTTTGTAACATCAATGTGACACAGTTCCAGCAAATCAGAAACAACATGACACTTGTGTCACTTTACGATAGCTCTGTTTGATAGGATTACTCCAACTTACACCAGCCTTCACCGATTGTGCTATTTTACAAATATTCAAGTAAAACTTGGCGCAAATTCATGTAACATTCTTACATTAGTGGAATCATCCTCCAGATGTAGTTTGGAGTAGGTTGGTGTAGTCCTATCAAACAGGGCTAATTACTCTGCTAACACCACCCAGACATTTTGGATTATAATTCAACCACACGTGGGAAACGATAACTAATTTAATGCACAATATGCGTGGTTGAACCTGTGGAGAAATGGAAGTGTATCCCCGTGTACACTTAACCACCAGTAAAACAACTAATCCTCGGGTAATGAATTTAATCTACACTGCAGCAAACTTGAAAATTCGAAAATGTTATTTGTATTATCACTAGAGGGTATCTTGCAAAATAAAACTTCGGCTGTTCAGAGTTACTGGTTTGAAGTTACCATATCTACTTTATGGTGCCCACTTTTGCCGATTTTCTCGAACTTGTTTTTTTGTAATCATTTTTAGGAATTTCCCATTTTCAGTGCGAGCATATTAGGTGTGTAAATTATACTCGAAATTAATTTGATAATTGTGTGAATTAAACAGGCAAGCGAAACTCTCGAGCGTATTGTCGATGCAGATGAACAGCGGTTTACTAATTAGGAGTAGGTAACTTAGTTCTGATTTAATCGCAATCACTCGCACAAATCTGCTGACCTGTTATTATATAACGATTAACGTATCTGTCGTGTTGAAAATTATGTTAGCAACAAAAATTTAGAATCACTACCTATGGTCTAATAATGCATTTACGTTTGGTAGATAAAATAGTTCAAAATAAGTGATAAAAAAAATTAAATATTCAGAAGGAAAAAAAAAGAAATTAAGGCTTACCAATCCAGGAAGCTTCTTCGGCATTAATTCTCATCGTATCATCCATGTCTTGTGAATCTGTAACGTTGTTGAGTAATTGGGGAAGAAGAACAGCGAATAACCTTGACACATTCCTACGTTTATCGAGTTCAAGTGTGTAATGAAGGTGGCTATAACCTGTTCGAAAAAAGAAAAAAAAAGAGAAAAAAATTCAGCTGATAACGGTACAATGCAATTAGCAAATAGTCAAGTGTTTAGAGGATTATAACATTATAACTAGGTACCATAGCATTTCTTGGTTTAATCATTGTGGCGATGTTCACTGGTGATGTTCACGCTTCATTAAAAGAGAATTTTTTTTTTTTTTTGTGCATTATTGACGAGATTAGTGTGGAGATGCCTCATCAACACGATATTCTCGTTAATCAGCTTACACGTAATGATTTTGTGTACTTATGTACGCTCAATTGTTGGCTAAGTGCCTCGAAAGTTTGTTTATCGCAAATATAATGTTCGAGTGTATGAAGAATTTCGCCTTTACCATAAATTGTGTATGTTTTCTGAAGCTTTGGACAGTTCGGCTGTTTTGAAAGCAGAAAAAACAAGGCGCTGTAGACTTATAAATTTCAAAATAGACCATACAGTATATTGTTGTTGCTCGAAGTTGAGAATAAATAACCAACGAAGGGTTACAACAAGTAGAGCCATTTAAAGAATATTCGAGTCCGGGGGAGAAAAATTTTATGGGTTCTCTCATAAATTGAAAATCACATCTATGTTTTGGTGTATTATCTGAGATTTATCTGTGTGAGGGGTTTTACAATGCCGGAGAAGTTTATTTCGCTAGTGGAGCGAGCAAAAAAGTTTTTTCAAGCGTTTTTCAGTCGATTTTCCATGAAAATTTACTTATTTTTCTCTTTTTTTTTTTTTCGAAAATACCGAGTTCCTGCAAATCCTGGGTACAGGGAAATCCTCCTTCTTCCTCTCTCGTCAGGCTTGACAACAGATATGAAAACGTTGCCTTAAAATCATTTCAGAAGTTCAGTTTTCCATGATCTATTTCAACTATTTTACTAACGATAGTCGACTACGCTGGGAACGAATTGTAACAATTAACAGTTTTCAGTTTTGGATGTAGTTAGAGGGTCGCCCTTTTTTAGCCAGAAAAACCACCTCATTTCAGCTTAGTTTAATATACCTAATTGAAGTCAGGCCTGCAGCATAGCCCCTTTTCCAAGGTAGATAACTCAAATTTGAGAGAGGGCATGACGACAGCGAGGAAAATTTTTTCTGCGTTTTTTAGAAGAAATTTCCCAATTTACCCTTCCATTGATGGGTTCTGGAAAATTTTTCTTGCGTGAGTAATGCCCACGTGGGCGCTGTGGGCTTGACTCCAGTGCTGGCGTGCATTCATAAAAAGAAAATCTGCCTCCAATCTTGGCAAAACCTTGAGAGCAGCCACTGTCATTTTTATTACTATTTATTGGTGATAATTAAATATTGGTCTTGGTTTTGTATTTTTTGGCAAGACGACCAAAATCAAGTGCAGAACTTAAAAAAAAAAGGTTCAAAATGTAAAAATGTTTACAATCTTGGTACCTACTGAGACAATTTGCAATATTTAGTGTTTAATTTTTCATTTTACCCAAGTTATTATCCGCAGTTTCACTTGCATGGTGTATTATGATTATTTTAATCCCTTTTCTCTAGACCCAAATGAAATTCAAAGAAAATAAAATGAAACAAAATGAGAGAAAGAGAATCATATCCACATTACCAACCAGCAGACGTTAAACTATGAAAAAAGAGAGGGAGAGAAGTTTTGTTTTCAATTCTCTTTTACTCATTTTCGTTTGTTTCGAGAAATGTTTTGTCCCTTTTCTGTTTTAACAGATGGTTAAAATTGGTAACTTTTCTTTAAGGGGGCATGAGTATAAACCTTCCTTAGAATAACACAATTTTTTGGGGAAATTCTCGTACAAATCCGTCCGGGTTCTGGAGTGACAGTGTTTCCAACAGTTTTTATCCCGTATTATTTTATATTATTTAGCGATATCATTCTGGAAGGACATGTTAGTCATCAAAACAAAAACTCTAGCTCAGCAATACTTCGTTAGAAAACAAAGTTTGCCAATTTTCATCAATAATTCAAAAATCAAATTCCATATTTCTCAATAGTATTAAAAACTTTAAAAACTATAGATAGTTATCGATATTTGACCTATCGATCTAATGATATTGCATTGTTAATTTTCATCATCCTCACCCCTAACCCTTTAGAACCCTGTTTGTAAGAAAACGGGGTAAAAATCTTGAAAAATTGAGACTAAGACCAAGACTAAAATTATTGATTCAAGACCAATAGTCCTTGGGTTTTGGTCTTGGTTTTGCTTTTGCTCATCACTAGGACATGGATTCTCTAGCATTTGCTGAATCATTTCCTGAAAGGGCAAGGGCTTGGAAATCAAATTAAAGTTAGTTTTATAGCTTGGGGGCTGGGACAAAATTTTATTTCTCTGAAAAATTCCAAAAAAAGGAATAAACGCCAAAAATAACGTAATTGCAAAAAATTGTCAAAAATGCCCATTTTCCAAGAAAAACTGTAGAATTGGAGAGAAAATTAAAATTTGAAGTTTTTAGGTGCTATTTTCATTGTCTATACGATAGAAAAACTCAAATTGCAGGGAGCTGAATTGACGCTAAGCATCCATCCTGTTAATGAATAACAGATATCTAGAGCTCTAGGAATGAGTTCATTGAATTTTTTGCTAAACAATACATCATTTTCATATAGAAAATTGGAGAATTTGAAAAAGAATTATAATTTGAAGTTCTTTGATGCTATTTTTATTGTTAAAAATTTTTTTTTTATTTTTGCCGAATAATGCCGAAAATACAGTTTTTATTGTCAAATTTTAAGTCGAATAATACCAAAAAATCTGCACAGTATTCATCGCTGTATACTATTTTTATATGCATACAAGGGATTGAACTGAATTTCCTTGTACATATACCATTGATAGGTTAACTTCTGGGAGTAAGGTTTTAAAGAAATATTGCTGATCTTGCGCAGTATTTCACTTTTCTGATAAAAATTTTATACCTGCTTGGCAGGGGTCAGAAAACAAATCAAAGAAATAAACCAAAACGGATCAGAAACTGTTTTTTGCACAAAAACCAGAAACTAACAGAAATGGAGACAAAAACCAACAGAAATGGAAATAAAATTTTGAAAAACCAAAACAAAATAGAAACTGAAATAAAAGTTTTTGGTTTCCACTTGTAAAAAATTTGAATTATTGATTTAAATGTATTTTCTGATAGTTAATTTTGTAAAATTCACAAATCACAAGCAGGCTGTTTAATTTTTCTTTTGTTTCATGTAAAACTTATTCAGTTAACGGTTACCTGCTCGATGAAAAACCGAAACAGAAATGAAAAGTAACAGAGATAGCGACAAAAGTTTTTAAAATCAAAAATTAACAGAAACAGAAACAAAAATTTTTAGAAACAAAAACAAGCCTAATTGAAAACTAAATTTTTTGTTTGCCAATCTCTGTTGCTGGGCCTGTTTTAAGTGATTAATTTAACGTAATATTTCAACGTTTTATGACTGTACACGTGTACACATTTCCCATTACCTTTGATATATTAAAGGTTTGGTAACGCTGCCCTTGTTTTATTGTCGTTAGACTAATTTTAATTACGGAAACTAATTAAGTTATAGTCTATTATAATTATTTGATTTGTTTCAATTATCTTTCTCATGGGCTATGACATCAGATTCGTAAAGCGCAGTGTATTACGTATTGAAAAAATAAAGGCTCGCGGTTTTTTATTATCAGATAATTCGTGTCAGTTAGGAATCAGTGCGTATCTAAGGGAGTCAGTGAGGTAATTTTACGACACTTACATACTCTCAGCTAGAATTTCAGAACAGAAATAATTTTCTGATTCTCGTACTGCTAAAAACAATGTTGGTAATTTCGTTGTCGCTAGAAAACATTATGCAGTGCAAAATTTATAGGTTATTAAAATATAAACATTGGGGAATTTTTTCGTTTTTGACATATAAGTTTATAATTGATTTTTTCAAAATAAAATAGTTAAAACTCGTATTTTCCAAAGAAAACATTTTTATATAGGTAGCCTAGGTTTTTTTTTTTTTTTTTTTTTCTCAAGATGCGATAAATTATTTAAAGGAGAAGAAACCGATATCATGTCAATTTATAAAATCCTGTAATTATAAATTCTATTTTGATAAAGAGTGTTTAGGTTTGTGCCTGCTTTCACTTTCACCATCACTTGCGTGTGATTATATCGCATAATTGCCTAAACTAATAGTTTTTTACATTGAAATTACAATTTTGTGCATTACGACGTACTTATAATAACTATTCTGTTTTCTTTTTTTTTTCTTTTTCTTTTTTTTTTTTTTTAGTGACAAAGACGTTGGTTCCTACTGACTCCTTGCTGACATTCGAAAATGACACTTTTGTAATTATTTATCTGGTCGTAAAGTGCATAAATACCATTTTTTGGAAGTGGCATGTTGCAGCCGTCAGAAATTTTCTGCGACATTTATTTCTAAACAATTGTCAGTATAACGAAATATGACGATGGATGAGCTAATGAGGCGTACAAAATGCGAATGATAAGCACTTAGCTATAGTTCTAACGTCGATATTGCCTAAAAAAAAAAAAAAAAATAAAAAATAAAGAAAATATAAAATGAAATAAACTTGTTGCATATTTCAGTCATCCGAATCCTATCGTATTTACATCTTTTCCGCGCGATAATGAGAAAAGTGAGAAGAAAATCTCGAAAAAATTGATTATATAGCGTGAAAGGTTGAATGCTCTCATATTTCCAATTATTTGTTGGATACCTCATTGAAAGGTAGAGTCTATTTGACTGCATTTCTGTCTGGCGTATTATTGATCATCGACCTGAGATGCGATGTCGAGACGATATTGGATGGACGACAAATCAAAATATTTTGGTTTCATTTGTACTGTTTCAGTAGTATTGCGTATTTGCATATATAGGAAATTGCGATAGAATGGTTTAAATTTTAATTTAAAACCCGACGTAGGTTTCATTTTAAATGCTTTTCGAGTTCTCGGAGACAGATTAAGCGCAAAATGGTTTTACTTACGTACGAACCTATCAGCACAGCAAAAATGAACTATCGAAACAGGTATACTTCTAATAATAAATAGTTAGTGGTGGATCCAGGGGAAACGGGGGTGGTGACCCCCCTGTTAAAATTGAAATAAAATGTGGCAGTGTCAAAGACACTACCGATGTTTTCGGAAAACATCTTAAAACCTCAACAGGATGCCCTTTAATCCACTTACAATGCCCCCAAATTTCTAAATCCAAAATTATGACATCATTAGTCCCTTCAGCTGCCCTGAGATAATGACCATAAACTTATACTTTAACTTCAAATCAATATGCAATAAATCTTTTTATTTATATTTGTTTTATTTTGGTAGGTACCTATCTATTTATTTATTTAGAGGGCAGTCTGAGAATATTGTGGGGCTCGTTAGAAAAAAAACAATACACTGGTCATCATTCTGGACTTAGAAATTTTTGCAGCTGGAAGGGATGCTTTAGAAACTTTGGCTGGAGGAGGGGCTGATGACATCATAATTTTGGTTGTTACATGTTTTGTATCACATTTTGTCTATCAAATTTTTTCTGTTACGTTTTTTTTCATGATTTCCCTTCTTTGAAGGAGTTTTCCTTTAAAAAACTCAGTGGTCAATGTGTTTATGTTATTATAGTAGATATTCGTTACCAACGATAAGTAGAATGAGAGTATAGACGTTAGAGAGGTAAAACATTGGAATTGGAATTTAGCCCTATATTTAAAAAAATCTTGGATCCATTACTAACGATAGCCATACGATCATAAAATGGCGGTGAAAAAGGGATTAGTCGTGTCGTATGAATTCCTCTAAATTCTACTCGCTTGCTTCAGCCTCTTTCTAGGAGCTTAGCTAAAAATGGGTCTTGAGAGCGGTTACAGTCCTCCAGAAAATAGATATTTGGTCCTCAGCGTCTCTCCGCCCTAAAAATTTGCAAACCATAAAAATCCTAAGCTTATTCAAAAGAATCTTTACCTAAGCCCTCACGTGTCCCCCTAATAACGGTCATTGTTCTGTCGAAAATTTTCACCCTCCGCTAGAGAATGTGGAGTTTTTTTGAATTCTTATTTTACAGTTCTTTTTCTCATTACTCTCTTGTTCTTTTAAAAATTTTCATTGAAATTATTCGGTAACATTTTCGAAAAATCAAACAATTATCAATTATGGGTGCTGTAGTCCATACAGTCACATACGAGTATAGTCCACCTCTACTTGACCGCTTCATGAAAATGAATACCTACCTTGTTTTTAAACTTCTGCAGAATAGAACCACGTAAAACCGTGACACAATTTAACGTCACTATAATTTTAAATTGACGTGAAATCGACAATAAACTTTTCTGAAGCTAAGAAAAATTACAGAGGTACCTAAATTGAATAATAATTTTAATGATTTTTTTTTCTGTCAAAAATATTGGAAAAATTTTAATAACTTTATTTCATGCATCGTGATACGCTCGTCGTACCAATTTTCACGAGTCGGTAAATCGTTTTCTTCATGGCATATTAGCTGTCGTCTGAAGGTTAGGTTCGATATTCCAAAATATACCGTGAAAAATAATTTGTTTTCAGACGTTAGGTTCGAGTCATGAATAAAGTTCGAGAGGAAAGTACTACTTACATTTTACGATGTCTTAAGAATTCAAAACATGTTTCTTTGTCTTTACGGTGAAAATAACCCTACATAAAAACTAGCTTTCGAAGTTACAGCCATTTATCAAGTTGATTGGAAATCTTGAAGGTTTATCCAGAGACCCTAGTTGGCTTTTCATTTTCAGACCCAAGCTTCTGTTTGCAAAGTAAATTTAGCTGGCACCCAAAACTTTGTTTAATGGACTCATTGTAGACTATCTCCGTCGCCATCTCTATCCGCTAGACATGCTTTTAATAATATAAACTATTTTTCTCTGATTAAATTTTATTGGAATTAATAATTATGCAGCCTGTAACGTATATTTTTGTCTATTTTTAGAAATGACGAACATATTCGTCCACACAGACTTGAATACCAAAAACGTAGATATTTATCAACAATAATCATCCTATAACTCTTTATAAACAACCACTAAATTACCCGTATTTAATTTTATGAATATAGGTATATTACCTGTATATTCATGACCTACTTGTGCCTGTCCCTCGAGTACTTGACGAGTCAGCACAACCCTATAATAACAACACCCTACCTCACTTAGCATATCTGACACGTACGTTTTCATACCCTGAACGAGTATATAATCCCTTGATTCAGTGGAAAAAGACACAGTTCCTTGACAGCTACTTCTAAGTACCTGGAACCTCTCTAGTAGAAGTCTCTAGTGAACAGATAGTCTTGCTGTTGGATTATGATTGTATATGTATAAATATTAACGTAGTAATATATGTAATGTAATGTACAAATTATTATTTTATTAAATGTGTAAACTCACTCGTGTGTTTTAAAATATTATTGAGTCTCTATTATATGTTAAGGTCCACTATAGCTTGTGGATGATAAACTTGAATTATTTTAGAAGTATTACTGCTTTCTAAGTACGTGATATTTCGTGTATGGTGTAACATCGAAAGTGGTTCTAATTAGGTACATTATCACCTCTTTTGGCCGTTACACAGCCCTTCTAACGAAGGGGTTTGGGGTGAACTGCCCAACGCCCTATCCTTCTCATTTAGATTGCCACTGAATTGCATTCCAACATTTCCAAAGAATTTGTTCTCTTGAAATTTTTAGGCACTTTATTTATTTATTAACTATTTTCAAGAACTCTGTGTATTATAGTTTAATTTTAGAATTTTTTCTTATTAAATATGAAATTGTTCTAGGAATACATTCAATCGAAATAACAGTGGAACACTTCGAAAACAATTTGTCAACTAGAAAAATCTCATTCAGGCCATCATTACACGCTCTATCATCTTTTCCTTCATTCATCAGTTACCTATCAAGAAACTCCCTTCACTTTAAAACTTTTTTAAGGAGGAAGCGTATAGGAGGAGACGATAAGTATGTAGGGTTAAATTTACATACTTATTTTTCAAAACAACTCACCTCTCTCAGAACAGGATGAAAGAGTTTGCACAAAACTTACAATTGCTTTTCAAACATTCAAGTAGGATAAAAGTACCAAATAATGGGGTTCATGACTTTAAAATTATACATAAATTTGAAAAATTATTAACTAAATTGAAATTTATGAAAGAATCAGGATCAGTAGTCCTTGATGTTATTGTTTGTAATGTTAAAAAGTCTTTGGAACCAATCTTTAATTTTACATGAAGTTTTTATCCCATGCCTCAAAATAATCACTCCCCAAAAGGTATTCCCAAAATGGGTTATGTGTATTCTAAATGTATTCCATATACCTAATATGGGGTAGTCTACCATCTTTTCCTAATATGAAAATTTATGAGAAATATCAGAATTAGAGTTATAAAAATTAATGATTCTCCACATACAACATTCTGATTCCATATTTGTTACTTTAAACATAAATAATTGGTACCCCATGTTAGGTGCAACCACTCAATTTTGATGTGGTGAAAATAAAAAATTCCTGAAATTGAATGAATTAATTTACAGAATTGACAATATATGTAAGTAGAAGCCAAATGTTATAATTTTCTGTTGATATTGATCATATTTTAAAAATCAATTAGTATTTTATCGAAAATTTCTGGAAAATTGCAAAAGATTTAAAAGAACAGTGATAAAAATCAAACAGAGGAGAAAACTCATTTTAAGTGTGTCATTTCAAATTATTTTTGTGGATTGGTACGATAGAACAGTCTTAATAACTGTCCTCAGTTTTTTCTAGCAGACTACATTAGTAATTTGAGTGGAACAATGGTACCCGATATTTGGTACATACCTCATAATCGATACATTTATCCTATCTACTTCGTATATTTATTATACAGGATTAGAGTCAAAATTCAAAACCAAAATTCTTTCAAACTGTAGTACCTTAGAGTTGCCTTTGTCGTAGCTGTCATTTTACAATTATTCAACCCTTAGGGTGCAATCTGTAATTCTCAATGACTTCTTCTACTTGTAAGTATCTCTTTAGAAGAGATGATAAAATGACGCCATCAGTGTGAGAAAATTTTTATAATTGTTTCAGAACGCCTTTTGGGTGATATTTTCATTTACGGGCAAAAAAATGATAAATTGATGAGAGACTTGATTTTTTTTTTTTTGGCAAAAAACTCACATACAACACGAATGTAAGTGTTACTGCGATTTAAGTTTGAACACGGAGCACCTACATGAGAATGGGTGGTTGATGTGTTTGCAATCATACACATTCCTTACAATGAACAGTCTATGAGCAAGTTTTATTTAAACCTTTAAACATTTTGAATAGGTGTGAAAAAACGAATTAGGTATCATTAATTCATAATATTACCATGTTCCACTATTTTCACAATGTTTCATCGTGAAAACGATGAAACAAATCGATAATTCATCATAATTCAAAAAATATCGTTGACATCTACCCACTCTCGAGCAGGTAGCTTTGGAAGACATCCGGACGTGATCCAACTAAGATTATGTAATAGTATAAAGTAACTATACACGGATAACTCTACAATTAGAGAACAATTGGTTGCCATTTAGCTGTTTTCCGAACGTCTTTCAACTGAATTACAGAACGTACCCTTCTGTTACCAATTTTTAACAAAAATAAAAGGAGAAATTTACTCCTTGTATGGAAAGAAGGGAGTAGGATAAAGAGCACATCCAAATTGTGTTCATACATGTAGGTAGGCACGCATTATATGGTTAGAACTGAAAAAAATTAGAAAAGTGTAGGCTATTTTCTTTAACTATAGAACAGTACTGGACTTAACGAACAATATTTCTGGTTAGATATACGGGCGCTAAATAGGCAACCACTGTGTAGGGACCACATGAAGTACTTTCAACTACCTTTATGCACCCTATTTCTGTGAATTTAAGGGATGACCCTTATCACAATTTATTCTAAATTGGTGAACTCAAGAAAAACATCCAACGAAAGTAGCCATCAAGATTATGATAGTCTTGGTCTTACTTTCATAATTTTTGCTGTTATGGATGGCTGAATATTCAACTTATCATTCATGTCCTTTCCAAAGTGACTTGCGAAAGAAAAGTTATTCAGTTGTAAATATTGTGAATATTTTACAGTTTGTTCTTCAAACTTTCCTTTAGTCTTCATCTTACACTTTTCATAAAATTCAGACAAATTCATTGTTCATGACTAATAACAGATAAAGATAAATGTTACTTGTTTGGCTGAAGTACTTTTTCACACTGGAGTAATTCGAGAAAAACTTGAATAAATAATTAGTAACTTCTTTTGGAGCACAGCTTCCATTTCATATTCTATACTAGTATAGACCCTCACAAATGTTATGAATGACTGTATAGAAGTTTACCCGTAACCTTCCCATTGACCTAATTCCACCTCCGCTCTAACAAACGTAAGTACGTTTGAAAGAATAAAGATAAGTACTTACTTTTTCATTTATTTTTTTTGTATACGAATTTCCCCAGAGATGAATGTGCGCACTAGGCACATGTATATTTGAAAAAAAAAAAATTCAAGCACACCGTCATTTATGGCATTAAACGAGGCTATAAAGTTGAGTGTATCGGTTGTACGTTTACTCTGCTTCTGGTTTGAGAAGGAAGAACATCAAGAGCACCGGTAATGCGATTTAATTCTATGTGATTGGAATTATCATTTATTTTAGACACGTGAATTCTTATACGAATACAAGGTCAATTGTCGTGGATACTGTTACAATTACGATTTTAAACGATAGAAGCTAATGAAGAACTTGTTATTATTATTGTTTGTTTAGTTTTTCTTTTCTTTTCTTTTTTTTTTTATTCTGTTTTTATTCCCGAAGAATTATGTCATATCTTCGAGTTTTTATCTTGGTGATCATACGAAATAGGTTGAAATGTCTCGAAAAATCAAATAATATGGAGAAAATTGAAGGTCTTGTTGGTAGCCATGGTCTTGAGAAATCGACCATGTGACTATAATAGAAAGGCATAATTTGTTGCCTGCAAAAAAAAAAAAATTTGGAAAGTAGATCGCGGTTTGGTAAAATCGATACCTGCTTATTTTTTCTACATTATCGTGAATATCATAAAATCTGTGGTTTATTTTCGAAGATAAATTCGCTGGGTGCTTTGAAATTGTTTAACGTTGAAACGAGTTTCTACTGTGCCGATGAAATTTTGCTCACTTTATAATAGGTATTCCTTCGTTGGAGTAAAATATCGAATTCGTAAAGTTAATGTATACAGCGAAAATAGCTCTTTATCCAGTTTGCTTTTGCAAACGGGGCATTAAAACTGACCTCACAAAAGGGTTAGGTGTGGGAATGATGAAAATTATCCGTTTCATTAGAAAAGAAAATGATTGGTACCATTTTCAAATTTTGATATAATTTTTTTTAATGTATCTTATATAATATAACAGCCACCTCTGTAACGCTGTTGAGTACTCACTAGTATACATTCTTCCTTTCATTACAATAAACTTTCAAGCATGAAATTATCTCACCAATATTATTTTGCCAATTATTCCTTCGATGCGATGCGCATGCGCCACTATTTACACAGCCACAACAGACGTGAGAAAAAAATGTTCATTGTCTCCTCCAAAACAACAAATTCGACAGTGTTACCAAAGGTGTATGAGAAAAAATCTAGGGTTAGCATGAGCCAAAGTGCCACTCCACAGCGTTTCAGGGCTTGTATATACATAATTATATATATTTATGTATCACGCAAAATATTGTGTTCACAGTTTTGAGAAAATTACAGAATAGATAGGGCTGAAATTTTCACGATATGGTATGCAACCCCGGGTAGCTTAGTCTTACCATAGCAATGCCAACATATTTTTTAAACATTTAATTAATGTCCGAGTGTGGTTTCTGTCCAGACCTGCATAGCTAGCCAGTTATCATTTTTTGATCCGCTTTATACCATGCTGAATTTTTATAAAGTATTATCCAAATTAGCCGAGTGTTTTAAAAACCAAGTGGGTAAAATCCGAGTGTTTGAGAACCAAGTGTGTGTCCATTGAAAAGAAAAGACAACCATATTACCTTGTCATTTGTCCGAGTGCGGGCCCAAATACCCGAGTAAAAAAATCAGTCCATATTATACAGGAACGTAATGTATTAAAATAAAAATGTAGACGAAAAGACAAAAAATAAGTGCTGCATTAAACAGGTACAGATGCTGGTTGATCGATTTGGCGAGAAAAAGTTTACAGTAAAGGTAAAAATTTTGCCAGTCAATCAACAAAAAAGGGAGGGGGAGAAAAAATCAATTACAATTTTACCGAGGTACAGGCTAACACTTATTATTAAAAATTACCAAAGACAAACACAAGGTGGTGACATAGGGGGTAGGTATTAAAAATCTAAAAAAGAGAGAAAATATTTGAAGATGGTGGGAGAAAAATGTTTGACTGAACAACCTAGGCTGTAGATGTTAGCCTAACCAAGGCACTCACAACAAATTTACTTATTATTAAAGGATTTTATTTATTTTATTTTCATTTATTATTAGGAGACGTGATAAATTTAAGGGGGTTTATTTTATAAATTTTTAGTTTTACCATGACAGACCGTACCTGTCAACGAGAGATAATTCTCATAAAGAAGAAGGTCTGAAAGAAGTTTGATGCCTATCAGCTAATTAGTCTCTGAGAAAACTGGCAAATAAAAAATTCCTGAAAAAGTAATTTTTTCAGAATATTGAAAAAATGACAAAAAAGATCAGTCCGAAATTTTCAAGTTAGATTATCCGCATGTTGATGCAAGTCTGATAGAAAATTGGTGCCTATTAGTTCAGTAGTTTCCAAAAAAATTGGAGAAGAAAGCTTGCAGAAAAAAATTTGTTTTAACAGTTTTGAGAAAATTACTGAACAGATAGAGTTAAAATTTTTACTAAAGATTGTTATCATATAATAGCAGTTCTGAAGGAAGTTTGGTGCTCATCATTGTGGCAGTTTCTGAGAAAATTGGGAAACAAAAAATGCTTGAAAAAGTTGTTTTTCCAGGATCCTAAAAAAATGACAAAAGGGATGGAATTGAAACTTTCATGATAGATTATCTTTATGTAGATTCAAGTTTGATAGAAGTTTGGTGCCTATCAATTCGGTAGTTTCTAATAAAACTGGAGAAGAAAAATTGTCTGAAAAAAAATTTTATGTCCACGGTTTTGAGAAAACTATAAAAGGAATAGAGCTAAAATTTTCATGAAAGGCATTTTTCATATGGATCAGATTTGGTAAGAGTTTGGTGCCTATTCGTTCAATGGTTTTCGAGGAAAACAAAAAGTCTTGAAATTTTTGTTAAAGATATCGTTAACAATCGATAGTTTTTCCTATTTTTGTTAAACTTGAATTAGTTATGAAATATCGATTACTATTAAAATTTTTTATTACAAATTTTTTAAGTTTTTGGAATTTTGGTTTTTTTTTTTTTTAATTATGGAAGAAAATTGGTAAACTGGGTTTTCTAATGAAATATTTCTGTGCTAGTTTTTTTCTTTGGTGGCGAGCTGAGAAGAAGTTGAGAGAATTTAAAGGATTCGAGAGAGGAAAAAATTTAATCAAATCTGTTTTCTTTCCTTCATTGATGAAACATGAATAAGTTAGTGTGTAGGGGTAACCAGAAAATTCTGAAATATACCGATGCATGAAGTTGCGATCCTCAAACAAGAAATTGGCATTACAAGAAAAAAGTAACTATCTTACTCTTTTTCAGTTCATCATCAGTTTCTTCAGCCACTGGCGGAAACCACTCATAGGTTTTACATAAACACTTCCAGGAGGTTATTTCTTGATTTTAATTATTTTTTTAAATATTTCATGAAATTTCGGTTTAATTTTTTTTTAAATAAGTACTTTATCTACTCATAAAAAATTACAAAAATTATGGATTTTCGAACTTTTTTGATAAGAAGTAATTTCAGAGGATCATCAAAAATTTTTTCAAATCTATGTCTTTGTCTCTCAGAGTGTATTATTCTGAGAAATCAAAACTACCTACTAAGAATAATATAATACTTACTTGATATCCAATTATATGCGAATTTTCTTTGATTCGGTTGTTTAGGTGCCATGGTCTTCGTCGCATACATTTCATTTATTACTTTGCTACCTCCCCCCCCCCACGAATCCAAGTCAAGTCCTTTGATTTAGGGAATAATCTTCGAGTATTTCTAGGAGCTGAAATTTTTCATTGGGGTTGTTTGCATGATGCTAGAAAACTCTCTAATCTGAAAACTCAGTAAAATATGATTTACCTGTTAGTTTCATATTTTCAGTGCTATGCAGAAAAAAGTGGTGATCCCTTTGATTTGAGTAAGAACAGTTTGACAGAAAATTTTTTTAAATTTTAAACTCTAAAAATGTTTAATATATAACAGTTAAATGAGGATTACATAAGTTTTTTATACTTTTTTCTGATAGTAAAATCGTTTTAGAAAGCAATGGAAAAAAAAAAAAGGTGAAAATTGAAGAATTAAAATTATTTATATATTAGTGGAACTTGTCAATTAAATAATTCAGAAAATTTTGTTGCTTATATTAACCTTGGAAAGTTATAGTCGAGTGATTTAATATATTTGAACATCTAATGAATTTTTAAAATCTGACAGTGGCTTATTTCAGCATCTAACTAAATACATCTCAGGCAATTCAAGTATTATAATTTGTTGTGAATCCAAGTGACAAACTATTTAAAAATATCATGTTGAATGAAAACGTGAACAGGGTGTATTAGTATAACGACATGAATAGGCTATTATATCGTATGATAACGAAATGAATTTTGCCTTTTAAGAATAATTATTTGATTTATTTTTAAAAAACAGCAGTAGCTGTAATTTAATTGGCAAAAAAATCCATTAATGTCGTACTTAGATTGTAGGTTCTCGACAAGCATTCTCAGTTCAGCCATAAGGTTTTAGTTCTGTGTGAATTCGGTAAAGTGGCTTAAACTCAAAAAACTGATGTTGGATACGTATCATTCCGACCAATACCTAAAAGCCAGTAGGGGATCTTTTTCTTTCCCAGTTTTTGTCCTTTCGTTTTAGTGTGGTACACATTTCAATTTTCACTACATGGTAAAAACTGAAAGATGAAGGAGGCCGGCACGAATCTCATTGTAAGTTTCAGTGCAGATTTTGGAGAATGGAAGAGAGAAGTCGGAAAAATTTGTCAGTGTACGTGTGTATTTGATTGTATTCAACACACGCACACTAACAAAAAAGACAAATTTCGTTCAACGAATTATGCAGTGTTTTCAGTCATAAAAATAGGAATGTGTACCACATGAAATGGTTCCGTCCGCTGGCTTATACATTTATGTTTTTTAAGAAATAAATTTTTGAATCGCTGAATAGTACCAATGAGAGCGATTCTGACACTTATTTTTTGCCTTCCGAGTGTTTATTGCTTTTAATCTGACTCCACGTCGCTGTAAATCAATGTTTTAGCCTTCCAGGCCCCTTATACAAAAATTAAGTCATCATGCAGAGCTGCTATCTAAAACGTGTGAGTGAAATTTGAGCATTTAATAATGGAGGTTGTAGAGAATATATTAAAAGGTTAGTAACTGAACGAATGAAATTGGAATACCTTCGATCTTAATTAATGTAACAAACTTTTGAAGCGTAGATATTTTATGAGCTGAGAGAGGGCGTGTGAACTGACTGAGTTGCTGAGTTTTGAATGAGTGAATGAAGCTGAAGTGTGTACGTAATATTGGTAGTTGATTGACAAGGTAAGTTTTTTGTGAGAGTTGGTGACTCATTTTCGATCTAATCCTTCGCAATCAAGTTGTTAGTAAATGGTTTTTGAGTGAATTGTGAGTATATACATATTGAGTAATGTCAATATAGGGCTTATTAAATTACAAAATTTAAAATTGAGCGTAGAAATAGTCGTACATTTTGAAGTGGTATAGTTTCAATAGTTTTTTTGGTACGGGTTCAAATATTGTTCTGTTGGCGAATGTCTTCTTTGAGGAGGGTTAAGAGGGTAAATAAAATTAATAAAAATGTTACAAAAAAGTGTCACAAAATATGCAACGCAGACTATTTATTTATTGTCGGCGAATGTCGACTTTTAAAAGTGTTAAAATAGGAAAAAATTTGTAAAATCGTTACGAAAAATTGTCACGAAATATGCAACGCACCAAATGTGGACGTCAAAAAGGAGAGAGAGGATAAAATTTGTAAAAAATGTTACAAAAAAAGCGTCACAAAATATTCAACACAGATTAATTTTAGGTATATTCATTTATTTATACGTAATTTGATGAATAGTTAAATAAATAAAAAATAAATAGATACATAGATACATAAATAGATTTATTCATTAATTGCATATTGATTTAGATATGTTAAAATGGATGGTGATGAATTTTATCTCTGGAGCAGCTGTAGGGGCTGATAACATCATAATTTTGGACTTAGAAATTGTAGGGCCGTTGTCAGTGGTTTAAGGATTTTAAGGATTAAGGGGCATCCTGTAGTTGTGCAGGGGCCAGGTGACGGGCTGAGTCGTGGTGGTTACATGTTTCGCAACACTTTTACAAATTATTTTGGTACAGAAATATCTTGTTGCAAAATGTCGCATGGGGAGTTAATTTTAGAATTCTAAATGCTTTTGAGTTATAATGAAAGTGACTACATCGTAATTTTCGTGCAATTATCGGCACATCTACAACTATACAAGCAATAGATACATCTAAAAATTGGTTTGTAAAATCAAAAAATGATATACTGGAGGAATATATAAAGGCGTATACTTTCGTTAAATATCAATGTCACCGAAAAAGCATTCGTTAAATTTAAATAAACAGGAGTTTGGGTAATCATATAATTACTTCATTATGGAGTGAACTCCACTTTTTAGCTCGCTAATCTTTTTCCAAGTTCGATATTGGTTTAAAGAAAATTCGAACTACCTGCTGACAATGGAACAATTCCAGAATTTTTCTTCGCTTCAGTTGCCTGCGGGAAAACCACCGCAGGCTCAATGATTGTGGGGTCACGAGAATGTAATTTTTTTCTCCCTCCCCCTCGCCATATATTTAAGGTCGTCGCTATAAATTTTCGATATTTTCTAAAATGTTGACCTTGTAGCGCACGTCACGCGTACAATTAATTACTTTTCAATTCCAAAACATGCAACGAACTAACAAATTATAAATCAAATTATACGGTAGGGGGAGAGGGTAAATAGCCAATAACGCGATCACTTAATTTCAATACTCACTATAGACGAAGGGGGAAGCAAAATCAAGCAACTAAAATATTGAATTAATTAGTATTGTAAAATTTATTGTCTACCTGTGACATTCCCATAATTTTAACTGCAGTTTTGTTGCATATTCGATTTGTCGACCGGACGTTTATGCACTCATTTATGTGTACGAAATAATTCAGAAAAGAATTTACTGATCGAAAATTTTCACTCCAACTACGGTAACATTTTCCACACTTGTTTAACGGACGTTTCTTATCACATAACTTTTCACTGTTTTTCCGTTGTTTTTTTTTTATTGTAGGATTATCGTTGACGTTGATCAGTGCGTAAGTTGATATCTTTTGATATAGGTAGGCTATACTCCCGATGATCTCGAAATTTGAATACAGCGATTTCAATAATTTTCTCAAACAAATAAGATGGTAGAGTGAAAATCGTATTGAAAGTCAACGATTTTCATTGTTTTTGCTGCGGTTAATGCACTGCGATATTACATGAGAGAGAGAGCTGGGAGGAGTGCTTATCCACCTAAACATATTTCGATGCATTCTTTCTGAATCTTAATTTTTTAATACATACTTGAATTTAGTCGTAAATTTATAAATTTATGATATTCCACAAAATTATTTCATTTTCTCAATAAAATGATGCATTAGACTAAACTTTTGCTTTGGGGGTTGGGAAAGATACTTATCCATCTAAATATCTTTCGATGTATTCTCTTAAAATCTGAATTCTCGAAGTAAAATTTAGCAACATTACTCCACAAAATGAGTAAATTGTCCCCAAAAAATGAGATATTGGATTGAAAGTTGATGATTTTTATTGATTTCGCATTGTTTAATCCGGTGAGTTAACTTGGAGGGAATAAAAAGGGGTTATAAAACGTTTTTTTCTGGTTTTCCTCGTAAACCAATCAGATTTATGTCCCATTTGGTACCTATCAAAATTTACTGGATTAAGCCGATTTTTCAAATTTTTCTTCTTGGAGGAAATGAAAAACTTCCATTTTATAACACGATTTAAATTTAAATTTAGAATAATGTCTGTCTCAAATTTAAAGAGCAAGAGCTCATTTTGAGGTTTTTATGATTGCGAGACTGGCCCAAGTGACTGTAGCTTAATACCTATTTCTTTGATTTCATTAATTAGGTAAATATTTCTGCATATATTATAAAATACTAGGGGCTGAAAACGGTTGGAAACACTATCACTCCAGAACTGCTGGATGGATTTGCATGATATTTTTCAAAAAAAATTGCGTTGTTCCAAGGAGGATTTATAACCACCAAGGAAGCCCCTAGCACCCTTGGGGTAAAGTTACTGATTTTTACCATTTGTGAAAACAGAAAAAGACAGAACATTTCTTGAATCAAACGAAAAGGAGCAAAAGAGAATTGGAAAAACTTCTTCCTCTCTCTTTCTTCATCGTCTGACATCTACAGGTTGGTGAGGTGGATATGATTTTCCCCCTTTCAGTTATATTTGTTTTTGGTTTCATAGGGTTTCATTTGGGTCTAAAAAAAAATGGGGTAAAACAATTATTAGACATACGCAAGTGAAACGCGGATAACAGCTGGTAATTTATAGAATATTGATGAGAATATTAATGTTTACACGAGTGAAAAGTAGCTCTAATCATTGACAAATACAACATTGATGTAAAGTGAACGAGCCTCCATGTAAAAATGTGAAGCATCTTTTTACGTGGAGGAACGTTATCTTTACATCAAGGTATGTTCTGTTTACATTAAAGTAGGGGTTACACTTTCTGAATGAATCGTTGAATCTGTCACCTTAAAACGCCTTGGTAGCACTTACCATATGTTACAAATATACCTTGAAAATTTCTGGTCAATAGGCTCAGCCATTTTAGCTGTGCTTTCATGAGTGAGTATATCAGTCAATCATGGTTTTTTTTTATGCATTTATAAGTGTGTACAGAAAATTGGAGTATAAACTGTGTTGAATTTTCAGATAAAAAAAACAAAAAAACAAAAAAACAAAAAAAAATACGAAAAATGAAAAATTGGTGGGTCTTGCCCCCATTTTGACACCTATGCAAAAATGAATGCATTGTAAGTATTGTGTCATTATATAAGTTGTAATTATTGCATCAGTATAGCAACTGTACTTATTATTTCAGTGCTCAATGAAAAGGTACCATCTTTCGCGATCACAACTCTGCCCCTCTAATAGTGTCCACTGCTGGCCAAATGTGTTAGTATTTTTAACGTGCGTGAAATGAGGCAGGCTTGATTTTCTAATGTTTTTAGCCTCTTCGAATTATAATTGTAATAAGTACTGTCTTGTTAGCAGGTTTTCAATAATAAAACAAAAAAACTGCTGTTTTTAGCTCTCCAGTGGAATTAGATCGAATTTTGTGAACTCCTTCCCTTCCCCTTGAAATCTTATTTCCTCGTCGTAATATTGATTTGGTAAAATAGTAATGTTTGCTAATTAAATTTCAGTTACTACCACAAACGTTTACGAAACCTTAATTTCTTGATAGTGTGTTTTTAAGTACTGCATAAATGTCTTCCGAAAAATCGTTAAAGAAAAATAGACTCGAGTAGACGTTATAATTTCCTGTTGTATGTACAGCTTATGTGTATGCATAGGTACCTCTACGTTGACTATTTAAAACGTTAACCTATAAATATGATTTTCTCATTCGATATTTATTGCTTTTTAAATTCGAACCTTGAAACACAGAAGCTATGTTATTAATCATTTCGAACATTCTAGGATGCAGTTTGATTCAGTGAAAAAAAAATAAAATAAATAAACGTGGTTGAAAGACACGAATATGGAATATTCTATACAGAATTTTTTCCCATTTTTTAATCGTCAATAGAGTGTGTAAAAAAAATAAAATGATCACTCACCGTTCGATAGTTTTTCCATTCCCATACTTTAGCCGCGTGTAAAATTTTCTTCATCGTGGAGGAGAAGTTAATTTCCTGAAATGGTGAAATAAAAATTGTAATTATCGTTTTTACAAAACGTGTGCATCGCGAATCGAAAACTAATAATAATTAATAATTGTAAAATATTTTTCAGTATTTTAATTACGTAAATAGAAAAAGTCAACGCGACTATTTCGCCAAAACAATTATCACATTCGAAAAATAAGTCGTCTGTTATGAACGTTTGCTACGTTTCTGACTGATGTTCATAAGTTATTGAACAAGATGAAAACATTTGGCAGGAAAAATAAAGTGAATTTTTTTTTTATTGCTTTCTCTCTCCCGCTGTCTTTCTCGACGTCTGTTATTGTTTTCTTTATTTTATTTTATTCGTATCTTTCGTTCTAACACAGGATATTATAGTGCCTAATGTGAGAGGAGAAATTATATTCGTTTATGAGTTATTCTGATGGATTGGAATCCAGTCTTAGGCATAAAAATGAATACTGTAAATTATAGTGGACTCCCCTAATTTTTGTTTTTTTGATAGCCCATTCAACTTAATAAAAAAAATATTGCATATATATCGCATTCTTCGAAGTATAATATGACGTGGGAGTTAGTGGCGCTCATATTTTTGTGGAAACTAAGAAACATTTCTTCTCCCTCCCCCGTACTTAGTATATTTAATTTTATTTAGCGACGAGTAAAATCAAGATCAACGGAAGGACTGCCATTGTGTTAATGTTGGTTTTGATCTTTGCACGAAGCGAAAAAATCCTATTAATATCGCCATTATTTTCTTTGTTTTTGTTGTTATTGTTGTCGTTATTGTTATTGTTTTCTTCCTTCTTTTTTTTCAGCCAGTTCTATGTTTTGTTTTTTTTTTATCTGTGAAGCTAGTAATGCGCACTAATCTATTAGTTCGATAAATCGATTACCTCGATTAATCAACTTATCGATTTTCTACGAATCGATTTATTTTTGAAAAATTAATTGATATCATTCAGGCTTGGGCAAGAATCACAAAATTTCTATAAAAGAAATAAACGAAATAGATGAGGAAAATCGTACTTTTTGGCTATTGCAGAAAAAACGTTTTCAATTCTATTTTATAATTAAATGCGAGTTGAAAAAATTAAGTTCGCATGTTGGTGTAAAAAACGGTAAAATCGATTAATCGAGCCGCATCACGAGTGAAGAAAAAAAACTATGGTAACATTGTTTATCGATGTAGCTTGTCTTCTTTAAAATTTTTAGTACCTGTTTCGACTGATGAGTACTTACCATAGTCGATAACAGCAGTACACTAAAAAGTAAAAAGTCATATTTTAATAATTCAATTTCATCAAATATTCAATTATTATTTTGGTGTTTTTAGTTTAAGAAAATCTACATTTTCTAGCATTGTTTGTTTTGCTAGTTTTGTTTTTCTTGGTATTTACCTACCTTTTGATTGTATGTAAAATCAAGGAAAATAACGTCTTAACCATTAACTTTATATTGTATACATATTCATTCAATTGTTTTAACATATAGTCACTATAATTGTGAAGAAAAAACAACTCTATAGCCATAATACAGCTATACCTACACATTTATTTGCACTCTTCCACGATGATGTTTGTGTGTTTGCTCAAAGACGACATTCTAATTCACTTGAGTTGTTTACCATTCGTAAATTTTGGAAAGAGAAATAATCCAGGACATTGTGGAATTTTTCTTTTTCTTAAATAATTTGTTGAACAGCAATAATCGAATTAATTTTGAGAAATTACCAGTTTACCGGTTTGAATACGATTTTAATAATTTAAAAATGGGTGTCAGATTAAGCTATTATAGATTTTGTGAAATGGTATTACTAAAAGTTCAGTGTAGGCTAAATCGTTGATAGTTGTGTTGTAAATACAAATACCTACGTACAGAATAAATTTATAGAAACGACATGTTGGGACTCACTGGTATGAGGTAAAGGGGCTCGGACCCCTCGACGACAGTTGCCACCCCAAAGGGCAGGCAAATAATCGTCCTTGTGACGTTAAACACACAAAACTCGTTCGATCATAATTACCTGTATATACTTGCAGGTAATGTACGAGTACCGAATCGTGACACAATAAGATGATGTCACGATTCGTACACGAACCAGCCAGCCATCTCTTATCTCAATAGGGGATGATGTGACCTGGCCGTTCTCACCAACGTACGTATTCTCTAAAGTACGTGTGTTTGTGTGCGTGTAAATAAGCAGTATATAAACCACCCAAATCGGCTCTAAAATCGCCAGTTTTCAGTCTGGTTCTGACTTACCCGTACTTATGTACGAAGTGGCTGAACACGCTTAAATTCTGTAGAATTTCCTTCTGGTGAGAATATCTCTCATGACAAGGTATTCCACACGACATTTTTTCAGAATCCTTTAATGATAAAAGCAGAAGGCTAGAGGGCAGGGGCCTGTGGTTTCGAAGATTTTATTATGTAAATCATTCTTACTCTTTACATCACAGTATTTCAGCTGAAAAATGATTTTCATTCAAACCAAAAAATAATATTTTCCTCTCACTCAGAACTTTCACGTTAAAATAAAAATTTTGACTATTTTTTGGCTGTCCAGTCGTGTTTGATGTTTGACTATATACTGTACTGGATATACTGTACTGGATATAATGTACTGGACCTGTAAAAAACGATGATTTCTGGCAGAGGCAGCCCGACAGCGTGTTTCTGTGGCTAGAGCCACTCTCACTTGAAAAAGGGCCACTAAAATGGCGCAAATAATTAACGTCAAAAATGAATTTTTTGAAATACGCTTTTACAATAAAAAAAGTTCAATTGCTGATGGGATTTGAACCCAATACTTCCAGATTAAAAAGTTTAGATTCATTATATCATACATTCTTTCTGAGATGATTCAAAATATTTTAAGGGGGTTCAATGCATGAGGGGCGCAAAAATATGGTGAAGCCATTGGCGCACAATTAGCTTGGGCCGCTACTGATTTCTAGTTAAACATATTGGCGCTAAATGGGCAACTTCTGCGTACCACTCGACGTACTTTGAACCACTTTTATGTACGCTATCCTTGTGAATTTAGAGGATGAACTTATCAAATGCATTATAAATTGGTTAACTGGAGTAAAATGTCGAAAATATGCCGAAGGAAGTCTATAGAGTTGCCTACTTTTACGCTGTCATGTCTTGACATTAAAAAGTACATTGTTCTTATGGATCTTTACAGGTCCAGTTCTATATAGTCAAAGTGTTCAGTTCTTCTCTGAAATCTTTCAAATTCTATTTTAACATACAAATAAACTGGGTAATACACAGTTCAATTTGACTCCCAAATTCCTTCGTTTTTAAATTATTTGACCCATAAACTGGTTTTCTATTTTAATTTCCGTGGAAAAATAGTTTGATTTGATACTCACCAGTTTTTTATAGTCTAAAGTTATAATTATACATACTCCTCGGCTTGAGATAAAAATGTTTGCGAAAAATAACTAAATTATCAAACCCATCAGGAGTGCGTTTAGAATTTCAATCCTGGTTGTTGGTTAAGAAACCATATTTGATGAAAAACTGTTGTCCATTTTGGCCAAACCTTTTCCAACTGCTTTAAGGAGATGATCGGTTGTTTTTTGTTTGTGATTGACAACCAATAATTGAAAATGAACGACACTCTGTCACTGATAAGAATGTTGATTTTCCCTAAATTCAAATCGATACCCATTTAGTGAACCAGGGTGATAATCTTGACCTTCTCTGGATATTATCTGAAAAAAAGGTGTGAGTTCTGCTGGGAGTTTATTCATGAAGGATTGATGTGTAAACATAATAATAGTGTGGTTACGTGCATGCGCAATGCGTTGCACATACTCACAGCTACACCCCCACCTGTTATGTAATGCACACAAATGAGAGTTACAATCGTAAGATGATTGTAATTCTCATTTTGCCCCGACCATAGACACCAAGTGCTAAGATGTTTACACATGAAAAAGAACATGACCTTTGTATGGTAAAAAATTTAAATTTTCAGTTCCATATTCTACTGAAAATGGTGTAAAAATACTAGTCATTTAAACTCTTGCGAGAAAAAAAAATTATGTTTTGATATGTTGAGTTTTCCTTCATTTTTTCATACAGTTTTCGATTTTTATTTGGGATCTGTTCAAAAATCAATTCTTAGAAATTTGATGTACGTACTTTATTTCGTAACTAGCAAACATATTCAGATGAAATTTTGTCAATTTATTCTATGTAGCGTATAAAATGTAAATTTAAAAGGCACGTTTTTCATTAGGCCTACTGTAATGTTTATACCTACATAAAATCGGACATTTTTATGTAGAAACTTCATGAAAATCTCCTTTTCTTTTAATCAAAAAACTTCGGAACATCAAAAATTAAACTGTTTTATAAACCGAAATGAACCAGTAATTTGAGTTGCACAACAACTGCAACAAATTTCTGTTTTGGTAGGTAGTCGGTTTACTCGTGGCAGAAAAAAAAAAGTACCTGCGCTATAATTTGAAAAACATATTCTTCATTTTTTTTTAAAAGGAATTTCTCACTTAGCATATATTTCTGTGATTGTCTTATATTTTTAAGAGTGTTATTGAAAAATTTGAAAATATAATTTTCTGTGATAAAGGTGTTTGGTTTTTCTCCTTCTCCCAATAACTCGAAATTTTATATTTATTCGCGACAACTTATACCTGGGTATATCATTAGTGGTATCAATCGTTTACAATTAAAAATCATATTCATTAATTATTGTTCATCCTTCCGATCTACATGAAACTTGAATAAAAATACTGTCATTTTTTCACTACTTAGGCGAGTGAAATTCGTATTATTTTCGTGGAAACCATGTTAAATTCTTTACCTACGAGCAGATTATAAGTCATAAAATACATACCTAACGAAAATGTATTCGAACATGGTGACTCATTCGTAAATTTCGCCTTTTTAAGTAGGTTTCCTTTGAAAATCTACTCATTAATTTCGTTCTCATGAACAGATTTTGGGGGTGGGGGTTAGCTCGTTCTTCGCTTCATAACCACTGGAAAAATTTGACACTAAAAGCAAAAATTCATGAATATGTGCACATATATGTTTGTAGTTTTTGTCAGATAGTCACAAAAGTTGGTAAGGAACATTAGTACTAAGCCAAGGACCGGATCAGATTTTGGTTTGGATTGGCCGGACGGTACTTCTGGCACCGCTGTTTTTGTTTTTAATTTGATTATAAAATGCTTAATTTTGGACCAATAGCTTCTAAATATGGAACAAATATTCACTATGATAAGCTATTATAACATGCTATCAATTTTGGTGTGGATTGGCTGGACGGTTTGTACGCAACGTTCGTTTTTGTTTCAATTTTGCAGTTATTACAGGTCGCAATTTTTGTCTGATACATACGAAATTTAGTATGAACATTAGTGTCTACCAGGCCAGGAACTAGACCTAGGTACTGATTTTTGTCCGGATCGGCCGGACGGTACGTCCATAAAGTCCATTTTTGTTTCGATTTTAAACGGGATACCTATTAGTTTTAAACTGTAGTTTTAGGTAAGCTGCTACAAAATTCCATACAATCATAAATTATGATCTATTACCAACTTCTTAGCTAGGAACCTATTTCACTAGTACCTAACTAATTTCCTGATTTCTGAAAAGCTACTTTTTTCAACGGAGCTACTGCTGCGTTATATGTTTTTTTTTTTTCATTTTTAACTTTATTAATTCTGCGAAGAAAAGTCAACGTTCGTTTTTTCGGCAGGTTTTCCAAAGGAAACCTGTTTTTTTTTTCTGCTAATTCCTTTGGTCTTTTTTTTCATAAACCACGAATGCTTAGTTTACAAAATTCTATTCCAAGAAACTATTTTTTACCTGTCATGAGACGGGTAGTTGAGAAATTTGTCTTTCAGAAAAGTTTGATAAAATAATTTTGGTATAATGTTACTCAAATTTATAAGTGTTGAAAGTTTGATAAAATCATTTTCGACGACAAATGGTTCATTAGTTGCCATAAACTGATAAAAATTATTTTTGCAACACTCACTCCAAAAACAGATATTTACGTTATTATTGTCTATACGTTTACGTGCATTAGAAAATTTTACCCCGATGTCGAAAAGTAAAATTTCGCGCATGTGCAGCTTGGGACTTGTTAAGATTGTTAAATCACTGTCTCGGCTGCGCATGTACACTATGTCTTATCTGAAATAAAATTTCTGGACTTCCAGAATTTTTAAAGAACTAATAGTCATGTTGCCACTTCAATTGAACACAACATTACAGCTTTAAAACAAATTAATCTCTCTTAATTCATTTAATGATTCCTCAGCCTCTATTTAAGCTAGAGAGCTGACGTTAATACAGCTGGAAAGAGGATAAAATTTACAAAATTTTCATTCTTACGATTTTTTAATTATCTTTAGCAGTTTGAAAATAAACAAATGAAAAAAACGTTAATCAATATAAAATTAGTTGGTTTTTGGAATCTAGAAACCTCTTCTCATTCAGTCAGTGATTCCTCAGGTACTATTTAAGCTAGAGAACTGGGGTTGGCATTCCTGGAAAGGAAAAAATTTTCTCGAATTGACTTTCCATATAATGTTTTGATTATTTTTAGCAGCATGAAAATAAATCAATGAAAAATACGCAAATTAATAGAAAATTTGTCGTTTTTGGAATCTAGAAATCTCTTTTCTTTTATAATGAATAATTCCTCAGCCGCTATTTAAGATAGAAACGTGGGATTGATTCTGCTGGAAAGAAGAAAAAATTTTCTTCAATCTGTATTCAGTCGTTTATTCATCATTAACTACTTGAAAATAAACCAACGAAAAAACGTATATTAAAAGAAAATTTTCCGTTTTTGTATTGTTTGAATACGTTTTCTAAAATGTTTTTAAAGGTGAAAAATTTTTTTTGCAATACCTGTTAATAAACTTCTTTCTTATACGCACCTTGACGATGAACAAATCAAGCAATTTTCGAACCATTTAGAACCATACATCGGTCCTTACTTTATACTTCGTCTTGGGCTCATGCGTCATTTTGTACGCCGATCCTATTTACTGCACTACCCTTCGTCGCATTTTCTTTGATTTTTGTTTTCATTTCTATTTTTTTTCTCATAAGAGTTTTTCCATCTTGGGATACGAACTTGTGACTTCTGTGTTAGAGGGCCAGTGCTGTAATCATTACATCACAAGCTTGACTTGAAAAGTGGAGTATAGTTTGCGCTTATATGTTTCTCGATTGCAAAAATATTTATTTATCAATTTTTTTTAGGGGGAAGGGGGTGTTTCAAAAAATAGTTTGTGACACACATGTATATAGTAGGTGATTTATACTCATGTGATTTTTATCTCTCGCCTTTGGCTGGTGCTGCAAAAATAACACTCAGCTCCAAATCATCTATTTTATACACTCGTATCAAAAATAACTACTTTGGGGGGTGTTTTGCAAAAAATAGTGCGTGACCCTCGTGCGAAGTAGGTAATTGCTACTCTGATCTGCATCATACTCCTATCGAAATTACCTACTTTACGCATTTGTATCACGAATAACGACTTTATTTTCATTTACGAACAAGCCAATGGTGGATAGGTCTATCGGGCATTCGGACATTCGGTCATTACCCGATCAGCCCTCAATGAATAACGCTCTTCAAAATCCACTTTTAAAAAAAAATAATATTTACAGATTTTCTAGTGAAAATCTACTACACAATGAAAAAGTAGGTTTTCAAAAATTATAAAATTAGGTCGTTACTGAAAAGTTATTAATAGATCATAATAAATATTTGTTCTGAATAACGTTTTTTATTGGTCTAAAATTAGACATTTTATAGCCAAATTAAAAACGAAAATAATGTTACCGAAAGTACCGAACGATCGATCCGCACCAAAATTTATAGCAAGTTATAATAGATCGTAATAAATATTTGCTTCAAATTTCGTAGCTATTGGTTGAAAATTGAAAATTTCATAGCTAAAACCAAAACGATAATAGACGTAACGGAAGTACCATACGGCCAATTCGCAAAAAAATCAATTGGTCAAGTCCTTGGCTTGGTAATAATGTTCGTTCCAAATTTCGTGACTATCGGATAAACATTGCGACCTATGTACCGTTCATAAAATCATAATTTTGAAACTTGTTTGTTATTTTACACTGATAAAAATAAATCGTGTACCAGAAAATAAAAATTTAGTATTATTTAAGAAAATATTTTTTCATTGGTAGGCAAGCTGGTGGAAGAAGGAAATAAAATTTATAACTTATATTATTTGGGCGCCGTAAAGATATGTATTCCCGATAAAAAAAAAAAAAAAAAAAATGCCTACCCGCAACTACGAAAAACTTGCACCGAATTATGTTAAAAACTATTTCCATTTTATTGAATGAAAGAAAAATTGTGAATCATTCAGAACGAAGTGAAATTACGATTTCGTGTTTAGCTAACGTAATTCCCACTCCCACGCAAAATATGAGATCAGTTGATGCAAGTCCTAGTCCTAGTTGTAGGCCATCGAATTCGTTCATTATTTTAACATAAGATTTTCAGGTGGCGTTACTTTCCTTGCCCCACTACATCAGAGCAAGTGTGTTTCGACAATTATTCTATACTGCCAGTTGCTATTCACGAAAAGCATCAATTAATTTGCAAATTATTTGTATATTAGAATTGTAGGCTACTCAGCAACATTTTATGAATTTGTGTGTTCTCTGCTGCTGCATTTTCATATGTGCTTAATTTTTAGGCCTACAGCTATAATTAAAAGCCAAAATTATCTAAATTTTTTGCGATATTCAGTTTTTAATTGGATTTTATTGCTGTGGACGGGATTCAAGAAGCTTCTAAATTGTTTGTTATCGAAATTTCCTGCATAGGCTATCATCGAAATGAACCACTTTTTTAGCTTTTCGAAAACATTACTACCGAAACGGATGGAGACTGTTCGATCCACTTTTGTAAAATTTATCGTCAACTTTAGCCAATCGCTGATGCGTGATATATATGTTCTTTTTTTTTTTGAAGGTTGCAATTTAAATTGTTTAGGAAAACATTAGATAATAGTAATGAGGGCTTCAAAATTAGATAAATGAATTAAAGTTTCTCTCTTTCTGTCTGGTTGACCGAGCATTTTTGAACTGATTGTTCGACCGAACAGGCACTCAAGTGTTTTTTACTCTAAAAATGTTTTTAGGTTGGCTAATCCTTGAAAATTGTATCGAAACTGACTTAACTAAAAATGTGCAACGAAAAAACAAATCACCCCTCTTGCCCCTATTCATCGTCCAAACGTGAGTTCTTTTTCCTCAATTGGGATGTCATATTATCCACTCTTTGTTGAGGTGATCCATTCTCCTGATGAGCTCTGTTCCCCTGAAGGACAAATCCTCCGCGAAGTAATACCTGTATTTTGGAGTCTCGCTCCTTGAACCTTCCCAAAATATTTTAATATTTTGAACTTTAAAATACTAGAAATACTTTAAATGTACTCTAATGTCTTCTTTTTTTTTGTGGGATTAAATTAAGGTCCAATTTCTTCGAAGAAATATTGAAGTGCATCGGTATACCTAAGTGGTACCTTAGTGTTGATTTTATGACGAAGTGACGTAAACTTGTGGGCTGAGTGAGTAGTTTCTTTTTATTTTCCTCTTATCTAGCTTTGTAATCAATTTTTCTTGGTCATCTGCCCAGCTCTAGTAACGTTGTTTTGTTTTTTCTTTCAACTTGACCCGAAAGTTATTCAAATCAGTTTATTGGGGCTTAAAGAGAGAAGTGCGCCTTCAAAGAGGAATGTCTGTTCGTTTAAAGTTAGATCATAAAAAAATAATCTGACGATAAATACTTATTGTTGATCATTTTTCGATCCTTTACAAAAGATACTGAAACCTAATGTTTTCTTTACTGTAGGCTATGGATGCATAAATGAACAACGATTGCTAAACATGTAAACCGAGCGAAGGCAGATTTAGAGCATTAATTTTTGAAATAATTGTTTGCCTTATAATGACGTCATGATAATTTGGTGTTAATTGCCTTGCAGCCTAAGATTTCGTAAGTTTAGGAAAATACAGTTCCATAATTTTCATGATTCTTCACCAACCGTAGAAAGTTTATTAAGATTCTTTTGAACCATTACATCATTTTAGGTCACTGTAATTTTTAATTTGTTAATGAGAGCGTGAAAAAATGACAGACGATAGTCATGTCGAAATATGTTATTGAATACTATGCCTATTGTTAAGAAATTGATATTTAGTTAGATAGATTTTATACTTTTTTCTACTTTATTGAAAAGTATGATAACTTACTATAGACCTTCTGTACATTATTTCATTTCTCAAAAACAACGTTAAAAATAAACACAATTTTACGAGTTTTTCGAGCCGAAGGATTTTTTTCTCCCTCCTTTATTTAGTTATTTCGTAAAAAAATTGTACACAAAGTATCGAAATTTTCCCTTTCGAAATGTTACCCTGGAGCAAGTATAATGCCTATTTAGAGTAATCTAATTAATTTTTGATTTGTCCACAACATAGCTTGTGTCGTTAGAGCCCTTTAGATACAAGTACGATAATACGCCATTTTATATCCACAATTTCATTCACATTAACCCTTTAAATTTCAGCTGTATCCCAAGAAAAAATAGTAAAATTTCAGCGAAATCTTCACAAAATCTTTACTAAACGTATGTTAATGTTTCACCGAAATTTCAGCTTTCTACATTCAATGGTTCTTTTGCAGTTGCATTCAATAACTTTGATTGTATAGTTTATAACGACTATAAAATTATGTGTGATGAGATGCTTATTTCTTGGCCCTTCGGGCTGTTGGGGGAAAGTAGTTCTCAAATAAAACTTAAAATTTCTCAAATTTAACATAAATATCAGTGAATTTACTTATGAGCTGTAAGATACAAAATGGCGTATTGCGGACTCGTATCTGTATAGGGTTTTAGTGTAGTGTAGGTACGCTGATTTATGTATAGGCCTAGTTAATAGTTTAATTCATCTAAGTGAAATTCTCGTTAAATATCGTCAAAATCCAGATTCTAAATGCACCCAAAATTAATAACCTTAAACAGGAAGATTTTAAAAAATTCGAACATAGTGCTTTCGATAATTTTCGCTATCGTGGAGCCTGAGAGAAATCGGTTCTCTATAGAATAATTATTGAAATGGATTTATTGGAAAACCAATTTGCAATTCGAAAAAAATTAAGATTTTTAATTTCAACATTCCTATGCTATCAAACGCAGTTACAGAAACTGAATTAGACTTCAGATTTTCACTATCAGCGTACGTGTTAATTCATCTGCAGTCTATGTCATTGTCATCAGCGAACACGTAATGTGATATTTTTATGGTACCTATTTTAAATTATAAGTTTATATCAACATATTTGGCGAAAAAAAATTCTGTTTTAAGAAGATAAGTGTACCTATATATAGATTATTAGAAATCAGGTGATTGGTTTTTAGGCAAGAAAACATGTGTTTTTCAATTCTTTGGTGGTGTTTTGTCCTTAATTTTCGTTACAACTTTCGTTTAACAATAATGCACTCTCCGAAGATAAAATTCATATCAGAGAAAATAAGAAAATAAAAAGTATATAATATATAAAACAATTCATTTTTTGTGTTTCTTGTTGAAAAATATTTTTTTGGTTTTTATTTTAGTTTTATTGAAAAGTTGTCGATTATGGTAGCGAGGGAAATAATAATTCGGATGGGTACTCTCAAAATCAACGGTGAAAAACTTGAATCTATATTTTTACTTTTCCTGTAAGTGTTCCCCACAAAATTAACGAAAAATGTTCTAAGCAAGAAGAAAATTGTTGCTCTTGCTCTAATTATCGTATAGGTGTACTTACCAAATTTTAAACCTAAAATTCAATAATATTTTTAGTCGATTATCTTTTTAATGTAATATATTTTTATGGTAAACCTATATTTTATGGGTTTCTTGGGTATTTGGGTGCAGCTAGAAACTGCCTTTTTTGAACCGTTACAAAAAAATATGGAAAATATGGAAAATGAAGAAATCAACTGACTGCTGTATTTTACAAAATTCTTCCTCATGAGTAGTTCACTACGATTTCTGGTATTTACATATATAGGTGCAGTTATTCGGCTAGTTTTCGTATAATTGGCCATTTTTTAAATTAGAAAGGTCAAAATCGTACAAGTTTTGTAGTGTTTTTCGTAAAAACTACATATTTTTGTTCGTTGTTTTCTGAGCAGTGCAAATCCTATAACTTTATTAGAGATCTTAAGTGATTATTCTTTTCTTTCATTATAGCATTATTGATTTTGTCTTCGGTTCTTCCTTTTCTCCAACCCTGAAAAATAGTTTGTAAAATTCTGAATAAATCTTTAAACTTACCTAAATAGGTAGGTTCAGGGTGTAGCAAGTGTTTGAAAATAATATATTGTGTGACAAGGGCGTAATGTGGGCTATATTTTTACCGAGTGTGAAAAATTTGCCAACGAGCCGAAGGCGAGTGCTGCAAACTTGACCCGAATTAAAATAGCCCACAAGTACTTGTCGCACACCATACTTTTTGCAATTAATGCACAAAAAAAAGTACAGGAACAACTCCCACTCCCAATAAAAAAAAAAAGGAAATAAATTTTGGAAATTATAGCTGAAAAAATACAAAAACAGAAGTTTTCTATTATTTTCCGGTTTTTTGTTCGTTTATTTTCAAACAACTAAAAACAATTAATAAATTATAAGGAAAGTAGTTTCAAGTAAATTTTTTCCTCTTTCTAGCAGTGCTAATCCCAGATTTCTAGCTGGATCAGAGGCTGAGGAATCATTGAGTGAAAAAAGAGAGGTTTCTGGATTTCAAAAAAAATTTTTTTATCAATTTGCGTTTTCTTCATTCGTTTATTTTCAAACTGTTAAAGATGATTAAAAAATTAAATGAAAACCAAATTCAGGTAAATTTTATTCTTTTTTCAGAGATACCATTTTCAGCTCTCTAACTTAAATAGCGACTTAGGAATCATTGGAGGAAAAAGGAGAAGTTTCTAGATTCCAAAATACCGCAAATCTCCCATTAATTTGCGTTTTTTTGGTTTATCAAAGTCAAATAGCTAAAAATAATTAGAAAATTATATGGAAATTTTAAATTTTATCGACTTTCAGTCGTTACAAACCCCAGCTCTCTAACTTAATTATAGGTTGAGAAATCATTGGAGACTTTTTTTTTGAAAATTATAATGTTGTTTTTGATTGAATTGACAACTTGACGAGTAGTTTTTCGCAAAATAACTAAATAATAATATCAAAATGATTATATGTTCGAATATTTTACACCCTGTCACGTACAATTAGGATGCGCAAGAGTGTGTAAAGTACTTGACACACTCTTGCGCAGGATTTGGATGCGCGAGAGATTGTAAAATTATCATTTTTGTCACAGGCCAAAAATTCGTTTGTTTACATTCGCTGTACATGGATGTAAAACTCATTCTTTTGTGCATGTGTTGCAAAAATACATTTTTTGCAACACCTGCTGATAAACTACATTTTTATATGCACTTTGAAAATGTGTAAAGCAGGCGATTTTAGAACCATTTTGAATCGGATGTATAAAGTAAGGACTTTATACATACACGTCACTTTATACGCAGGTCCTTTTGCACAAAGCCTATACGTAATTTTTTTAAATTATATATATTTTTTCTATTTTCGTAATAGTTTCTCTACTTTGGGGATTCAAACCACTGACATCTGGATTTGTAAGCTAACACCCCGTAACCACAACCAATACACTACTAGATTTGGTTTGAGTAGAAGGTGATAGCATTTATATGTTTGCCAGTTGCCAAAATATTTATCTCAATTCTTTTTTATAAGGAGAAGGTGTTGCAAAAAGTAGTGTGAGATACATGTGTATTTAGTAGGTGATTATAATATTCATGTGATCTGCATTCAGCTCGTGCTGCAAAAATCACCCTCTGATCAAAATCACCTACTTTATATACTTGTATCGCAAATAATTATATGTAAAAAACTAATATGTAAATTGAAAGCTTAAACGGTAAAATTAATAGGGCAGCATATTTTTGCTTTCATAAATTATAAATTGAGTATGTTTTTGTACTGACCGTCAAGTTACAAAAAAAACAACAGAAACTATTGGTTTCAGTTGCATAAGATTTAGTTAACCAACAACCGGTTAAATATGTTACATAAAAAAATTAACGTAATTATTAGAAACTACTGATAAAATATTACAAATAAATTATCATTTGAACATGGATAACGTCTGAAATCAAAATATTAAATTCTTTTCGTTCAATTTTGGACAAATTTAATTTGTGTACCGAAAATAATAGGTTACTTATTCAACACAATTCAACATACGTTATATTTACAAATTTTTTAATTCTGTTATTGTACTTTTAGTACATCTATTTTACGTGAAAATTACTTTTATGTTGTAATTCACTACTTAAATTTCACCATCAATCTAACTGATAATGCTCGTCGTTTACTCGATAGCCGTATTCTTTAATTCGAATTTTAGTTAATCAGCATTATTTGTGGTTTTAAATGATTTTTATGCAGCAAAAATATTATCGTAAATTAAACACACGAATTTTCAGAACTTTGGAAACTTGAAGAATTGAATAGGTATAATGTTTTATATACTTACCACAAATAATGCACTCGCCAAAATAAATGGAAACAATAAATAAAATATCACTATAGGTATCAAAATATGTAATCGTATTCGACAAATTTATGTCAAAATGTTTTACAATTTTTCTGTGTAAGTTGTGAAAAAAAAAAAAAAAGGTCACAACGAAAAAAAAAAAAAAACTTATAACGATAATACGAATTTTTTTTCTTCCAATTATTAGGTATTTTAAAACGAACAATTTTTTCGTTCTTATACAAAACTCGCGAAAAAATGAAACCGTTTGTCTTTTTTAAGAAACCAAAATTAGAGAATGAAATTTATCTTTTGAACTCAAAAACTGAGATATTCGTACGTAAACGAAAAGTATTAAAGAAAAGATTTTATAAAATTGATCGCAAAACACAAAATAATTCGTTTACAATCCCGCGCGAGTACGTCGACAATAATTATTACCTTTCTCTACGAGTTTTCTCTCACGTGTGATCGAAGGTATGGTAGTGTAGGCTCGGATATAAAAATTATTTAATTGAGACTTAACAGTTGTCGGGTGGACGGAGAAGAGGTGAATGCGTAAGTTTAGCCCGGAACGAGAACGAATGATTAAAACCATTTTTGCCAGACTACGGTGCAACCGCAGAAGGTTAACACCTCTCTCCTCACTCTCTAGCTCTTTCTATCCTCTCTATGCTAATATATTATATTATTATAGTTCAACTTATATAGTCTACTAAACGTAGTATAATATGCTGTTACGGTATTGCCCAGTAATTAGTAAAATTACTTAATTATTGACGTATTCGATCTCTTTCTTTTTTTTTTTTATAAATTATTATTTTTTTGTTGATGCCATGTTATCTTTTGCTAAATGCACGAATTAGAAATAAAGCGGTAAAAAAATTACATGCAAGTATAATTTTTTTCCAAGTTGAAGATTATTTGTGACCGCGTGAATTTATCGGAATTGCGACCAAGAGACATGCACCTGTATGGATGATGGAAATTTTTTTCGAGGGTACATTTCAGAGTATTCGTCGAATTCGAATTTATTTCCTTTGGAAATTCCCTGAAATTCGGAAATTAATCCAGTGGTCCGTGAAATTAGATTATAACAAACAACAACAAATTATTATTCGGGTTTTAGTACTTCGGGATTTAAAATTCGAAATTTGATAAAATTCTGTTTTTGCACCTATTTAAATGACAACATTTGACGTTTTGATTTTCAGTAAACCTTTTTCTTAGAGGATGAGCCAGCTAAATTGTTGGGAAACTGCTGAAAGAGAAGATTAGGCTAGATGAGTTGATTTTGTAGAGAAATGAAACTACGACCCTCCTTTTCTTATTGTTGAAAAAGTATTCTACCTAATGGATTTTGACTGAATTTAAAAAAAAAATATTTTTAATGCGGTCTTGTTCCGTCGTATTTAGACAGACGAACATATTCGCTGACCTAAATACTCCGCAACAATTAATGGCAGATATTTCCTCTAAATATTCACCGTTACCTCCGTTAGTAACCTAATTAATAAGAGCTAACAATTGTGCAGACATACAATTTATCAGCACACTTGTCAGCACTATTTAGGTATGTACCTAAGGTACCCTTTTGCAAAAGTAAACAATGTTAGGCATGAAAAGAAGTCACTTGGTAAATCGATTTACACCAAAACTTCACTTGCCTTTCTGAAGAGTTTCGAGGTAGTTCTTCTACATTGAACTCTAAAGTATGAAGGTGTTCCCAGACACCACCAAGTTAGCAGTCCACCCTATGTAGAGGTGAGACGATGGTAGATAGAATCTTAATATACATATATATGTTTTACGTACGATTATCCGCTAAGTGAGCGAAGTTACTTAAGTATAAGAATTTATTGTGACGAGGTGTTTACCGCAAATTACTGTGACGATAATTCAGTATTAAATATTGTTTGACAAAAACCAGTATTTAATTTTGGTGTGTTTGTTCACAACTATCCGGGATAACAAACACAACAGGTCTTGATTTCTAAAATTTTTAGCATAGGTATCTCACTCTGTAAGCTTACATTTCTAACAACTTAATGCGTCTTATCATGAAGGAATAAATACACAATATTTTCAATAGTCGTTACATGTTTCCTCTTTTCTTTTAATAGAATATTTAAAAAAATTATAAGCTACATGGATTTTTGTTATTTTTGACACAAAATTTTCTGTTTTTGATTTGTACTACAAACAAACCTGAAAGTTGGAGAATTTTGGGAATTTGTTTAAAATCATTATCCATAGTTATTTTAGGTGTTCAGGCGGCACAGGGATTTGAACCCGTACCGGCCGAACACCTAAAACCTCCCTCGTTTGCCCCAACAAAAGTCAGCACCGTATACACTTGGCCATGGTGCTGGGTGACGGTGTTCGAAGGAGAAATGGCAATTAGCCTATGTAGTGTGGCAGTAGTTGCCACACCACTCCCCCTCAGTATAGCAGAGCGTAATATGACACCCAGTACAGAGGCGCCTTGCAGGTAGGGATGTACGCCAGCGTGTGGTGATCACCATGGCTCACACCCTACAGCGTCGTCACATACCAAAATTGGTGGTATGACATACCACCACAGCTACCAGTTTTGTACGTGTCTGAGAGATGGCGTGCATGACCATCCCTCGCAATCACGTCGGGGTAACCACTTTAGGTGTTCAGGCAGTACGGGGATTCGAACCCGTACCAGCCAAACACCTAAAACCTCCCTTGTTCACCGCCACCAAAAGTCAGCACCGTATACACTCAGCCACGGTGCCGGGTGATGGTATTCGAAGGAGAAATGGCAATTAGCCTATGTAGTGTGGCGGTAGTCGCCACAGTTATATTTTCAGACAAGGAGAGAAACGAGAAGATGAGTAGAAAAACATACCAGCAATTAGCGTACACAAAATTATTTTCTGCGGAGAATTCACCGTAAGTATTTATTTGAATTTTTCTCATCCATCAACACTAATATCAGATCGACGATGGAACTCACTTATATTTTTCTATCAAAGAATAGATTCTTGCATCAGTAGCTGGAAATGATGATACATGGAGGGTTTCCAAATAATTCAGGCTTCCATCGTCAGCATTATGTGGAACTAAAATCCAAAGGGGAGACAATTTTCCAAACATTTACAGTTTGATTTGCATTCAAAATTTAGTTTTTGTATCGTAATCACATTTAAACATTCCATGCGAAGTAAAAGTTAAAAGTTCAAAAGTTAGAAAGCATCAGTTAATTTATGTGTTTTTTTTTCTGTTTCCAAAATACACATTTATTTTTGGAACTTGTATATGATCCATTATTTTTTTTAAAAAAAATTTCTCTGGGAAACAAGTTTATCAACTTTTATAATCGAGAATTCTATTATTTTCTTCATTTAAATAAAATGACCCATTTTAAAATTTTAGCTCATTAATAAAAATAGCCGTAGAGTATAGCTGTAACTTGGCCAGCTCAAAAAAATTGAAAATTTGAAGGATAATTAACGAAGGCTATCATAGGCAGAGAGAAGAGTGGCGATTGTACTATAACAAGTGAAGATAGATGCGTGCTAAAAATTAAGGTTTTTTGCGTTTTTATAATTTTAATTTTTGGATGGGTTAATTTTAAAATGGGAAAGATTTAGCCCCCAAAAAATCATGTTATTTGTGGCTTTCTGATTAAAGTATGTTGCTATTGGTTATCTAATACTCTCAGGCTTGTTAGAAACTAGATGTATTTATCGCTTTTGAAATTTTTAAATATGTACTAGTCAAAGTAGTAGGGGAGACTAGTGTACCATGGATAAAACTGAATCACTTTAATTTTTGGATGGTCCCATAAAATTATGCATCATACACCTGGTAAATACTTCATTTGTTTACTATAGTTATCCAGTTTATTGTTCAAAAGTTATTGCAATATTTATCAAAATTATACCTAAAGTAAAATTTTGGTAACTCACAGAAAGTGTGACCAATGGGAGAGAAATTGAGCTTTCAAATTTTTGTATGTGTTTCAAAGATGTGTAATGGTCAGTAATTAATTATTTGGAGTAATCAGTACTCAAAAACACTTAAATACAATGTTAATTTTTAGCAAGAGGGTGAACCGAGTGTACCATGGTGTAAATTTTCTAATGTACCATATTGAACATGCTAAAAATTCCTTTTAATTTTTTGTAATTAATTTTCCTAATTAAAACTGCCCAAAAACATGAAACAATGAATCTTGAGGAAAGTGTCACAATTTAAAAACTACTAGTTTTTGTAATAACAATTATATTATCACAATTCAAATTGCAGATATCACCTGTTATCTAAGTATAATTACTTTTAAATATAATGCTCTTCATATTGTATTCGACAAAATAAATTTAATTTTTTGGTTTAAAAATATTTTTTTCTTATGAGATTTAGGAATGTACGATGGTACACTGCCTTCAGTTCCATGGTATACTGAGGTAGTGTACCATGGAACAAAAAATGTTATCAAATAACTATCACATGTTAATTATTTCTTTTGGTTTTGTTTTGTATGTAAAGGTTTGTTCTTTTCTAATTTATTGGTCCCAAATTTTTAACTCAGCTCTAGCTTGCATCGAAGACAAAAAAGAAAAAAGTGTTTCATGGTACCCCAGTCTCCTCTACTATTGCATCATTGTAAAATTTATCATCAGACGGTGTTTCTTAGTATTTCAAATCCAGAAAACAGTTATTTCACTTTGAAATTTGTTAATGTTCCATCTCCTTTTTGCAGACGATTCAGTTCCTCTACAAAAACGTGTCGAACAATTTATAGACAACTATTATTCCTAATTCTTAGAATAATAGCTGTCTCTAGTTGCTATGGACATTATGTATCACTAGTATTAAGAAATAGTAATAAGTATAATTCTAAAGTGTTTGTAATAATTGAAGTGAAATATTAATAAAAGATAATATTCAGAAATTATCTTATTTGTTGAGGTAATTTAAAAGTATTGAATTACTCTCGCAACAAATTGACGCCCGAACAAAAAAAAAACCTTCGGAGGCAAAATTTAAAAATAATAATTCTGTTCAAATAAAAATTTCATTTTTTCTTAAAGTAAAAACATTTTCCACTCGTGTGAAAAATATTTTAAACCGCTCGCAAATAATTTAATTTTGCTGGAGCAGATATTTTCGTGGAATTATTAAATAAATCGTGGCTAAAATAATTCAAATATTAAAAACAAAATTAAACAAACGTCTACGAAATCAAACCTTTATTGCGGAAGACCACAAGCGTTTAATCAAGACAAATAAAAATAAAATATTTAAAAATAAATTAATAACAAAAAACAGATCTAAAAATAAACTTAAAAATAGATCAAAGATCCAGATCCGGTTCCTGAAATTGAAAAAGAATAAAATCAGTCCAACCGTTATCCAAAACCAAAACGCAGAGAACGAGAAGTCACTCACCAACAGTGTCGATCCAAACAAAACTAACGATAAACTACGGAAGACTACAGCACACCATTCGCCATTTAACTGTAAGCAAATTATAAATTTATCTTCTGTTACTTCAGAAAAATTTAAAACCGTTATAGATATCGTGAATAATATTGTAAAATGTAAAATATCCCAACCCTCGCGAATGTCTGAGAAAAGTGAAAATACGAGTGCATCTCTCCCGGATATTTTAGATTCAAAATCCAAAGACAATATTTTAGAAATCGAAAATCACCCTAAAAATTTGTATGAGAATTTGTCTGAAGAAGAAAATTACCCACTCCTTGGTAATCATTGGGGAAGTCGAGTATCTTCCGCCTTTATCTATCGCGTACTAAAAGCGGTAAAGGTAAAGAGGATAGAAGGGAAAACACGAATCGAATTACAGAAAAAACTATATAAGGGTAGACATTCTAAACACTGGTTGTTAAATATTTTATACTCAAACCCCAACACCGAGAAATTTGAAAGAACAAGTAATTTTGATAGATTAATCGAAGAAAGCAAAAGTTATCGTAGAGTAACAAGAAGTATAAAAAATAAAGACCTAACGAAGCAGAGGAAATCTTCTCCAATACAGAAGAAGAAGATCTAGAAAGTAAAGGAAAGAAATTAGAAACAGAGAAGAGAAAAAGGAAAGAAACAGAAAGAAGAATAGCGAGACGAAGTCTCAGCTCCAGTTTCAAAAAACTCCTGTCTAAAGTATCACACCACGTATCACCTAAAAAATCGATTTCAGTTACATCTAATTTCTCTCTCCCAAATGACGAAGACGAAATCTTCCTCGGAGAGGAATCAATTCTGAACCAAACTTTTGTTGACAAACCCTCACAGTCTAGTGCTGATTTATCGCCATTAGTCCCTCAAGGACAGGAAAAGTCCTCACAGACCGAAATCCAACATTCAATTCAAATTCACGTAAAAAGCCCAGAAAATTTAGAAAAACCAATAAATAAAAATCAAAATTCAACTGTTGAAAATATTTTCGACCCTATTAATTTATTACCCCCAGAAATACGCGTAGAGATTCTTGATCAAAAAGAACCCGCATATGTCAACATAGTAAACGTTGAAAATAAAAATAACCCATTTCTAAAATGGGAAAATAAAAATATGACGCCGGAAGACATCGCTGAAAATAACGCACGCTTGCTTTTGCAACAACAACAACAAGCAAGATTCGCAGCGGCGAATGACGCCTACACACAACACAACCTAGAGATGAACAATTTTTGGAAAAGGTCAGAAAGATGGACTCCGAGCCATTTTTCAAATGACCCAGATGAGGACATCCTTGAATTCCTTTTTGAATATGAAACTCAGGTGAAAACATTCGAAGCAACTGAGTATGAAATGATACAAAACCTAAATATAGCCCTTCGTAGTACAGCTCTCGAACTGTTCGCAGCAGAAACTGATATAACCCTAGAAACCTCATGGTTAGAAGTAAAAAGAATCTTAACATGTATCTTTAAAAAAGATAAAGATACGGTAAAAAAACGTATCAAATCATTGAAATTTGACGATTCATATTTCAGTACAAATGTACCAAAATTTTTCCGACTCTATAAACAACTAGATGCAACAATTAGCGAGAAAAAGATTTGTGACCTCTTACTACCAAGGCTAACAGGAGAAATGAGGAAATTCTTTGCATCTAAAAATCTCCAGACACAAAGTGAGATTTCAAAAACATTTACGGATTGGAAAGAATTCAAAGAAAAAGCATTAGACTTAACCGATGTCCAAAAAATGGAAGAAATGCTAAATAAAGCAACAGAAACAATCGCCAAGTTAACAAAACAGATGGAAGAGATGATGAAGGGTAAAGCTCCAGAGAAAAAAGAGCCTGCGAAACCCATAACTCCGCCCATCTCTCCAACTGACCCTGTTATTCTAGCATTAGTAGAGGCAGAATGGAAACCCCCTAATACTAATAAACAAAACCAAAACCAAACCAGAAATCAAACGATGGAAAATGAGAATATAGAATCTAGACCCCGTAGAGAAAAAAATTCAAATAATAATAATAACAATAATGAAACAAATGATAGTAACCCAAGAAGGAAGCAGTCTAGAGAAAGAGAATCTAATCGACCACAAAATAACCAAAATTCCTATAGACCACCAATGAGAGAATCCTACGGTCAACAAAACAACGATAGATATCCTCCGAGAGAAATAAATTGCTTTAATTGTGGAAGAAGGGGACATCTCTCAAGAGATTGTCAACTACATAATCGTGTTACACCTCAGTTCCAACAAAGAAACTTTAGACCTCAAAGATTCAACAGCAATTTTGCATCAAACTTCAATCAACCGTTCAACATCTTTGGACAACCGCAACAGAATGGTTACGCACAGGCATATAGTGCCCCAATTTTAAACCCACAACCATGGGCAAATGCAACAAACTATGCATTACCCTCTTACAACTTGCAAACTCCTGATGTAGTTCCAAGCATCCAACAACAAAATTTCACTCAATAACCAAAAAACTTGCAGTAGAGCCCGTTTGCTCTATACCATATAATGGCAATGACTTTCGGGCTTGTAATGGCAACGTCCATCATCCGGACTGCGCTGCTCTCTTAGTGTTAGATCCACACGCCCCGCATAATCGGAAAATTCATATCTGTAGTGCATCAATGAAATTAGTCAGGGCAAGATGTAAACTAATCGTCCCCTGCAACATTGTGAGCTGTGATGAGTATGAAACACAGGGAACAGTCGACAGCGGCTCTGAAGTTACGCTTGTACAATATGACCTTGTAAAGGATAATGTGATCAGACCTGCAAGAGTGTGTATGGTAGCCGCTAACGATAGTGCAATAATCGTTAAAGGAGTTGTAGAAATCACCATAAAAATGGGTGACCTCCTCGATGTGGAAGCATATGTAACCTCTGAGGTAACCACACCTTTACTACTCGGATACGACTTTTTAGATCGACATAATGCCGACATATTATTTAGTAATAAATTATTTAGAATAGGACCGCCATGGAAGCGTGAAACATTTAGTATAATTAAGTTTAAGGAAGAAAATTGCGAAGGATTTATTAGAGCAGACAAAGATTTCTGCATAGAAGTAAATAATGAATATTGTGTAAACCTGGATCCAGAAATGGGAAAAGCAGATCCAGATGAGTGGCCCTTGATGAAGAATCAAAAGCGGTAACAGGAATAAATATTGGAGGAGTAAGTTACGTATTTAACTCCATCCCTATGGGATTAAGTGCGAGCCCCAGCATTTTTCAAAAAACCATGACCGATTTATTCAACCATATCCTAGAAGACAAAGTTCTAGTCTATCTAGATGATATTTGTGTTTTTGGCAAAATGTTTGAAGAAACACTAGAAAATTTGGAAGAAGTCCTAAAGGTACTAGTTGAAACAGGATTACTAATTAAAACCAGTAAAAGTAGCTTCTTCAATGAAAGTATTGAGTACTTAGGACATAAAATTTCATATAATAAATTAGAACCGTTAGATAAAAACATGAAACCAATTTTTGAAGCTCAACCACCTAAAATGTTATGTCAACTACGAAGATTTATTGGTTTAGCGAATTATTATCAGAAAATTATTAAAAATTTTTCGCAAATCACAGCACCATTAACAGACCTAACAAGAAAAGAAAATGTTAAGGCAAATAATGAAATAGCATGGAATGACGAAGCACAAAAAGCATTTGATAAAATAAAAGAATTAATCACTTCAGATCCAATTCTTACAATCTACGATCCTGATGCTGAAACATACGTTGAAGTAGACGCATCAAAAACAGCCATAGGAGCAGTAATAATGCAAGTAGACAGAAAAACAAAAGAGCCACACCCTATAGGATATTTCTCAAAGAAAATTCCTAAGAATCAATAACATTTATGTTCTTTTGATTTAGAAATGTTGGCTGTCACTGAAACTTGCAAATATTTCAGAGAATTTTTAGTCTATAAAGAATTTAATATTTTTATGGATCATGAACCTTTAGCATACCAAAGCCGAATGAAGAAACCAAATGCAAGATTAAATAGACTAATTTCGAAATTAGGAGAATTCACATTTAAAATCAGACACATTAAAGGTGAAAATAACAAAATTTCTGATTATCTATCCCGTCTAGAAGAAGAAGAAGAAGAGGACAATTATGCAGAGTTTCGAAACGGTCAATTCATAATACCAGAAGGAACACCTGATCATCCTAATATTATTAAACAAGAGAAAAAAATTAAAGCAATAACACGTAGTATAGAAAAGAAAGAAAAATATTCAGACGTAGAAAGTGACAATTCAGAAGACGATCGAAGTTCCATCCTATCCGATAATTCAGAAAGATCTGGAAACTCCGATGCATCCACAAATTCTCAACTTTCCGAAATTTCAGAAAATTCCGAAATAGGGAACCCAATTAACATCACAGACCTAGAAATCCACAACTTATGGGATTTACAATGTGAAGACAAATATTGGGGAATCATAATAAAAATTTTAGAAGGTGGCAACGATAAAGAGTTAAGAAAAAGCTTAAAAATAAGAAGATCACGCAATCTAAACCCATTTTTTCTTGATGAAAATTGAATTTTATGGAAAAGCAATGATCACTCTGAATATCACTATGCCGTACCAGTGAATCCTGACTCCCTCATACCTCAGATACTAAATACATGTCATGAGAGTCAAAGTTGGGGAGGACATTTTGGAATTTGTAAAACTCTTGCCAAAACGCGTGCTCGATACTACTTTACGCAAATGCCTAAAATAGTCTCGAGGCATGTACATTCGTGCCATCAGTGCCAAATTAACAAAAACATTAACGAAAAATATGGACACTTGAAAACAATTACTCCTGAAGAATGCATACCACTTGTACATATCCAAATTGATTTTATAGGAAAATTTAACACAAACAATGAAAAGAAATTTGTCATAGTGGGAATAGATAAGGCAACAAAATATTGTTGGACCAAAGCAGTAACCCAACCAAACGCGCATTCGGTAATTAAATTCTTAAAAGAAATTGTACGTCATTACGGAAAACCAACGAAGATTACATGTGATAACGGAACTCATTTTTCAAACAAATACGTACAAAATTATTGTAAAAATAACGGTATTAAAATATTCTACTCTACATCATATTCACCGCAAACTCAAAGACAAGTAGAAAAAATGAACGGAACGATAAAAAAAATGTTAGAGAAATAAGAAAGTACCGATAGCAAAAATGGCCAGACCACGTGCATAACGTAGCCTTGACCTATAATATGACACCTATCGAAGGATTAAATAATCACGATCCATTTTACCTAATGCACGGTTATAAAGGAGAACCCCCATAAATTTAAACATTCCATCACCGATTATCAGTAAAACCAGAGAAGAACAGATAAGTGAAGCAGACAGAATTCAAAAAACAATTCCAAATTTTGATAAAAAGAATGCAATTAAATATTCAGAACGCTATAATAAAGGAAGAAAAGAAATTTCTTATGAAACTAATGATTTAGTTCTCTTGAAAGTACCGATAAGTTACGGAAAAGGCAAACCAAAATTTCTAGGACTATATAGAATAGTAAGAAAAATTTCAGATTTAAACTATGTAATTCACATAACTTCCAAGGATGTAAATAGCATAGACGATATAGTTCATATAAGAAGACTTACGCCTTATAATGCTCGTTCTAATGCTAATTTAACATCGAACATTGAAAATATTACATCCGATAAATTGGAAAATGAAGAAAATATTCCTGAGTCTAATCCAAAAAGAAAAAGAGGTAGACCAAAGAAAGAAAAGAGCTCTGAAGAAAATGAATCAGAGGACAAAATTAAAATCATTGTCAAACGTCCGAGAGGAAGACCATGAAAAGGAATTTTAAAGAAATCTGGCAATAAAAATAAAAACAATAAAAAGGTAAAATTTAATGACGAAGCTTTATTAAAAGGGAAAGATTGTTCAGAATGGAGAAAGAAATTTGAATTAAATGACTTAGAAAAGAAAAGGATAACCTTACGAAAGATTCAATCAATTACCCAAAAACAACGTTTGGAAGAAATCAAATTATTCAATAGGTGTGATGAGGGAAAAAGTGTAACACAACCTTTGTCTCTACCTATTCTACCTTTTCTTCAAGATATTAAAAAACCGAGTGAGTTAAGTTTGGAGGAATATGCAAAAAGATACTCAGAACCACCACCCGAACCACTGTATTATAACCCTTGTAATTTAATTCGTAATAACTATAGATAATATATATATTGTAAGGACCATTTACGTACATATTTTCTCCCCCTCAAAAATAAATTTTTTTTTTACTCACCAACTACCAATCATCCGGTGCATCCTGGGCAAAGGCCTCTCCAGTGTCAGGCTTGACCTCCCCTTGCTCCGCAGCTTCGGGATGATCAGCAGGCTCGGGCTCAGGAGAAACTTAACAACACCTAAACTGCTGATGCCAAGGAACCAAGAACATGCGCCGATTGGACACAATCACCTTACTTAGTCCAGCGGTCAGCTTGATTCTCGTCCTGGCTCCTCGCAAAACACAACAATCATGAGAAATGGTCATTTTCTCCTATGGCTCCAAAACACGAATAACCTCGATGAAATGAGGAGTGTTGTTGATTATGATTTTTTGCCGATAAAAGTGAACAAGATAGTCCACCAAATATTGAAATTGGGACCTGTCCATAATCGTGTTGGCATAAGCTGTGTTAGTAATAGCGAAACAAACTTTTGCACCAAAATTTAGAGGCTGCATAGCCATTATAACAGCAGTCAGAAGATTCAAACTGACAGCATATCCAGTAATATCAGACGGATTTACGTCGAGCGTTGAAAAGCAGACCACGGATCCTTCCCATCTCCATAAGCTTGCCCCTGGGAAGAGGAAGGTAAACTGTGAGGCGAGTTGTACCATGAATTGTAATCAACACTCACATAAACTCTGAGGCATCACATGCCTCCACAAGCCAAATGAAGTATTCAGAGAATCGCCAGGAAAATTTTTTAAATATAGATCCACTCCTGTTGGACCATAATCCGCTGCCAGAAATGAGTAAATGGCTTTGAAAATCTTCCAAAGCCCAATCACACCAGTGAACAAGCATGGGCAACGTGGCGATCAACAATGTAAATAAGGAAGGGACACCTGCGTCAACATGAAACTTTCCAAAGTTTCAACAATCCCCGTATCAGGAACCATAAACTTGGGTAAGGAACGCAATTCAGCCAGAGATGGATACATAGGAGTATCCTGGAGAACATCCTCACTAGCACGATCCATACCCAAACTCATCATTTTATCAAATTTGTAAAACAAATCCTTATTAAGTTTCATAAAAAATAATAATAAATCTACACAAAAAAAAAACAATTATAACTAATAGGAACATGAACTATAAAACTAAAGAAGGACGAGGACGAAGAAAATCAAATCGAATCAACATGTCGAGCACACCGAGAAGACTGCGATACCTCCATATATATCCGACTTGTAAAGCAAGATGAATTCTCGCTGAACAATCGAAATATACTGGAGTTTGCCATCTTCCAAGGCCTACTCTTGATGGTAACAGCGCGAATCGAATTCCAGAGTCCCACATTAACACAGATGGTGTAATTTCCGCACATATGTATATTTTTATGAGAAAGAAATAAAAATTGAGAAAATATTGTGCATTGATATACATTCTTTTTTGCACCTTGTAAAAATTTTTTTTTCTCGCGTCGAAAGCTAACAACTAAATAACGTACTGACAAATGTAATACTGCATCTAACAGCAAAATTTCATGTGATTTGTAATGATTTCAGACCATAAGATGATAAAGCAAACCGTTATCGTTTTCATCATAATTACCACACTCATAAACAAAACGAAGAACGCAAGCTTAAAAACAAAAATTAGTGCATCGTCAGGAGCATATTTCAAATTAAATAAATTCAGTAAGGCTTATGAGAAAACAATTCCCATAGTCTACAGCCTGAAAATTCCAAGAAGACAGAACATAGAAACACCCAAATGGCTTGAAGAAATAAAGAAACTGCAAAGTTGCGCATCTACCGAAAACACATGGTGTATACAGAGATTGAAAAACATGTTGAAGATCATAGATTTAATTACTGATATTCAGCTAATAAACGAAGCAATAATCAAAGAATTCGACAGAGAACCTTCAAAACGAATTAAACGCGGAAATTTTGGGATTTCGAGCTACCATTCTGATTAGGGGGTTGAGGAGTGTTACTAGTAGTTGATGTTTCATTAGGGCATGTCCTAGACATGTGTCCTTTTTTGTTACATCTAAAACATGTAACATCCATTTGGGAAATATTATCTTTAGAAGGATAACTATTTGGTTTGGTTTGATTATTTTTGTGATCGTTAAGATTACTAGTTGTATTATAGTTCGAGTTTGTGTTATTGGAAATATTATTACTTCTGAAATTTCAAAAATTTCTTTTATTATTCATCGGTTGGTATGATGATTTGGGCTGATCAAACCCGGGAAACGTTTTATTAGAGTATTCAATACGATCACATTTTTCTAGTATCATTTTTATGAGCCTGACAGTAGTTCGTGTTTCTATTTCTAATTGACAAAATTCTGAGAAGACAGTATCAAATTTTTCGGGTAATGACATCATTAATTGATAAATTTCATCTGCTTTTGATAGGGGGTAATTAGCATCACGTAGTTCTTCTACAATAGTCGAAAAATATTCCAAGAATCTACGGATGGTACCTCTCCTTGGATCGAAGCGAAGGGACTGAAATTTTGATTTTAAAACCATGATGTTAGTAGCTGTCTGATTTCTATATCTAGCATCCAAAATTTCAAAAATTTGAGAAACAACATCGCAAGTTTTGATATGATGAAGGATTCTTTTGTCAAGTCTTTCAAAAATGTGGGCTTTAGCCCGTTCCTGAGTTTGAAAGAATTTAAGCCATTTAGACGTAAGGCGTTCTTCAGATGAGGTATAAATATAACTAGTTTCACGAGCAGTAGGAAAAATTGTGGAGTGGCAGCCTTTACCAATTAGGGTGCTTATGACAGTTGCACGCCGTCCCTCATAGCCATTTCCACGGAAAATGTTCGAAACTCTATCATTATTGTCAGTGTTCATAATTAATGAATTGACTGAACTTAAAAATAAAAAAAATATTACGGATATCAATCCCCAGCAAATGCCGCAAGAAAAGGATTGCCATCCCTGTGTTAACCAAACAATGTATTTTATGACGATAGTATATTAGTTTTTCTTTGTGTGTTTCTCGAGTGGGTCCACACTGGGCAAGAGACAACACACGTTAAAGTTGCAATTGGACACTTCCCTTTAAAAAAAATAAAAAAAAATAACAAGACTTATACAACCCTAGATGATTCGTAATTGAATTCAATATTCGAAGTAATAATTAATAAGAATGAAATAAATGACAAAAGTGAGGGTGAAATGAAGTTAGCTACTTTCAGACCAGGGAATTAGGAAAGAAAAATTAAAGATTTTGGATAACAGGGGAAAATTTTGATCTAATTCTGTATTCCAACAAAACAAATAATTCGATACAAAAGAAAAATAAATAAATGAATATTATTAAAGGTGATTTGAAATAATTATGCACCAGATGTATTATAAGAATGAGGTAAAATAATTCTTGAGGTAACGTGAGAAAAAAAAATTCACAATACAGAAAAAAAATTTGTAAATGGTAGGAAAAAAAATCGAAATTAAAAAAAAAATTAATTTTCGTATTTTTGTAATAAATTAATCGTAATTGGGAATTGTGTGATGGAAATAAATTAAAATATTCGAAGTAAAAGAAAGAAGAAAAAAAAATATTAAGTATAAATTCGAAAAAGAAAATCGTTAAATGGTTTGCGACACAATTGTGCAACAGCAAAAAAATACAAGTTGCAACAAAATGGTAGTTTGAAATTGAAAACCGTGCCAACGTATTTATTCAATGGACGTAGATAAAAGTTCGTAGGTTCGTTGCACTTAACAAAAGGTTAAATGTACAAGTTCGAACGAAAGAACGAAACAAGCCGTGTTTACGTCACGAGTTGTACACTCTAGGACAAAAGTGGCTGCAAAATTTTGCAATGAACTTGCCGAAATTTGTACTTAGATAAATTTTGAAAAAGGCCAAAATTATTTGAAAATAACGGTATTTTTAAATATACAAGTTAAATTTTGCTTCCGAAAGATTAAATAGTGTAAAAATACAAAATAATATACGAAAAAATACGAAAAAGTTGCGAAAAAATTACAAAAAATTTATTTTTTATTACCTTTTTTTAGCAAAACTTTTCGTTTAATACCTTTTGACGGTTGATTTTTTTGATTTTCAGGTTTGCTTTCTGAAATTTACGAAGATGATGCTCTGGACAAAGATGGTTGAACTATGCTTCGGTTGTAGAGGACGTACTTCGGTGAGTATTTGAGTTAAATTTTGATGTTTTCGTTGATGCCAAATGATGAACTTTGATTGAGGTGATGAATACCAGTTTTGATGATGATGATTTTGAAGCTTTTAGGTTGGTTTCTGATCAATTTCTGATGGCTCTAGGCGATTTATTACCAATTTGATGACTATGACAAATTAGTTCATACACAAGCAGGGCAGACACTAATGACTTTACCAACTTTTGAGCAACACAAGCAGGACTCTCAAACAGTTGAATAATCGACGAGTCTTGGAACTTTCGAACACTTGGCCGGATTATACACAAGCAGGGCAAATCCAATTCAGCAAACGACAAAACTCACTGAACGTTTACAGCATTCAAATAAAAAAAAAAAAATTTCGAAGACAAAAATTATGATTTGAAAAAAAATAATAAGTTGGAACTATGTTACCCAACACAAAAAAAAATTACAAAGATTGACTAAAAAACACAAATATTCACAAAAAATATTAAAAGTTTGAATTAGAAAAATTCACAGTATAAAAATTTAAATTATTTTAAAAATTTGTTTCAGGTACAAGGATTGTTACCGAGCGATGCTACCATATAGAGGATGAGGACCGGAGATGAAACAAGAAAGAAAGATTTAAGCGAAGTTCCATCCAAGAAGCGAGTGTAATTCATAGAAGATACATAATTTAAGCAAAGTACATTTTAGAGCAATAAACGAATGATAACGGAAATGAACGAATGAGCGGCGGAAGTGGTAGAACAGTGTAGCCGCGAATAGATATAAATAAATTATGTATTTGTGTGATCGTGTGTTCGCAGGAGTGAGATGGAAGAAGGATTGGTGGTCTCAACAATTTTCCATTTAACATCGAAAAATATATATTTTTTTATATATCGAATTTTTATAAACTAGATCGATATTTATTTACATGTATTTCCCATTTAACATCGAAATCGAATTTTTATCAATATATTAAGTAGTCAAAATATTTACTGGAAAAAAATCGGTAGGTGAATCGAGTAGAATACATCGATGGATTAAATTCAAATAATATGAAAATATTATCACATTAATTGTAATCAGCTTCAGCCACTGATACTGACGACTAGTTGCTATAATTTTTAAAGATAACAGTAAAATTTAAAAATCTTCGAAAAATTCATTTCAATTTTGATTTGACAAAAATTACCGAAAATTTTCAAAAATTATTCAAGAGATTCTTGTTCGATATTGTGAAGTTATACTTACTGTGCATGACGTATTTTATAGACCTTAAACATATTTATTAGGTGTATAACCTTTCCCAACATCCAAACAATAAAAATTTGTTTACGAAAGAAACATTTTTCTGTGTGCGATCTACTCTTATGTAAAGTTTATTAGCGGTAACTGATTCCTAAAATTTTGTTTATTTTAGAAGTTTTTCTTGTGAAAATCAACAGTTATTAACTTATATTTTTACTGGAGTAGTAATTTTTTTTTTGTTTCATTCACTTTTATTTCTTATACGAAGCGTTAATTATGTTGAATTCAATTAATCTTCTCGTAAAAATAATTTTCTTCACGTTTTACCAACTGTCAAAAGCATCTCAAAAATACTATTTTCATTATTTTGCTACTCTTTCGGTTCGTTTATCTTCTATAGAATATTATACAAAATTTTATTCAACGCAGGAAGTCGTTAAATTTTATAATCGTAGCGAAAATTCTGTTAATTCAACACCATTAAGATATAGCACGAACACTGAGGAAAAATTTCTAATGTTAACTATTATATGTGTATAAATTTTTGAAAACGACAGCTTGTTATTTTAAATTGTGACAAAATTTTAGTGATATTTTGAAATGTACCGCAACAAGTCGATAACATTTTTCTGGGTTTGAATTTATCAATTTGCATTTAGTGGAAAATTTTGCAAACATTTTTCACGACATAAAATTTGGATATTTGAGAGGAAAAACGTGAGTAACAATCAGTCTCCAGTTACTCACAGTCATAATGATAGTCTAATAATTATGTAGGTACGTACCTATGAATAATATTAATATTGTATGACATATTTATTACTGGATGTCACCCGCAGCTTTAGCTGCATCTGCGATTCACAGTTATTTGTCTAAATTTTCACATTTCAACCATCTCCCACAAAATGGCAAAAAGGACGAATCATGTGTAGCGACCTTGATAAAATATACTATTTAAATAAAAAAGAAGAAAGAGTAACAGATATATAAGTTTCTATGAAGAGAGGGGAATTGAAAGATGTTTTTTTTTTCATTCTCTTTTATTCGTTTTCGTTCGTTTATTTTCATCTTCGTATTGCCACGAAAAAATGTAAATGATGAATTTTGGTGAAAATTAACAATTTTGTCCCCAGAGGGGTTAGAGACTGTAATGATGGTTTCAAACATTCCTTCGAACGATACAAATTGATTCTGAAAATTTCCTCCCGATCTGTTCAGCAGTTCTAAAGTTATGGGCGAACAAACATACCTACTGTGGGTTTTATTAATACAGATTTTGATTTGTATTATTTTTTTATTGGGCTCTGGCGGCGTAATTATTTTACCGTGCGTCTGGAAATTATTGATGTAAATGTGGGAAAAAGGGTGGTCAGCCTGAAAAAATTTAGTTTTTGGAATATAGGTTGTTATCATATTTTCGTTTAAAAAAAAAATAGACAACCTTTTTAAAGGTACCTAGTACAAAAAAAAACCTATCTCCAATTTTTTTTCCTCAGTATCTATCAAGCCTAATTTGAAATACCTACTACCTATTTATTTATTTATCTATTTTTATAACACTTCAAGTCAAGTACAGGAAGCTATAAATTAGTAAATTTTTTGCCACAGAAAAGGATGACCTCCAAAATTTATCACATTCTAGGTTCCTACATAAATTATGAAATTGAAGTAGAACTTCTGAGATAGGCTACCTATAGTGATCATTTGTTTTCTAATTGAGTGTATTTTTCTTATTTTAGTCGCCATTATCACGTTTTTTATATTGTGCTCTAAAAAAATTTGTAAACTTCGTGTGGTTTTCCTTACATTCTATGCCAATATAATATAAAAAAAAATGTTTCACAAGAATTGTGAATTAAGGATAAGTATGCACCCGTGTAAATTTGTATTGCTAGATTAGAGCACTTGAAATGGAGCGCAGTGATCTGAGGAAAATAAAACTTTTTTCTCTTTTTCGAACAAATAACCATGATTTTGTGTTGTGTAACTTCTGAACAAGATAGGTAAATATTTCCTCTTTTGCGTAAAAAAAAAAAAAAAAAAAAAAAAACTCCTAAGTATAAAAATTTAAGTTAAATGTAAAATAGTTTTTTCCCATCATAAATGAAAATTTACTGGTGATACTACGGTTTCAATAGGGCAAGATACAGAATTCACTTATGGTTTTATTGTAGGTACCTAGAGTTGTTACTAATGCAATGAAATATGCGATTGTTCTGGTTCAAACCACAACGTTCATTTAGCATTGGGGTCGTCAGTATTTGAGAAGGGAGATGCACCAAGAGACATATAGCTAAAGAGATGTTCAACGCCCGATCAAACACATGATAAAGATAAAATGTTATAAAATGTTTTGAAGTCTGATATTTGTTACTACGCATGTGTTATAGCTTGATAGTATGTGTGAATTGGTAGAGATGTCTGTTTTCACTATGAAATATGCGCAAATGTTGAATGAAGTTGACTTCATTGATTATAATGATGATGATGATGATGATGAATGATGATGATGAATGATAACGATGATGAATGATAATGATGAATGATGATGATGATAATGACAGTGGAAGATATTTTTCACATTTTCATACCACATTGCATATAGAGAATTGGACATCTCTTTAGCTGTATGTCTCTGGGTGCACCTAACATGTGTGTCTGTGCGAGGGTGCTAGGTTTCACACTACATTTTATGCATAAAAAGAGTGTACGTTTTTAAAAACATTAACTTTTACCCTACAACTTATTAAAATGTGGAATTTTGCAGAATGAATTTCTTAAGAGACTGTCCCCTTCTGCTTACTTCCAATAATTTCATCCAGCATATATATGTAAATGATTTTTTGCAACACCTTCCTCAAAAGAACGTTTTTTAATGTTCCTTGGAACAAAAAGTTGCAAATTTTGATACAAAGTTAAAAAATTATCTTCTGCACATGCGCACTTTCAACTTAAATTTATCTCACATTTTGATGAATTTCTCGCATGGGTTAGTTATTTTCTCAGCTTTTATTATTTCTCATTAAGAACTAAATACCATATTTTTTTATCAAATTTTCATCCTACACAAAAAGAAAGTACCTAAGAAACCAATGACTTTCACACAAAAATAAATGGAAAAAGTGACATTTTTTTCAATAGCTTTTATATGTTTCAAAATTTTCAATAATAAATTCACAAAAATTTGGGAAAAAAGTAGGAAATTTAATAAGTACTTTCAAATTTGGTTAAAAAATATTATGTTCTTAAACAAATTAAAAATTATTTTACTAGGGGATGGTATGGAAAGAGTAAATTGATTTTTTGGTTGAAAAATAAAAAAATTATTAATTATTATTTGGATTTAAAAAAAAAAAAATTCATCTCTAATTTTTGGGGTCAGTGGAGGGGTTTTACAAAAAATAGTGTATGACACATGTGTAAAGTAGGTGATTGATACTCGTGTCCAGACTTTTTGCACCTGTTTCATAAATAACTGTTTTGCAACACCCAACTGAAATAGTATCTTCCTCAACTAGATTTTTGTAATTTTTTTACATGGATTTTGAGATTTTTATCTGCAGTTTTAACATGGAAAAAAATAGGGGAAAAAAAACTAGGTAATCTTTCTTGGCCACGTTTCGGTAAAGTTTTCTGGCAACTTGTAAAACAAAACTTTCCAGGATAAGTAAAAATGGTCGAATGAATTTATTTTTTCTTGTATCTAGTAATGTTCTTTAAAAAGAATTCGTGGAATTTAAGAATTTTATGCCACACAAGCAACATTGATACGACGGAATAATATAATGTATGATTTATTGTAATCTGCGTAAATTTGTTTTATAAACAACTTTGCATATTTATTAGCAATTTTTTATTTTAGTCTTTCCTTTCGCCTTTCTAAAAAAATTTTTTCAGTTGGCAATGTGCATAGGTATTTGTTAATTTTATCAATTTTTTCATCGGAAAACTGATAATAAGGTTTAAATGGATTAGTTGAGGTTCATCAGTGAAGGTTGCTCTTCGACTACCAAAATTTAAGTAGGTGGCTATCCAATTTCTGATTTCATTTCATTATTTCCATTCAGTTAGGTTTGTGAAGAAGCATGAATGGAGCTACAGTTTCATTGATTCATATCGAATAGGACAAAGTGTAAGAGCCATAAACATAGTCAAAGGCAAGATTATATTGGAGGAGAGCAAAAAAATGTTTAAAACTGAGTAGGTAAATAACAAAAAATGTTTTTCATTTTTTCTAATGCAAAAAAATTGAAAAAAATTGACTAGTTTCCAGCAAATTTTAGCACTTATGAAAGGTTATTTAATTATATATAATAGGCCTACAATATGGAAAAGATAACGTAAAATAATTGTTTTAGAAAACGAAAGGGGTAAGGGCTTCTCACTGCTCCTCTTTGGCCAGTCTATGACTTGATGCGTGACTAAATCAACTCTACATGCAACTTATTGTTAGGCACAATGATGAGTAAAATCGGCTTCGGTCTTGTTCTCGAAATTTACTGTTTTTTTGTGAATTGAGATTGTTTCATATTATGGACAAACGTGAATGATAAGTTAATTCAGCCATTAATAATAGTTCAAATTTTCTAAGCAAGACAAACTAATACCAAAATCTGACTATCACTCTGCATTACAGCAAACTAAAAGTGGTCACATGTTGGGGCCACCTCTGGGAAAAACAGGGTATATCAGGATTGAGAATTTTTATCACTTATTCAGGAGCCTGTCCTTATCCCATTTCAGGTATAAAACCTTTTGTTACTTTTAATTTCAATTTAGGTCAATTTTGAGATAATTTCTTTGGACTATAGGCACCATGACAAAAAAAAAAAATTAGTCAAATGAACGAATTTTTAGGTGTCTCAGCTACAAAAGTGGAAGTTAAATAAACCTTAGTCTCATCTCAAACAATTCACACTTATACATAACCTCTGCAATGCCGTGCTTCCTGAGTGTTAAGGTGGCAATTAACATCTTGGCAGAGGACCTAAGGGCTCATAAAGGGGCCAAGAGCAAGAAAAATAACATGCTGAAAGCAGTGGTAGATTCAACTGGTGGCAAAATGCGCAGTTGCTACCTGGACTGTCGTAAAAAAAAAAATAAAAAAAAAATAAAAAAAATAAGAAAAAAAAAATAAGAGGAAAAGATAGGTTGACTACAGAATAAAATTATCAGTGACAGCTGACAAACATCTTGTAATATAAGTGAAAGGTTATGAGTCATTCTGCCTGAGCCATTTTCCTTAGATCTGGCCACTAATTGAAAGTTTCATATTGGTTCAACATAGATGACTGCCTAGAGGTTAGGTTACAATTTTTGTCAGAAAAACAACAACAAATACTGTATAAGAAATACAAATACTCAGTTAACATGAGAACAAGAACTTTGTTTTATTAATTGTCTGTTCATTGTAAAAAGTTGTTACCTTATGTAGTTAAGTTATACAGCCATTTTGATTACTGATTGGGTAGGAATTGATGTTACAAATAACAACTTTTGAAAGTGCTTTAAGCAACAAAATGAACAATTTTGCTCATTTACTGCAACCTGGGAGCTGGGTGTCTTTTATTGCCTTAAAAACCTTTTTCTTTATGCTGTTTCATTGGAAATTTTAGGACATCCACTTTTTACCTGTTCATTAGCTCCACTGACATCACAATCTTACCAAAATTGAGGTTCAACCCGAGACATACAGTTAAATAGATAACCAACGAGCCAATCAAAACTACTTCAAAGATGAAACGTTTCTAATCAGGATATTTGTTACTGCGCATGGCCTCATGCATCGTATGACTCTAATGCACGAAAATAGATATCCCCAAAAAATTCAATAATTATTTTCATGAAATGTGCGCAGCTTTAGATGGGTAGAATGTAAAATTCTGATATCTCTGTTTCCAACTTTGGACATATTTTTGTACCATAGTGTGTATTTGTGGAATTAGACATCTTAGTTTTATGTCTGTGGATTCAACCACCATGATTTGGCGCTAACCTTTCTCCCTCTGTGTTTTTTCTACCAGTCTAAACGAAAATAGGTGCCATATTATCCATCAAAAAACATACAGAAAAGGCCTGTTTTGTTCTGTCCTGCTAATTTTTACCAGATTATCTGAAAAACCGGTTTAATTGGCAACAGACTGATTGGCGAGTAGGTACTGTATTAAATCTGGCGTTTGAAAACAGTTACTGTTTCACCAAGATGAGAAGTAGGTGGTGTAATTTCAAAAAGTGCGCAAAATAATTGTAGAAATGCGCAAAAAATTATGTTTGTAGGAATGCGCAGGATAAAAACGATTTGGTGCCAAATGCTGGAACTATTATACCTTACTTGAATAATCACACATTTTCTCCCATTATTAATTATATGTGGTATAACTCTTTTCATGAAACGATTGTTGTAGTATAAGCGTGGTTCTCGCTTTCCACCCTATTTCGCAACCAGTACAATGTATTTCACATTGGTGTTGAGAACTGTTATGAAAGCAGTCATACAATACTGCTCAGTTTTCATACAAATACATTTTCAGCAGCTTTTGATTTTCGAGTAGATTGATCGCCTGCTGGGAAAGTGCTGATCATTTTCTTTTCAATGGATATGCTCATTTCCATCACTCGGTATCCTAATCTTATTTGCGCCGTTTATTTGCAGCATAGCCTTACTATTTTCTTAGAGCATATTTGAAAAATATTTTCTTAACTTGACTCACAAAATTTATGAAAATTCGAACTTGTACCTGTCATAAATGAGATACCCAGTAGGTATATCTTTGTTGGCATTTTGTTTTACAGATTTCACTGTTGTTGATACTGATTTGTCAGTAGTTGCACTTGCACTCATGCAAAATTCTGGTTCCAGAATGGTTGCCAGTTTTACGTTGTAGGTAATGCTGCGAATTAAATCGTTACATGAATAATTGTTTTCTTAAATTTCGGGCGGTTATCTTCAATAAATTTATTTAGAAAAAAAATCTTGATGACCGCTGCCGGCGATAATAAAATTTTGCGAGTTGAGAAAACTTGAAGAGGCAATTCATCGAATTTAATTCATCTGCCATAAATCAATCAGATGTTCACCCTGTTTGTCGTCTTATCTTCTCTTCAAATAGTTTTTGTTATTCAGCTGCTGCTACATTTACTCATTTCATCTTATAGGTACGAGTGTGGTACACGTTCCTCAAAATATGATCTCCAAAAAACATTTTTATCTTACTTTTTTGTAGAAATTCACGAATATTATTGCACCTAATTATAATTATTAACGTTTGAAGGTTAGATTTACGATATTAATGAAAGAAGGAAAAACTAATGTATACAGATACGTAGGTTCCTGTAGGTAGGTAAATAGGTACCTAAATTCTGGAAAAATCGCACTTTTAAAAATTTTTCAACTCCATTATCGCGTATTGACTCCAAGTATTGATAAGGTTATTCGTTTGTTATGAACTTTTTACGAAATATTGTGCAATCTTCGTCATTTATTGAAAACAATTGTAATGTAAATGCTTATTAAGTAGACTGCAGATATGAGCTAAAAAAAAATATTTGTGTGCTGTTTATTTGTCTCATGTCGTGAAACTTGTGTTTAAAAATTCGATGAAGCAACGTCAATTCCATCAATTTAATTTTTATTTTTCTCAGAGTGCAGTGTACCGCAGCAAAATGAACGTTACTTTCGAAAACAAATTTGTTAAAGCTCATGCATTTTTAACGGATTTTAAAAAAAAGAGGAGGTTATCAATTCAATTCTGTTTTTTTATGTTTATTCCTGCATAATTTCTCAACTTGTGGATTAATTTTGATGAACTTTTTGTTAAATGATCGAGGACGATCCCATGGTGGTCCCATTGATATTTTTTTAGAATCAATGAGGTAGTTTAGGAGTTATTTGTATATAAAAAAAGAATTAGATTTAAAATAGTATTGCTGCCAACGGTAGAATCCAAAAATCATTGAAAAAATTTTTTTTCATCAAAAAATCAAACCAACTGCAAAAAACGAAGAACGAATAAATATACTCTGAAAAGAAAAAAACAATTTTTCTAAAATTTCTCCAGTAAAATCTACTGGAATTAAAATGAAACGAAAAAGCATTTAATATGGTAAATTAATAATTTTTTTCCAAAAATATAACCGACTTGAAAACAAAAACAATAAAAAATTCGCTAGAAAGACAAAAGTAATCCTTTTAAACTTTTTCCAGTAAGATGTGGGTCGATAGAGACTGGAATTATTGACGTCGGTGCTAATTAAAGATTTTGTCGTAAAATTTGACGGAATTGACGTATATTAAGCGCATAGAAAAAGGAGAAGAGCGCCAGAAAAATTAAAAAAAAATTTTTTTTTCAGCCATTTTTTTTTTTTTTACAAAGTAAAATTTAAATGGAGCGGAGCAATGGTAAAATTTTTGTTAAAATCGAGTAAAAAAAATTTTATACACATACGTTTAATTATATGTATATCCAGTAATTCTTATTTTTGTAAAATTTCTAGAGGGCTGAGAAACTGGTTGTTGAGACCTATCTCTTTATTGTTTTTAATCCTTCACATTGGTTATTGGCAATGCAATGTTATTAAAGATTGTCTTGTTGAAAGTATGAAATAGTATTATTACATTGATTTTATGTATAAGTACAACACCGTAACATCCGGTACATGTTTTTCAATCTTCTGATTCAATTACCAAGTTACCTGCAAGTACCTATGTATTTTTTTATTTTTTTTATTTTTTCAGTACAAATTATGGATTAAAAAATTACTATTCTTCAGTTAGTTTCTTCTCCTAAATTAAAATTTATTTCCATAACGTGATAAATAAATTTTTCATGTTATTCCATCTTCGAAGAAAATCCTTTATCGTGAGTAAAATTAGGGACCCTTCTGTAGGTATTTTCGGGGTTTTTATCCAAAGTGCAAAAAACCCTATTACAATCGCGAAGTGTGTTTTTTTTTTCTTCAGCCAGTTCTATGTTTTGTTTTTTATCTGTGAAAATAAAATTCATTCATTATTACGTCATTATACTATCTGTGATAATTTTTTTTGAGGATTTTGTCCAAAATGCTAATCTATTTTGTTTCCTTTAGTATTGTTTAGAGCACTAATATGAGACTCGTTGATGTGATAAATGATCATGAATGAACATAATGAATTAATGAATTATTCTTTCTTTGTTCATTATTCAGTAATTGAATGTACGAATTGAATTGTCAAAACATATTTGATAAAACTATCGATACAGATTGATATTTGGCCACATCGCTATGCAATTTGACTGAGCAAAAAATCGTTTAACAATGTAGCTCGTTTTATCGTACTCGAGAATTATTATGAAACAGGACAAATAATAGATCGGAAAAATAATGATTCTGATAACGGATCAGAACCAGTTCAAGATCAGTTGAAAGTTATATCAAAAATTACATTCTAAGTTTAATTTTAGTTTACAATTTATTGTCTGTATAAGTCGATATGCTGCGTTTAAAGTGAAAAACATTAAAAAAAAAAAAACCAGAATTATGGCAATTTTCAAATATCTGTTTTAGAAATTGGAATTTTTCACTTGGAAAAGCAGTCGGTGGGTAACATGGAGGAGTACTACATAATCCAGAAACCAAATCAATCTTTAGCCTTAAAATTGAAATTGAACTATAGCTATTGTTTCCTCGTTCGTCGGCTATAGTTTTCAAAGATAGTGAAATTTCCAGCTGATCTTGTTTTGGTCTTTCTTCTGTACCTATATATTCTTGATCTTGCACTGTCGAGTCTCGGTCTTTATTGTCGTCTTGCATAGTTGGTCTTGGGTTTGGTCTTTTTCTTAACTTCGATCTCATTCTTGCTCTTTCTGCAAGACCAAGACCAAATTTTGCTCTTCACTGATTTCAGAATAGCAGTGGAGCCGTGTGCAGAATGAAGGTAACTATAACGTATCACATAAGTCGTACCAGTTCCTCTGTTTTGCGAGGGTTTACATCTGCTCTCGCCTTCATTGACAAATTTTATATCTACTGATAAGAGCTTCTAACGTTTTCAACCAACAATGCCAATGGACGATATTTGGGTCAAACATTTTACTTCCGAGTGGATGTTTACGTTCGCGTCCTTCTTATTTTGACAAAACAAATTCGCTTGAAATACAACTACTTCGATGTTTGAGAATACATATAATTATTGTATTTAATTCATTTCCGTATATTGATTTCCAACCTTCAATATACTTAGCTTTTTTAGTTTTTTTTTAGTTTTCCTCTTTGTCTTCTGTTGATTGGAACGATTAGGAGTTGTTGATCTTCAGCCTATACACGCAAATTCCAACAGGCTGTTCTTCAGTTGGCCACTTCATGTGGTTTAAAACTACAAACTTATTTCTCCATTTCTTTTCCAATTACTAAACTTCTAACGAATGCCATTAGCCTACGAAGGTCATGCGCGTGCATTTTTTTTCTCTTCTTTATAAAGGTCTTTATACTATTTAGCGCCCTAATTAAAATATGTTAGCATGATGGAATATAAATGGGGCGGAAGTAATGGCCAAATTACCAGGACGTAAGATTTGGCTTCATTTTGAATGAAAATAGACACACTAAAAAACATGGACACACCAACACTCAGTCAAACGAAGCACCACAATCAAAAATGTACCATAACAATTTTTTTCTCTATAGGTGTAAAAAATTGTTAAATTAAAAGTACGGTGACCTCGATTTTGTGAATCATTCAAAATATAGGTAAATTTTGCCAGGTATGTTGGTTTTAAGTTCTTGTTGTTTATTTTTATTCTCTGTCTCTTTATTTCTTTCATTTTGCGCATAAATAAATAGGTCTTATCTCGAACACGCTGGTGACGAATTTAATTTGGTTTGGCAATGTAATTACGATAAGAAGGTGCATATGAAACTTGACAATTTGATTGTGGTCGTCCGAACGGTATAATTAATTTGATTGGTGTAGTAGTTCGTAAAAAATTTAAAAAATTCAAACGCAGCAAACTACAATTAAAAAGCAGGTTTTCATTAAGTGATCTTCAAAAATCAATTAAATCTATTTTTTCATATATTTATATATTTCTTTTTACATCTGTCTGGACTGTTTTTGATTTTTTATCTAAAGTTTTGGTTTTGTTTTTAATTTTTTAATTTTTGTAAATATCTATGTCGGCATTCACTACGTTCAGTACTACCCATGTACTAAATTTCAGCCCTATAGAATGATAATTACGTATTAAGCCTCATTGATGGAACTTTTGGAAGGTCCCATGGCTAAACCGCTTGACCAGTTTTCATTATACACGCTAACAGTTTTTGTTAGGTTTCGAACAAACTACTTACCAAATTTACCAAATTTTAGCCTTATTACGAGCCTTAACTTCCATGGGTGGAATGTTTGTCAACGGCCATAACCCCTTACTGGTAGAACTGTCATCAGCCCTCGTTGCTAAATTGCGTGAACAGTTATCATGAAACTATACTAGTGTTCATTAGTTTTGAAAACAGTTAGGTATACCTACCAAATTTCAGCCATATTCAATAACAATTATGTCTTAAACTTTACCAGTGGAACTTATTTGGCCTCTCTGATGCTCAACCCTTCAGCTGATCTTCACCAAATATAATCCATCTGAGATCATGTATAAGCCTACCCACATATCAAATATCAGCTCTATTGGATGAGATAAATGCCTGACATATATTTTTACATACACGCACACATGCATATAAATTTATATTATATAACCCTTCAAGCACCATGGAATGGCACTCTGGTTTGTGACAGCCCTGAATTTTTTCTGGAATACGTGTAGGTAACATTTGAGAATTTGTTGTTTCGGAGGAACCAACAAAAATTTTTTTCATGTCTGTGTGTGGCTTTGTGGGTAGTGGCGCATGCGCGTCGGTTGTGAGGGAATAATTAATGAAATAATATCGGAAAATAATTTTGTGAAATAATTTTAATGAACAAATTAATGGCTTGTACCTTTATTATAGTGATAGGTGGGTACCTATCAAAAGATATATTATCAATTTCTAATTTTTATGTTAAAAGTCATGATTTTTTATAAAATGAAAAACTGTTTTAGTCACAACCCCACTTCGCCAACTTGAACGATCTTAAATAGAAAGTCTGAAAACCTACTAAAAATTAAGTGGAAAAAAGAGTGTTGTTATTGTTTGATTGGTTAGAATCAACCGCAGATGATTAATGGGACTCTTTTGTTCAACGGATTTGCAGACACGTCAAGGTTCGTTATATGTTTTGATTTGAAATAATCGACCCTCAACTTGGGTCAGGTTGTTTTTTATTGTTTTTTGGCAGTAATGGGCAAAATTTTCGGGAAAAAAAATTGAATTAGACTAAAATTACTACTATAATCCTTGAAATTTCTCTCCAAGTATTTCAATATTAAATAAACCTGTATATCATTTTAACTCGACAATAACAATCGATTATCTTCATCAAATGTGACACTGGATAAGAAAAGAGACGTTGATATCGTCCCAAGGAGAGGAAGAAAAGAAAAAGGATAAATGAGAAGTGGCACCAGTATTTGATGTTAAGTCATATTGAATACGAAATTCCACAGTGGAGTGGCTCATGAATGCCGAGCTCCACTATAAAGGCATTGTCTTGCGAATGTATGGTGTTGCCCTCAGGGTAACGTAGCTTATTAGCATTATGGACCCCCTCGGCCAACCGCGGATATTTTAACATTACAATGCGAAAATAAGGTTCTCCACCAGATAAATTCGTAAGGGTAAAAGTACCTTACTTTTTGTTATATTTTTTTTATGACCACCTCAACAGATTAGTCAAAATAAAAAATACTTTCTATGTTGAAACGATCAAAATGGAAATTCCTTGACAGTGTATCAACCCTAAATTTTATTGTTATTGGATCGACGGAAATTGTAAAATTGATGTTATTGAATTACTCAGAGATAATACCGACTTGTTTGAGTCATTACAATTTTTATGTCCTGCTGTAATGTTTTTGACCCGCACAAAAGAGAGATGCGTGGTCGACATACCAAACCTTTTATATCTCCTCAACGATCGTTTACTTTATGTACCTATCTACTTTTTAATGTGCCAGTGTCATGCCTTGGTCTTTGTTCGTATTCTGAAAATGCAAAAATTCTGCATTGTTTCATGCAGTTACAGCTGGCTATTCAAGGTTGTAAAAGCATTCTCGATGCACTCATCTGCCGATAATATTTGTGGCATAATTTATCCGAGTCATGACGATTAATTATCTATAAATAAGGCACCGTTACAAATATTACTCTCTTTTCTCCACTCGTCACTCAAACAGCACTCTCTCCTAGTTGCTTTTTCTCCGTCTTCAATGTATTTTCTATTAACAAACGAGATGCGATACACGATTACCACCGTTTAGAATTACATAATACACTTGTATCCAGCAATTTCTAATCAAGATATATAATAATGAAATATCGGATAACAATATCGAGGTTTTCGTTAAAAAAAAAAAAATTCACATACCGATTGCCATAGACGGTATTGTTCGAATGATTTTAAAACTTATCGAAATCTTTATGTGATTATGACACATTGCCATGAAAATATAACTTAGTTGTCATTATGCTTCAGAGTCTAACAGGTTTTCATTTGTTTACCCTCCCCTCTTAATATCCTCGCTTTTAGATCGGCATTTCTGAAATAATGACTCGAGGTAAAAATTTAAATCTACTCTTCTGCATACCTTGTAGACATTCTGATTGGATACTTTAATCATCGAAAATAATGGTGGAAAAGTTGAATTAAAACCATATATTCTGATTATAAAAGAAAATTCAATTATTTAATCAGAGTATTGCTTAGGTAGCGTGCGGTTGAAGGAAATTAAGAATTTTTGGGGTCCAAAATTTATATCCTCCGAAAATGTATTTGGAAAAAATAGTTTAGTAAAGCTAATGGGGGCAGAGGCACAAAGCACCACTGTGGTAGGGGAGAGGGCTTTCTCCTTCAAAGTAATAATGTTTGCCCAGAAGAGTGGAGCCTGTTTGATAGGTACAGATGTTCGTTTAATTAGGGGAGGGAGAAAATAGCGAGAAGTAGGAGTCATGGAGTGAAATGGCTAGCGGGTTAATAATTCTTTCGGTATAACAGATGATGTGACGTCATATTTTTTGTAAAATTTTGAACAACAGATTTATAGAGGCAGACCTCTACTATCGCAGGAGGTTCCTTTTCGGAGGAGTTGTGTCCATCAGGAGAGTGGAGCCCTTCGACAATGTGCGGATAGTAAAACTTCACTATTACTGGGTTGGGGAAGGACGAATATGGTTTTTTTGGCCTCACGATTATGTATCTGAAGAGAAATGAGGAAAACATTATGGCTCATCTCCTCTCCAATGAATTGTTCATGAATTACCAACAAATTAGTCGAATATTTTATTCGGACTGCCCAAGTCACAGTTTTGGGCCACTATTTATGATATCTCGAATGTTCTCTGAAAGTTTTTTCGATTGAGTTTTCAAAATAAGTTTTGGTTAAAAACGAGTTTTAAAAAGATAAGCTTTTATTTTATTGTTTTTTGGCTTTCGCTTCATACGAAATAAACATTATTTCGTATTTTTAACTTTCAACTAATTAAAGTGATATTCAAAGATAACGAGAAAAGTTTGGAAAAGTGTATGTTAAGGGTAATCCCAGAATCTACCGAACCGATGTTGATGAATTTTTTTACGTGCATACTTTATCAACCTAGGAAGGATTTAGACTTGATTTTATTATTTTATCACTTCGCAAAACTCATTTATGAAAGAAAATTAATGAAGGCTGGATTAATAGCATTGTGTGCATATAAAGTGAACCAGAGGAAAAACATTAGGCAAACTTATTAGTTCTGAATTTAGTGGGCTTTTCCTAATTCTTAAATTTACATTATCGGAGATGTTTTTTGAGGAGCTGAATTCGAATTTAATGTTGATTTTATTATTAAATCTATTCGTCAACCCTCATGGGGCCCAAAAAAAGGGACAATTTTTTATTTTCATATTTTATTGCATAATACATCATCAGACATGTGTTTTGAGACGCTGAATTCGAATATGATGTTAATTTTATCATTATACCGATTCTCCAGCCCTCACTGGGTCCAAAAGGGGAAGAATTTTTTATTTTCAGATTTTATTCTTTAATATATTAACGGACATGTTTTTTGAAGTGCTGAATTCAAATTTGATGTTAATTTTAATATGAGACCTCTTCTTTGACCTATACTGAACCCATTAAAATGGTGAGAATTTTTTGTAACCCCTTAGCTTAGGATTAGGGTCAAAGGTCAAGACATCTGTCAAGCAAAGCTGACAGCACGGCAACTTGTATGTATCACATATTTTTCTTACTAGGTATAACTATGTGCTTACTGTAACGTATATTTTCGTCTATTTTTAGAAATGACGAACATATTCATTCACACATTTTTGAATACCAAAAACGTAGATATTTATCAACATTAATCATGCTATAACTCTTTATAAACAACCACTAAATTACCCGTATTTGATTTTATAAATATAGATATACTTTCTGTATATTCATGATCTAATTGTGCCTGTCCCTCGAGTACTCGACGAGTCAGCACAACCCTATAATAACAACACCCTACCTCACTTTACCAATCCGACACGTACGTTTTCATACCCTGAACGAGTATATAATCCCTCGATTCAGTGGAATAAGACACAGTTCCTCGACAGCTACTTCTAAGTACCTGGAACCTCTCTTGTAGAAGTCTCTAGTGAACAGATAGTCTTGCTTGTTGAATTGTGATTGTATATGTATAAATATTAACGTATATTTATGTACTGTGATGTACAAATTATTATTTTATTAAATGTGTAAACTCACTCATGTGTTTTAAATATTATTGAGTCTCTAACTAATGTTAAGGTCCACAATAGTCTGTGGATGATAAACTTGAATTTATTTTAGAAGTATTACTGCTTTTACAGTACGTGACATTTCGTGTATGGTGTAATACCAAAAGTGGTTTTAATTAGGTACATTACCACCTCTTTTGGCCGTTACACTTACACTGTTTTAAGACTAAAATAAATCGCAGGATATTATTGAAAACCTATATGAAACCTAAAAACCATTTAAATAAAATAAAATTGAGAAAAAATCGCAGTAAAAAAGAAGAAGAAAATCCACTTAGGGATGTTCCAAAATTCGTGCAGGTATGACTGTGTGAGGAAATTTACAAAATTCAATGAATTTGTTTGCATCTATAAGAGCTTTTAGCGAGCGAATTCGTCGCATGTAAATGGAAAACTTTAATTTCGAAAAACCTGCTAGTAACGGTTCGATATCGATGAAAGAATGGATGCGAGAATACAGTCAATTTTTTTCTCAAATTAAAATAAATTGAATTCAAGCTGTGCGTTTGTTCCGAAGGAGTAGGTAGGTACGCATGAATAAAACACCAAGAAGCCAGCAGTGGAACCTGTTAAATTTTCAAGTGTTGAGTGATTAACCGTTCGCTGAATACGTAATGCAGTCAAATGGAAAACCGGTTTTCATGAAAAATTTATTATTTCGCCACTATCAAATTAGGCGAGCGCTGACTTAATTGAACTTCTCGTCCATTAAAAGTTAGTAATCAAAACAGAAAGGAAATAAAATGATGAGCAGGGACGAAGAGAGAAAATCTGGGTCCGGGTATCATAATAGTTGTTTTTTTTTAAAGCAAATACTTGATCGATATTTCAATTTATTTTTTTTTGGTGTAAGAACTTTGAAAGAGTTCTTCCGGCCCGGGGGGAATCACCCTTTTTCCTCTCCCCCCACTCACTTACCTTGATGATAAAAAAATGTTTCTAAAAAAATTTGATTATCGCTTCACAAATTCGGCGGAGTGAGGTGCCGTATTCTATGTATTTTTAGGGTTTCAAAGTGCAATAAAACACTGTTAGAATCGCCACGTTTGTTATTCTGTTTCTTTAACCAGTTCTGTGTTTTCTTTTTCATCCGTGAAAATATAATTTTTCATTATTACGCCATTATCTCAATCTTTGACCATTTTTTTTGTTTTTGTTTTCCATTCAATTTTGATTTTTAATGCGAACTTAGTTCTGAGGAACGTGATTCTTAACATCAATGATATTAATTATTAAAAATGTTGTAATTTGGGAAACTTTCAGTCACCTTTTTATGGATTCGAATCGGTGGGAAGTATCTTTCGAATTGTAGTCGCTAAAAATGACGAAACCGTGGATGAAGGGCATAAAGGAGAAAATGAAACTGAAAATCCATTTTTTAGACATTTTTTCCAAGTTCCCAGCTTACATGTGTGAAAAATTTTTGCAGAAGTTTGGTCGCATATCATTTGCTATGTATTTCTTAGCGCTGAATCGAATGTGACCGACCGCAAATCACTGGAATTGAGTTATTACCGAATTTGCATCAGAAATCTTGAATTTTATCACTAAAAACTTGGGTAAATAATTTGTAATAACTAAGAAACTATTGGTTTTACGGACCTGCGATTGATCTCATTCGATTCAGCGCTAAGAAATAGGTAAGGTGTGATATAAAACGTGATTCGTGCCAAAAATTTTCGCATAAGTTGGGTACTGTTCTCTAAAAAAATTGGATTTTTAGGTATATTTTCTCCCCAATCCCGTCTTATGTTTCATCATGACTCGGAAACTGTTGAGGCTGGTATTATTAGCATATATAAACAAAATTCATAGAATACAACTCCTCAGTCGACTTAACTCGACCTAATTCATGAAATTATAATTTTCCCAAATTTTGTCCACACTTATTACTCCTGAAACGGTGTTCACGACTTGTGGATCTTTAGTTCTATTGCTCAGGACAAAGTTTTGAAAATAAACTAATTTTACTGCCAAAACAATCTTCATTTCCTAAACTAATAAATGATAACTTAATCTAAGAGGTCAGTAAATAAACGTAATAAGTTGTTGTAATCCTGAGAAAATGCGGACAAAATAAAATAGAAATAAAACACACAATTTTAGGAGCTAACAAAAATTTAATTACAGCTCCAAAGTGGAGAAAATCTCAAAGGCCTAAAAACTCCACTTGGCATGCGATAAACTTTACACAAACTTCAATATAAACGCATTAATTAAACAATTAATTAACAGAACACTTTCTCTCTGCATATTCTTCATAGATAATGAATAAATAAGAATAAAACTGACATTACATCATCCCTCTATGGAATGACCAATAATAGTGTTACCAGTAGTAGGAGTCAAATATGGAACGTTCCATATTCAACGTGAGTTATTCTTTTTAAGATTCGTATTTGGAGGCAGACTAATTATAGAGTATCTTAAAGATAATTTTTTAGCATATTGAGACACCTGGAAACTCGCAGCTTCCATACGTTACCATACCTCCTATTGTCTCAAACATTATCACTTTATTGGGGTAATTTGTTCCCTCTTTTGTGCATTAACCCACGCAACAAAAATATATGTTTATACATATCAAAAATGTAATCTCATGATCCACAGATATGGCAAAACTACTTATTTTTTCAATTTAAACTTTTGTTTGAGCTTAATTAAATTTTTAAAAATATTTTGAAGGACTAAATCTTGAAGGGAATTTGAATAAAGAGGAGCTAAAAAAAGAAGTGTTTGGCAACTGCGCATTCTGTTGCCGCGAATATTTGTGATGCGTGCACTCTTGTATACTGTATAAAGCCAATCCCACATGACGCGTGTATTCGGCAAACATTTGACATTTGTCTGCATTTGCGCACCGTGTGGGAGAAATGCCAATGCGAATGTTCGGCATTGCCAAACATTCGTCCAGGTTCCGGCAGTTGTCGGTAAATAATGCACGAGTCAAAGGGATGACGAATATTCTATGTGAACAAATATTTGTGAATCGTGAAATTCGTATATTCGTGGTGTAGTGTAGGGGCTGCAAAGTGGCGAGGCAAATGTTTGGGCCGAATATTTTCCGAATAACATTCGTCAAATACACGCGTCGTGTGAGACCGGCTTAAGACTAGGGAATCAGCTCGTGAGTTTTAAACTTGTTCTCAAACTTTTAAGTTTCACATATGATGGAAAATACATTCAATCAGGCAACAATACATCAGATTGATGATACCCATTCTTTGTAAGATAGAGACGTTTATTCAACGAACTTAATTATATACATAGTGGTAACATGTAGGTTTTAACATCTCAACGATGAACCAACAATGCTTCACCTGTATTTAGCTTTAATGCAGTTTCATTTAGGCCTAGACTATTCATAATTTTGTTTTCACAATGAACAGTCAGTATTGTTCCAGATGTACAAGTTTCTATTTGCCATGAATAGTAATATGTTTGCGGCTCATACAGTTTTTTAGTTGGACCTTTTAAGTCACTTAATTTTCCAGTTTTGGGATACTGTTCATCATCGTGAAATCAAACTTAATTACACCAATAGTGGAAATCTTTTCTTCCCATTTTGTGACACGTAGATCGGGTTTGGTTTCAACTGTCCTTTAACAGTTAGGGTCGTTGGTTCTTTGTTCATGTGGAATGATCACATGATGAAGACAATATTATTAAACGGTTTAACTAGCACAACTTAATCCTCTCAGTTTCTTCAACTGTAAGTTGTTACTATACTTTAATCAATGTTGAACAGTGAGTTGACCCATTCACTCTTCTCTCATTTACCGAAATATTAGACTATTTCATTGAGGCTACTAGGCTTGTATTGGTGGGCTTGCAACATATACTGTTTCTGCTGGCCTGCTTCTCTCTCGACTCGCTAGACTTAAATTTGTGGTTTTCACTCTTACTCTCATACCTTTTTGGCATGTTTTGTTCTCGCCAGGTGGGATGTTGGTTTTCATTTTCGAACATCAGAATATACGTATCATTTAATATTGACGGTGCATATAATATATGAGATGTAAACAAACCACAATTAGGTTTGAATTCGGCACTTGTGCATCAACTATGTATTTCACTTCAGAGATGGTGGTTTCAAATCCTGATGATTTATTTAGGTACTGTATATTTTTTCTCAATTTGTTTTCTAAATTAAGGCAGAGAACAAAGAGAAATTCATGCTAGAGATGATGGTAGGTGAGCCGCCGAAGGCGGGGATTTATGATTAAAAACGATGCTAACACGAAATAAGTCCTTTGAATACAGACGTCTTATATTCATTTCCCACAGACATGGCTAAACATGCCCGTATAAACTTTGATATATCGAAATTAGTCCAGTCTCCTAGTGTGCGTCTTTTAAGAAAGAAAAAGTCAAGGTACATTTTTTGGAGAGGCAATGGTTTCGAGAGTGTTCATCATTGCACTTCTTAATATGTTTTATATTTTATTTTGGAAAAAAATTTCATGAAGAATGAATACATGGGATTAAATGGTGAAAAAATCATGCTTGGTTATTGACCCCCACCATCCTTCTCCATTACAACATCAAATATATCCTACAGACGCTATGTGAAATGTTCACATATCCAAAGCTTAATTAAAAAAGAAGTCTGTTTTACGTATGATGTGTGGTTAGCGTACTTTCAGGTCTGCTTATGGTCGAGAAAAGTATTTTATTTTGAAATTTTAATTGCTCAAATGTTTGACTGATAAATTCTACACGAATTAGGTTGCCTAGACGGAGAAAAGTTCACATTATAACTTGATGCGATAGAAAAATTACTCATTTCCTCCTTTGTTACATTATGTATGGTCGAATCGTGTGGCTGCACGACTAATTCATAGACTTTCAGAATCGTGTCTCTTTCAACATTTTAACTGGCAATCGTCGACAACCAGTTTCCTAGTGCCTCGATTTCTTGACGTTTAATTGAAAACTGACGTGCAGAGTAGCATTATTACGCCTACAGAAAATTTTATCGTACAGGAAGATCGAAGGCACAACGAAAAACAAAATGATTTCAAAATCGGTACCTATAGGTATCTTTTTAAATCGGTCGTCATGTGCCCATAAAAGTTATCTCCAAATTTTCAAAACCTAATCGTTTCAGCTATTTCTTTTTATTTTCTATTTTTCAACTTTAAATTTATTTCAGTAATTGGTAGGCTGTAGAGATACCGCAGCTCTTGTACTGTGTCTGCTTGTTCAAGACCACAGGACTGCTTTTCAATTTGTAAGTGATTAGAATATCATTTATGGTAGCGATATTTATAACAAATTGTATAGATATTTATCCGTGGATTAGTTTTAATCCGACTGCATGACATTTAAGAATTTCCAAATCAGTTTTATTTGGAAATTTTTTTGTATCAATTTTGAGTGATAAATGCAATACTTTCATTACCCTTGACAATATTGTAGGTCGATGACATGATTTTCGGAATACCAAGTTCCTAGTTTGGATCAATTTTTACTCTTTCAACCTCACTTCACCGAGCCCCTGCTTTAACAAAATGAAGGTAATTAGCCATTTGCCACGTATTTCTCATGTTATTACTTTTTCGATGAGCTAAGTTTAAATTTTGTATTTATTGTTTCCCGTTTGGCTATTTAAATCCTTTACCCGACATGTTAGAGAGAATTCTCGCTTCTGTTTGTTAATCATTAAATCTAACACTGGTGTGATAAATTTTTAATTTTTTTATTTATTTTTTTGTCTTTGACATTTAGCTGCACGAGGGATATGACCGAATCATAAATTATATTACCTGAAATTTATAGAAAAGGAAAAATATGTCGAAAGATTGGTTTGATGGAGGTGGAATCATTTTCATTAATGAGGTTTGGATCGCTTGAAGGGAGAGAAATATGGAGTTGGAGGAAATGGATAGTGAGGCAGAAGACAATTGGATGTTGTGTGGAAATGGTGGTCGATTGAGAGAGAGAGAGTACATTGGCTATGAAGAAAGAATGAAGCAAGTATGGCCTAGTCGAAGTATGATGAGAATAATTTCTTTACATCTGTTTATTTATATTGAGGATTACTACCAATTGGAAATGAGATGTTAGGTGTGAGGAATTTTTAGAAATGTTGGGATTCCCTGTGGTTCTGTCATTTTAGAAAGCTATTTCGTTGATCAAGAGATTTATGGTCGGCAATAAACCTTTAATAATTTAATTTTTCAGATTATGAGAATTTGGAATAAATTGACGAACTGCAAGTCAACAGAAATAATGAATTGACTAGGAATGGGAATTCACCCAATGGTGTCTGAAATGGTGACTAATTATGACAGTCGAGAGAGGATGAGAATTCTGTTGGTTTGTAGGGTTGGGAGAGTAAGCTTTTAGTGTAGAGAAAGATGTACTAACAGAATCTGAAAACAATTATAAAGTAGAAGCCTGTATATTTCAAGGTGAAGTCAATAATATCTGTTGAATTCAGAGATAAATAGCGAACTGTTTTACTCTAAAATTGATGAAATAGAATTAATTTTGAATCGGTAAAGTTTACTTTAATTGTAGAAGAAGGGGAATTGCTTTAGTGGTGATGTGGGAGCCATCTACGTAGCAATGAACTAATATTGGAAAATAGAAAATTAGGGAACTCTTTCCATAGATTAAAAGATTCGTTACTGCATTAATATTAAAGCAAGAGAAAGAGATTTTCAAAAAAATAAAAAATGAATATAAATAAAAATGATTAAAGAATTGTCTGAAAATTTCTGTCATCATACTTGTCAGGGCTGGAGAGAGAAAATCCGAGCCCATGGGTCATGTAAGCAGAAAATTTCCAAAAAATTTTTGAGTAGGAACTTTACATTGCTTAAAAGTACCTACTGATGAAACAATTTTGCGAGTGAAGGGAGTGAAGAAATTTTTTCAGATTTTTTTGGTAGGTATTCTAGAACATTCCTTTTTTTAACAGTTTTTCTATTTTTCAAAATTTCTTGAGAGTACACTGCATATCCCTTGGTTTGGAACACTCTTGAATGTACCTACGAATATTTTAGAAAATAGTAATTCAATTTTGTTTTAGCAGGTATTTTGACCAGGCCCTCTCAAAAAGTTTGGGCCTTGGAGGAATCACTCCTTTCCCCCTCTCTCTGGCCCTGATACTTGTTATAATATATTCCTACTCATTATAATAATTCATAGTCATATATGATTACACCTTGTATGTAATAAATTACACAGTATAGTTTCACATATCATCTCTTCACGGACACATAAAATCATGTCTGTATCTTCTATCTCACTATCACTAATATTATTGGTATGTGCCTAAACCATCTCTTTCAGTCCAATGACTCAATATGAAAAGGATCTACTTTCAGACAAAGAGTGTATTTGAATTTGTGTTATCAAAGGTTATCATAGGTGTCTTACAGTGGTGTTCTATGTAGTGATGTTTAAATGGTTAATTTTGCAATCTTCTCTGTGGCTTCTTGCCATGAGACGTGGACTACTATATGGCAACCTGCGTTTGAATCCGTATTAAAATAAAATAAAATTTTATAATTTTGTTTTTGTTCCGTCGTATTTAGGCAGACGAACATATTTGCTGACCTTAATACTTTGTAACAAATAATGGCAAATATTTCTTCTAAATATTCACCATTACCTCCGACTAGCAACCCAATTAATAGAGTTAGCAGATATGCAGACAAACAACTAATCAGCATATCTATCAGCACTATTCAGGTATGTACTATAGGTACTTTTTGGCAAACATAAACACTTTAGGCTCTAAAAGAAGTTACCTGGTAAATCAATTTACACCGGGACTTCACTTGCCTTTCTACAGAGTATCAGAGTAGTTCTACTACCTACTGATCTCTTAGTCTGACAGCGTTCCAATATGCCACAAGTTAGCTGTCCACCCTAGGTAGAGATGTAACACCTATAGGAGTAAGATAATTATATTATAAGATTAAGTATAAGATATTCATGATGTAATAATCATAGTGTATAATTGTGACGTATTCATTTCAAATAAAGTTAACTTGATAATCTCGTATTTATTTTGTTTGTCTCTACAATCCGGGCTAGAGACACAACAGTTTTTTTGTTATTATTTTTTTGTTTTATTTTTACGTTGTATCTTTGGAAGTGGATTAGCCAAATTGTATATTATATTTAAAAGAATAAAAAAATGCCAAAAAATGTGGAAGTCTTATTACTCTCATATCGTACACTTTTTCTGAAATCATCTTTGTTTATTTCTCTCAATATGTCATATTATTTTGTCATTACAAGTATTCATAATTCGACAGTCTTCTAGAAGAAACTATTCGCCTCAACTCATCATAAGTCACCTCATTTTCACCCATCTTTCAATGCCCATATATCAGTCCGAACTATATTATATAAATCTGCCTTGTAATTCGGAATCAATTTGTGAATCACAAAATAATGTATCTTCACCTCTCTAGAAAGTACCCATTTAACGTTAAGGGATTCAATCTTCTGAGTTCAAAATATTAATCTTTGTATTTCGAATATTATGTTACCTATTTGAAGTCAATAAAATTTTAGGTACCTACAATAATTTTATCAAAGTGTTTTGGGTTAATCAATCATTTTTAGTCTGAAATTGCCATCACACTACCGTACCTACTTGTTTAAGTGTTAAAATGCCTACTATAAGTAAAATCAAAATTAATATAATCAAAATCGTACAAACAACAAATAACCAAATAGAAGAAATTGACTCATTTCGAGCAACAGGATGCCTAGTACTACTTACTGCAGCAGTGGTATCAGCAATTATATATATTTATGTTGATGTCAATTAATTTATTCATTCTGAGTTTCATCATTAACGCAAAACCGTAAAAATATTCTACACAAATGGATTCTTTGAGTGCTGTTCTATTAAAGAGTAAATTATACGATTTAAAAATTCTAGAAAATTTCCAATTGAACGAATCACTGAAGCTCATCACACGCACGTATATAAGAAGAAAACATGGTTCGTACCTACCGTTTTATGTACCTATCTACGATAGATGAAACCATTTTTTATTCTGACTCTCCCTCCCTCTCTATTCTATTCTCTATCTTTACAATATTGATGTCAGAAAACTATAATTTTTCAATCCTTAATGACTATTGTGTTGAGAAAATCTTCTAATAACAAGCCAAAACTGCAATCGTCGTCCGTTGTCAATTAGTATTTAACCTGTGTCGTAGGTACACTCATTTCGATGTAAGTACTCCTTCGAAACAGTGAAGGGCAAAACAATCATTCGCGTCTATTTACGAAATTTGCAATTAGTTTTTTTAATTCAAATCCTAGAAGACCGAAAAATAAAAAATAAAAATAAAACTTTTCATTTTATTAGAAAATATAGTCTGAAAAATAAATTCTCTCAATTTTTATGAAAATAAAAGAATTTTGTTATATTTTTTAATAGCTTCCGTTTTGCCAAAATACATGGAAAAATAAATTTAAATAAAAAACTAGTAGTACCAACTTTGAAACGTTTTTAAGTTGATTTTTTTTTTTTTTTTTTTGCTCCTTCGTAAATTCAGGATTGCGTACAAGTGTGCAACAAACCGCGTCCTAATGAAAAGAATATCGTGTCCTGACTAAGACTGGCACCGATTATAGAATTTTCTCGAAACTTTTTCCGCTCCACTTAATTGTCTGCGTTGTTGAATTTCCTAACCGGTTCCTCACAATTTTTAGAATGTGAGAAATATGCAACCTCAGCGATCAACGTTTATTAGACAATGTTGTCGGAGATAATTTAATTGAGACACGCTTGCGAATTCAGACGTGTAATTGAATTTGACGTGCAGTATGGTACTAGGTACCAAAAAGTGAGGAAAACAGAGGTCGACAGAAAGAGGCTTAAATCCTGAATACTTTTGAATGCCTGCTATAATAATTACTATGTAGGTATAGTGCTTTAATTAATGTTTTGGATTAATTTTTTTACGAGCGCATACCGATTTAAGTGTCGCATTTTTCAAGACCTAGTTATTGTTGTGTAAAATATCAGACATTAAAATTAAAATTAAAATTTTCAAAATACTGAAGGAATATTTTTCGTATTTCATACATAACTCCATCGTTGAAATCATTTTTCAAAACTTTTCTCACTCATTCAGTTTTCATCAATATTTGCTGTAAGTATTTGTTGGTAGAGCTAGAAAAGTGACAGTTTGGTCGTCGGCTGTATGATCAAGTTTCAAAGAAATTGCATTAGAGCTATTAGAAGCTCCGACAATTCGGCAAATTTAGAAAATTTAGTAATGAATTCTCTGTAGATGCCAATCAAATTGGGTCTATTGTGGAATCAGTTATTATAAAGGCTTTCAAATTTTATTGGCAACGACGTAACGATTGAAAAGCAGGGACCCCGTCCAAATTTATTTAATAGTACAGTGGAATCTCAGTATAAAGAATCCTCAGGGAACCAAAAAAATGGTTCGTTATTTCAATAATTCGTTATATCCTAGTACCTAGGCTAGCATAGGAATGTTTAAGGACAGGACTACCTGTTCACTATATGGAGGTGGTTTGTTGCAGCCAGAGACATATAGCTAAAGAGATGTCCAATGCTCCCTATGGACTGTGGTAAAAAAATACATGAAATATTAAAAAGAAGCAATTTAAATTGTACATTCTGCCAATCCAAAGCTAGTATATTTCATTGTAAAAATAGACATCTCTATATCAATAAACACACACTATCAAGCTACCTACTACACATGGGTAATAACAAATATTAGAATTTGAAATGTTTTATCAATGTTCTATCTTTTTGATTAGGCGTTAGACATCTCTTCAGCTGTATGTCTCTGGTTGTAGCTGTTTGTTATATCAAAGTTCCGCTGTAAAGTACACACCAAAGGGTCAAAAGTGAGTGTTTACATGCAAGGAAAAATTTTCAAAATGAGCGTAGCAAGTGAGCAATTATCAATTTGAATCTTGTTGATGAAGATTTTTTGTCTTAATTAATGATCAAAAAGCAAAGAAATGTTCAATAAGTATTCTTAATGGTGGGTGAAGTACTTTTAAATTGTTAGAATATGGTGAACATACCCCACCAAGTATCAGGAAATGTGGCACTATGTTTAGCGAGGCTGACTGTCTTGCAGGAGGCACCAAGTTCAAATTCCACTCAGGGTATGATTTTTTAATTTAAAAAAAAATATTATTTCCATTAATAACTTTGATAGGATGAGAGGTTAGATGATTTTTTTTGATTCAGAAAAAAAAAGGTATAATATTACAATTGAAACAAAAATAAAAACATTTCTAGTTGGAGTTTGTCACTTCAACTGCAGTCTTATCAATTAACATTGCGTCAGAAAGGAAATATAACCTTATTACCTTGCAATCTCCATAGCTGTTTTATTTGCTAAAAATAACGATACCGAGGTGACACCAAAGGAAGCTATTCTGCTACTTTCGAGTCAATTCTGCTCTTCAGTTAGTGCATTTATCTTGCAAGAGCGGAATAGCACCTCTTGGTGTCAACCTGGTGTTGACACTGCATGGGAAATAAAAAAAACCTCGTGCCTTGATGTAAAGTGAAAGTGTCTCCATGTAAACATTTTTACATGGAGGCAAATTTACTTTACAATGAGATTGTGCCTTTCAATGATAAGTGCTACTTTTGGCTTAAAAAATATCTGCGTAAACATTGCGTTTCTAATCATGTATTATAAAAAAAGAAAAGAGAATAACAGCGGATTTGACTTTTTAAACAGACTATTGATTTTTCAGCTCTTCGCTTTTTCAAAGAGTAATTTTTCAATTATTTTTATGTTTTGGGGAAGAAAAATTATTTAAAACTGTTATAAAAATTTTATTACTGGATTCACAATTACTGGATTCATAAAAATATGAACGATACCACCCATCTTATCATTTTTCAGGACTTTCTTTGAAAAGGTCAAAACCAATCAGAATGCAAACTAATATCAAATGTCCCTCAGGTCCCAAATTTCAAAAAAATTGGGGATATCGCTGTGATGTTGAAAACATAGCTCGTCGTCTGATGGACATCGCTTTCATTTGTTTCATTCCATAAAAAATAATGTAAAAAAAAAAAACCAGCCTGACTGTAGTTTATGACAAGCCTCGGCATAACTCAGTATCGCTTTCTAGACTAGAGAAAAACATAAAAGTTGCTCCTGAGAAAAGAGGACAAATGTTTCCTTCCTGACCTATAGGCCCTTAAAGTGAAAGGAAATAAATCTGAAAAATATTTTGTAAATTCCTCAAAAATTTACAAAAAAGAACGAAATTTGTTGTAGGGGAGTAAGTAGGTATTTAAGTTATTTATTTTCATCTAGCTCTTGAGGTTTTACCCCTTTATTAGGAGAAGAAATATACCTTTTTTATTAACCCTACATTGTACCAAAAAATGAGTCCAGTCATTCTATTTATGAGAAGGATATACATAAAAAATTTATACCCTACCTGTCTGTGTCAACTATTTTTGAGAAAAACTGGATCGAAAAATAAACTTAAATTAAAATATTTCTCTAAGGTCAGGTCTGGTGAATGGAGTAGGGGCGAGGTTGAATGCATTGAAATACGAAATCATGTAGAAGATTGTGAACAATTTCAACCAAATTTCAATTTTCAACATTGTTTTTCACAAATACTGGTTAGTTTTTTCAGAAAGGTAAAGTAGGAAGGCTTATAGGTAAGATATAAGGTATCTTGATTTTTTATGTATTTTTTCTTTTCCAACAAAATGGTGTTACTTGTGTTTTGATATGTTATTAGGAAGGGTTAAAAAAATTTGGTCATTTAAAAAGTGGAAATCCCCCTTTTTCCCCTCTGTTCAACTTCGGTGGTAGCTAGTAGTGGTGCGAGGTATTTATATTTTTTCGTATCGATCCGTATCGATATTTTAAGGAAAATACCGATATTTGTTCCAAAATATCGTCATTTATAAGGTAAATTAGGGATTAATTCTGTCAAATATCGACATTTTCTTGTATTTTGTTGAGACCACCAATCCTTCTCCCCTCTCACTCCTGCAAACACACGACTACATTAAAATATATTTTACATCTCTGTTTGTGGCTACACTGTATTACCATCTCTGACGCTCACTCATTTATCTCCGTACATCTCCATTTACCTTACTCAGCTTGTACTCATACTCATATTATGTAACTGATGTAAAATACACACGCTTCTGGGACGCTACTGCGATCAATACTTTATTTCACATTACTAATTTGTGACTTCACTGATTCTCATCCTCTATATATTTTTACTAATGGATATTTTCTCCCAAATATTGATGCGTACCTATCGATATTTTTCACATAATTCATTTTTGTCAGTTTTTGGAAAAGTTGCATCAGATTTTTTGAGGAGATGTTGTTTGCAGGTAACTTTATGGCTCCTTGTTGGTTGTGCACATGCGCCTGAACTTGTCTTCTTTCCATAATATTGGTTAGTTTATTTTTTGATATTTCGATCAATCGAAGGGAACTTGTTGATGAATTCTCTTCAATTTGCGTTTATTGGCATCAATTTGTCGACAAATCAAAGGGAATTTGTCGACAAATTAAGGTCGTTAAATACATCCAAATCCCCTTTGATCTGTGTGTTTATAGGTATTAATTCTTTGACAAATTGAATAGAATTCGTCGTTGAATTCTATTCGATTTGTTTGCATTTATCGGCATTAATTCGTTGAATTAAGGCTGTTAAATATATCTGAATTCTCCTTGATTCTTGTTCGTTTATAGACATGAATTCGTCGACAAATTCCTTTCAATTCGTGTGTATTCAATGACTGATTTGTCGATGAATTTCCTTTGATTTATTGGCAAATTAATGTTCTTAAACACAAATGAATTAAAGGGAATTTATATGCGTTTAATGGCATTAATTTGTGTGAATTTAATGTCCATAATTCGTCAACGAATTAATGTTATTAAACTCACACAAATCGAAGGGAATTTGTGTGCATTTAAGAACCTTAATTCATCGACGAATCAATGTTATTAAATGCACACAAATCGAATAGAATTCTTCTTTGTATTCTATTTGATTTGTTTGCATTTATCGACATTAATTCGTCTACAAATTAAGGCCGTTAAATATACCTGAATTCCCCTTGATTCTTGTGGGTTTATAGACATTCCTTTCAATTCTTGTGTATTCAACGACTGATTCATTCACGTTTATAATTATCACAGTGGGATTTAAATTTCATGTTTTATAACAAACTATATGGAAAGAAGACAAGTTCATGCGCATGTGCACAACCAACGAGGAGCCATAAAGTTACCTGAGAACAACGGCTCCTGATTTTTTGTATATCTCCCTCTTATTTGAGAAATTATAATTTGGGAAGAAGTCATCTCTTGTCATTTCGTGGAAGGAACTTTTTGGTTTTTGTTTTACTCCATTAATCGATCCTCGTTGTTAGGCAGTTCAACGTACGGACCCGCGTCATAATAGAAACTGTTTAGTTGTTTTATTATATTTTATAATAAATTAATAGTATCATATTTTGGCCGACACACAGGGGAAGAGCAACCTAAGATATAAAATGCAACACAAAATGTACACTTGAAGTCATAGTCATAGGTTTCAATTTCCATTTTTATTTTTTCGCTAGTAAGGGCGTTTGTTGAACCGGTTTAGCTTAGCAAAGATAAAAGAGCTTATAATTTACTGAAATTAAATACATTCGTTTTTAGTCGATCGGAATTTTCTGTATGGGATTAAGGTTGACTATAAATTACATAGGTATATAGCTAATATGTATACAGCTACAGTATAGACGAGTTAATCACACTAAGATTGAACGAATTGTCATTCTCATCATTTCATTTCATTTCAAAATGATAACATTACAATAATAGATCCACTATACACCTATGTAGAGAACAATTAACGAGCTGTTATCTGCGAATTGATTTTTATTTGATAAAAGCGTATTTTTTACTTACCAGTAAACTCCGCATGATTGGATTTTGATAAACGCTACAAGAAATGAAGATAGTAAACTGAAAAGAAACGATGTTCGGCCAACTACGTAGTTTAACTAAGAGTGAAAAGGTTTTTCAGAATTTCAGGTGTTTCAAATGTGATTCTGTTCTATTATAGAATTCTGGTTTAGCTAGCAGCAGGTTTTTTGCCTTTATATGTTGATGTGCTTCGTACGGGCGAAGCAGAACTTCTATTTTTGAACAGCGTGAAAAATATTCGCACAAAAGATGTACACCGATCGAGTGACTTATGAATTTATGATCTTCGTAACGATTTTCATTGTATGTTCCACAATTAATTTGATGTATTGTTCGCGGTGAAAATGAATGGTAGAATGGAACGCACGCGTGTGTTGTAAAACACTCACCAGGTCTGTGTTTTTTTGCACTTAATTTTGGAATTGACTTGTTGACATTTGGTAGAAAAAAGTACATGGATTCGTGTAACATTTGACAATATTATGAATCAAATTTACGCCGGTGGCTACCTACTCGATGACAGTGAAAAGTATAATTTGTATTTTCGAAGTTGAATTTTGTTTTTGAAAGTTATTTTAGTTTTATATAATATATAATTAATAATTGATATTTTTTTATAAGTAAAAATGAAATTTAAACTTATTATAATTTATAATTAATTGAAAATTTATATTCTTAAATATTTTTAACTTTTAATATTAATTAGAAAATTAAATTTCCATTATTATTTTTCCACTTTTTTAGTTTTAGAGTAAAAAATAAAATATTGCAAATTTTGTGTAGGTAACGTTAACACAGTTGAGTGGACAGTAATATGAAAATGATGCTCGCTGCATATATATAAAATTCAACCCCACTTTTTGTACATTTATCCGCGTTTTTTGCCACATTCACATTATTTTAATTTTGAAAAAACTGCTCTTCTCTAACTTCACGACTTCTCAGCTTTTATTTAAGCTCCAAAGCTGGAGTTTATACTTCTGAAAAGAGGAGAAAATTTGCTCTAGTTCTCTAACAAAATTCATTTTTTTATCGCCATGAATTTTTCACAAATCGGCCATAAAAAACTGCAAACTTATGAGAAATTTTTTTTTTTTTAATTTGTCATTTATTTCAAAAACTAATAATGGCAGAAAAAAATTTTCAGCGACGACCTTTTCCTATTTTTTAATGAAAAATTCATTTCCGCATCAGATTTTACTTAAAACGAATTAATCACGAGATAACGGCCAGAGAAAATACAAGAACAAAACTGGGCGTTCTACGTATTACTATATATATATATATATATATATATATATATATATATAAAGGGGTTTTTGCAGAATATTTCGCCTCCTATCAAACATTGAATGTACACGCACATGTTTATGATGTTGGTAATCTAGGATTTGAAACTGGAGCAGTGGGAGAGGGGGCAAGAGTTAAAGCCGATATGTGCAGTTCAGATGCCACAGAATTCATCAAATTTTTTAAAATCTAGGAATTGATTCAAGTTGAAAGTCTTATGTTGTCGGACACACAGAGTAATTTCAGAAATTCTGAAGTGATATTATTGATAGACCTTCTTAAGAAATTGACAATTATGAAAATATAACAAAAATGTTAATAACATCAATAGGAATTTTAATATGATTTATTTCTTTAGGATGCCCAAGTGCCTACAGTATCAAAATTCCCATTACCAGTTATAAAAAGAAGTGAATTCTTCACTTGGCCGAGGAGTGAAATTTGAAAATATGAAATGGATACAAGATTTCAGTAATAGCTGATTTCCTATTGACTATTATGAATGAGATAAATATTTCACACTATATATACCATTGAACTGACTTTCAAGAAACATCCTACTTCAGAATTCGTGAGTTATACATAAATTTTCTAAATCCCAAAAATATTGATGGTACTAATGGTTCTCTCCCATTTCACTTGAAATCCTTCTACCAGTACTCTGCAGTTTATGAAGTTTTTACAGTTAATGGCCAGATTATTCTCAAGTGTAAGCAGTAAAATGTATGATGAATATGAAGCAGATGAGGGATATAGAATGTTTGACTATATTCCTATTTTTTAACTCGAATCAGTTCCTATGCGTGATTTTCAAAATTTGGTAGTCTCATTGTCCTATTAGATCATTTTTTTCATCTATAATGTTCTCATCTCAGAATGTTTTCAATTTTATTTCATGAAAAAAATTATTAAGTTATCCACAGTTTTGATTTTGAAAATAGAAAAAAAAACTTTTTCTTTTTTTAAAACTATAAATTTTTGTATTTAAATAATTTTGGAAAAAAAAATTCCAGCAGGTTCTCTCGTGTCTTATCTAGATAAAATTTAAAAATTTTTTGAATAGCATCAAAGGAAAGTGTAGAAATTTGAAAATATTTAAAAATTTGTGATTATAAGTTAGTTCAATTTCTTATTTGGTTTTTAAAAAATTCTCTATTTTAAAATATTGTTTTTGTACGAATAGCAAGTAGTTCCGTACCTTCACTTCAGAAGTTTTGTGACTTTACTAGTGGAAGTATGAATAATGAAGGAAGGGTTAAATCTTCTCGTTTACACAGCATCTCTGTTGAACATTAGAAATAAAGCCACTCTACTAGCTGAAGATAGATTTTTGACTCCAATGCGTAAAATTTTTCCTAACGCAATATCCCATTTGTTCATCAATTAATTTTTTCTCCTTATTCTTCAATCCATCCATAGTTTGGTAAATTTTTCAATATCTTCGTGAAGTAATTATTCAGTTATCTGATCTTCTTCGTTTCTGGAACCTTTGCAACGTTAATGGATTTGGCTTTATTTCAAAAGGAATTATTAAGAGTTTAATACCTAAGAGTGAAACCACTGGAATGATCTCCTCATCAATTTTTACTCTCCTACTGCAGTTAATGGCGCATAATGTTCTTGTACGTTGAAGCTGAATTTTATTTCATCAAGATCATAAATAAATCCATAGATCTTATACGCATTTAGAAATATATGCTTTTCTTCATTGCACCATTGAAGTCTCAACGCTCAATGAGTGTAGATTTTCCAAAAATTTTTGTTTTTGTTTTAAATTACCCGATGCAATAGTCGACCATTAATTTTTCTATCAATTTTTTATTAGTTTAAGAATGAAAAACACAACTAAAGACAAAACTTGTTCTAATTTTATATATATATAAAAAAAAGAACGTTTTGAATTAGGAAAGTGCGTTTGAATAAATCATAATCATAGATCTACAAATTATGAAAGAATTATGCGCATCACGTGAGCAAACTTGACCAACAATTTATTTCTCACCGCAGCAATCACACGTGCTTGCCAAAAATGTACAAAAATCAACATACCTACAATTTCTCGTACAGTGAGAGTGTAGCTATTATCTGTTTATCAAATTCGCAACCTTTTTTTTTCCTTCTTACGTTTTCATTATTTAGTACTCGTGAGTTATTTCGTAAAGTAGTTGCCATCAAGCCGCACTCATTGAAATCTGCTGTCTAATTCTTATACATAAACTGTCAACGAATGTTTACTTGACACCAATTACAACAAGCTGACATATGCAAGGGGGAAAAAACAGTTCAAAGATTAATAAACACTCTTAAAAAGTGATTAAAAGAAGAGGAGATAAATACCTACGTAAATACAATTTGTAAAATACGTACTTTGGAGGTGCGAATACGAACGACGACGTCATCGAAAATACGAAAGAAATGCGTAGTCACTTTTTAATTAAATGATGGTATTCATTTTGCAAGCGCTGATTTAAAAAAGTAAGGAAAAGAATGGAGATGAAGTTTTAAAAATGTCGGCTAATTTTATGGTTTTCGTAGGGTTTAATTAGAAATTTAACTATATGGCAACCCTTAGATGGTATAGGTACTTAATTGTTTTTTTTTGTTTTTTTTTTATTAGATCAGTAGATTATGCTTGTTTTGCATAAGAAACGTTTCTTATAAAAATTTCATAATTTTTTTCAGATATTTTATTAATTTAAAAAATTTTTTCATCACAATAAGCAAAAACCGAATAAAAATGCTCCAGTAGAGAAAAATAATTATTTTAAAATTTCTCCAGTAAAATCTATTGTAATTAAAATGAAACGAAAAACCATTGTGGCAAGTTGATAATTTTTTTTAGAAAATTGAACCGACTTCGAAAAAACAATAAGAAATGCGCTAAAAAGAGAAAATAATAATTTTAAAATTTCTCCGGCAAGATGTATAGGTCTAGAGACTGGAATTATTGAAGTCGGCGCTTTTTTTTCGTCTTACCATGTAGCCTTTATACGTCAGTGCTGTCAAATTTTAAAACGAAACTTTAACTTCAATAGGTCCAGTCTCTGGACCTACATCTTTGTGGAGAAATTTTAAAAGGATTATTTTTCTCTTCTTAGTGCATTTTTTATTACGTTTAGTTCATTAAAATCGGTACCCACATTGAAAAGTTACGCTGTAACAAACGTATAAAAAAAAATATATACGGATCGAACTGATAATCTCCTCCTTTTTTTTGAAGTCGGTTAAAAAATACAGTTAATTCTCGTTTCTTATTGTGGGGACTCAACGGTATGAGGTAAGGGGCTCGGACCCCTCGACGACAGTCGCCGCCCCAAAGGGCAGGCCAACTTATTCGTCTGTACGACGTTAAACCAAACACGAAATACGTTCGATCGTAATTACCTGCAAGTACATACAGGTAATGTACGAGTACCGAATCGTGATATCACCGAACAATGTCACAATCCGTACACGAACTGGCCAGCCATCTCTTATCACGATAGGGGATGATGCGACCTGGCCGCCCTCACCGACGTACGTATTACCTTACATACGTGTGTTTGTGTGCGTGCAAATAAGCCGTATAAAAACCACCCGAATCGGCTCTAAAATTGCCAGTGTTCGGTCTGGTTCTGGCTTACCCGTACGTTTGTACGAAGTGGCTGAACACGCTTAAATTCTGTTGAATTTCCTTCTGGTGAGAATATCTCTCACAACAAGGTATTCCACACTTATCATTGATTTTTTCTCCATTAAATAATATCTACAAAAATAATTTAAATACATTGGCTAACCTATAGATTTGAATAAAAGCAGAACATTTTATTTTCGTTGAAAAATATTTCAAATTGGTCCCGTGAACTTACCACTATTCATAAATTCCTTCTCTTCGTACTAAAATATATGTAAATTTTTATTCACCGATGTTGCATCTCCTTAAAGCAAAATATGTAGGTATATGACGTGTAATTCAACAACTATACCAAACTAAAATCGTTCAAAAAAAGAAAAAAAAGTGAAAGTTCTTTAAAAATTGTAGGAAGTCAAAATAGACAGTTTTTCCTCACTACAGATTCTTTAGAATTAACCAAATTTTGTATGACAAAATTTCAGTCATGATTTATTTTGAAAAGGGAGTACGTAGATTAGATTACAATATTGAAAAATGCATTAAAAATTTTTCATCTTACAGATTTTCATTTGTTCACGAACGCGATAAAACGTGACGTAGTTCTTGTACATGTGGGGAAATCAAGTTTGTTACAAATTATTCTTTTTTTTTTTTTTTTTTTTTTGCAAATGAAGCTTTGTTAAAGTTTTCCAACCATTGATATGGAATAGTAATAACGATGGGGTTTTAAAATTGTGGGTTGTCGAGTTTGACTTTACAGATGGGCAGCTGTTTTTTTTTTAAAACTTTATTTTGGAGTTTTGGACGTGAGTCTTTGATGGGAGGTTTTACATGTCCGATAAAAAGGTATTTAATAAATTTCATTTTTACTCAATTTATTTCAGGTTTTATTTGCCTCTGAACTGTGACTTCGAGTATAAGTTGGTAGGTACCAAGTATAAGTAGGTACCAGTATCAGATTAATATTGGTTAAATTGGGGGAGGGGCTTGTTCTGCTACTATTTCAAGGTGCCTTATGCTTATGGATTGTTATTCATTTCATTCCTGAAATGCAACTATTATTTGATAAGGGAATAATAAATGCCCATTAAATATTTTATATAATACATGATCAGGAAGGCAATGTTTAGGTTGGTATTTTGCGAGTGAAAATGTAGCTCGTATTATTAATGAATGTAACTTCAACGTAAAGTGAACGCGCCTCCATGTAAAAATGTGAGGCATATTTTTACACAGAGAAACGTTCACTTTACATCCAGTTCCATTCAGTTCACATCGAAATAGCATAAATTGATCATTATTTATACATAATATCTTTCTCAACAAGGTTCAAAAGTGAGTTTACATGACTTGGGCATTGCTCGCTTGTTGCCCTTGTTTCTACGCTTGTTTTACAAACTTTCCCTCTCACGCAAACACTCACTTTTGAACCTGGATGTGTAATATACTCCGTGGTGAGTCTAGAAAGTCATATTTGGGGAGTTTTTTTTTGGTTCTTCAACTAATTTTTTTAGAGTTCTTATCTCAATTCTGCCGTTGTATTTCATTTTTTCTCTTCATTTTCCTTTTTTCCCCATTTTTTTGGTATTTTAGGGAAATTTCCGTATTTCCCCTTCTAGACCCGCCACTGAATATGTTATTGTTTTGTAATGATTAATTCAGCCCATAAAAAGAGGCAACAATAAACATGATTGAATCATTCAATTTAAATGGGACAGTACCAAATCTTATACCATTTAAATTAATTCAGCAGCATTTTAAGTTCATTTTAGTCACGAATGAATATGAATCACTCAAATTTATATTTATTTTTGTTTATTTTTATAGTACAGGAAGAATGACACAGGTTAAGGGAAGGAGAAGAGTAAATGATAATAGAAATCTTGTGGGTGGTGAAAAAATAAATGTCAATTGATTTCTACGAAAAACTAATTTTACAACGTAGCCATATAATTAGCATTCGAATGCCGGAAGTTGAAATTGCCAAAGATAGTTTTTAAAGTTTGGTTTTGTCTTGTCAGTCGTAATAACTTGAAGAGTTTTATTTTTCGATTGCTCTACATTTATTTTGAGAATAATTGAAGGTGTTTCTGTGACGCGTAAAATGTCAACAAGATTATCATTTTATTGACTGTTTTGGTTGACGAATATGTCACAGGGAAGTACAAAAAATTACGTATGATTCAGCTATATCTGGTGCTGTTTTTAAAATTTATCAAGTTCTTATGTTTTGACGTCAAAGTCTTGAAGTGCCATGGCTTATGTGCCTATTATTTACAAAAACTCTGGCGCAGCAATACTTCGATAGAAAACCCTGTTTGCCAATTTTCCTCACAATTAAAAAAACAAAAAACAAAAATAAAACAAAACAAAACTTAAATTAATATAATTCAGAAAAGATGCTCGTAACCTCTTACTCTGTAAATACAAAACAGATACTTCAGCAACACTGGTGACTTGCTTTTCTTCAGCAGTTTTTTATTTTTTTTCAACATTTTTCTCGAAATTACTAAAATAATAAGTACCAAACTCCTGTCAAATTTAACATCTACAAATTAATAAAACTCAAAGTAACTATGTTTGTTCGCCCATAAGTTCAGAACCGCCTAACAGATAGGAAATTATTAGAATTTGTGTTGTTTCGATGAATGCTTGAAGCCATCCTCGAAGTCTCTTGCCCCTCTTGAGGTAAAGTTATCCATTTTTACCAAAATTCATCATTTACATTTACTCAAGGTGATACTAAGGCAAAAAAAAAAAAACGGAATAAAAGAGAATAAAAAAAAACAGAACTCTCACTCCCTCTCTCTATTATGTATATATTTGTATCTGTAGCTCTGTTTGGTAGGACTACACCAACTTACACCAACCTACACTAGGAGGGCGATTCCACAAATGTAGAAATGTTATGCGACTTTGCGCCAAGTTTTACTTGAATATTTGTGGAATATCCCTACCAGTGTAGGTTGGTGTAAGTTAGTGTAATCCTATCAAACAGAGCTAGTATCTTTTTCCACGCGACAAATTCACTACTTTGTGGTTTGCCTTGTTTTGCAATTTTGTGGAAGGGGTAAAATGAGAAATTACCCAAAATTTACTTCAGCAATTCTTTCTTTTTCAGTTTCCTCAGAAAGTACTTAACGAATAACACCGAACTTCTACCAAAGTTGCACTCAGATAAGGACGACTTATCGTGAAAATTTCAGCCAAATCCCTTTCATAGTTTCATTAAAATCTCGGAAAAACTGCTTTTCCAGGAATTTTTTTCTCTCAAGTTTTCTCGGAAACTACGATCCAATAGGCACAGTGAACAAAAAATTTAGGCGATACATGGAACAATGTACGACGTACATTCGTAATATATAATTGTATATACAAAAATAAAATTAGGTCAGAATGGAAAAATGGTATCATTGGTTTTCTTTGTCGTGAAACGGAGAATTTTCATTATCTCCATTCCTAATCTTTTTTTAAGATCAATTTTAATAGGTATCTCGTTTGCAAGCAAACTGGGTAAAAAGCTGAATTGCAGTTATTCATCAGTCGATTGTTACAAAATGTTAGAGACTAGTTGAACGTGATTATTGTACATTTGAAGAATGTGGGCCAGCTTTTGTCTGGAAAAAACCATCTCAACTTTGCTATTAATCAGTGTAGGTATTTAAAAATACCTGCAGACGTATTCGTTAATAATTCGATATGAATTAAGAAAGACTTTCCAGTTGAGGTAGAACTCATAATTGACAGTTAATTTATAGACCATTTTCTGTAACCATCAACTCTAGTGTGCAAAGTACAGGCATATTAGGTGTAAATATGGTTGACAATACTTATTTTCTATTTTAAATTGATTTTCTATTCGCCTAAGTATATAATTGAATATAACTTGGAATCTGTAAAAAAAACAAACCACAAAACCTACATCGCGGACTTTTTACAATGATTTTCAGTAATTACATTGTTCAATTGATTACGTTGTAGCAGTTTAATTTCACGTAAGTCGGTTGAAGTTAAGCACCTAAAAAACGTTTTTTGGGAGGTTCAATCAGTACTAGTAACTTATGCCTCATATGTTAATTTAGCCGATCGTGTTAAATTATTGTAATAATTGCTGTTTTTGATGACAATAATTTTATTGTAGAAGGGATTATTATCTTGGTGTTGGTGACGATTGTATCGTTTCTACTTATAGGATTTTTTGTAGAGATGTAGTCCATTGTCGGTCGTTCCAATCTTACGGCTTGAAAGATGTAATGAATGCAACTATCAGCGCGATAATATAATTTTGGATATTTGGTTCCTGTTTTATCCTGCAGTGCCATCTTATTGCCTTGCCTAGTATCAGATAGGAAATGTAATATTTTAATTATGAGTGCACTCTACAATTCCAATACACGATAATTCTCTGTTATAATAATATGATATTGTGTGCTTCTGACTGATCTTGACTCGGAAATGAGGAAATTAAGTAATAAGTTCAGGTTAAAAAAGAGTTTTAAAAGTTAAGCTTTTATTTATTTATTTTTGGCTTTAGCTTCATGTTAAATAAACATTATTTCGTTGCGAAAGGTTTGCTGCAGTATTGGTATAGGTATTTTAAAATCGCAGTGGTGTGTAGAATAAAAACTTTTAAAAATGCTAATGATTTTCCGGGGGAAGTGCATTTTCATTTTTTTTTTTTTTCAACTTCACTCTGCGTACAGGTACGTTCTACATCGTCATTTTATTTTATTTTATTTTTTTATTAAATTCATCTCCTCCCCTAACCGCCTTCTATGTAGGAATACTGAGAAATGCCTTTTCATTAAGTTTTTATGGATTTGGTTCCTGTTTGATTCCCTACTTTTATCAGTTCCAGTTGGCTTTCCAAATTTATTTGTTGTTTGTTTGTTTTTTTTTTCTTCCTATACATATATTCTAGAGTTCCTGAATATGTATTCGGTTCTGATTTAGTTCCAAAAAAAATTTTTTTTTTTTGTTTTTAAATTAATTTATCGATTCAAAACTACCTAATATAACATTGGTGCAGAATTTTTTAATTCATTCTCCAGTGAATCATTCTTGTACAAAGAAACGACGATTACATACCTACTTCTCCATTTTTTCTTGCACCATTGCAGCTAATATGAATAAATTTTATTACTTCTTTACTTTTGGATTCTAACCTTACAATATTGAATTAAATTTTTTCCACGAACTTAGTGCACAGATCTACCGATTTTTTATCCACTTTTTCTTTTTCATCCGTCTTCTTCTTTTCGTTTACTACGTTTTTAATTTTACAACCGACAAAGAAATAAAAAAATTGTCTGCGAAACAATAACAGCTGTAGGTACCTTTTCATACCCAGAAATCCGGTAAATATTAAAATTTGAAAATTTCCTCTTATCGAAATGATGACGTTATAACGTTGACGTAGTTTAATTTGCGGTTGATTTTATTTTCTTCAATATATATATATATATATATAGCTAGGTAGGTACTTAATATAGTTTTTTATTAGCCAATATGCTTGTTTTTTGTTATCATTTTGCATATGATATTTTATTAAATCGGTACTTGCGCTGTTAAATTGCGACATTCCTTTCATTTACTGTGCGGTTTTCATCTCCCCTCCCACGTAACAAAAAAAAAAAACGACGTGTACAAAATAAAGCAACGATGTCTCTACTCGTAGGTAATGAAAATCATTAAAATTTCAACTTACAAATTGATAGCCACTTAATACGTTCGAGCAATGACTCATAAATTTTCATTTCGCGTAGCCTTTTTGTAAAAATTTTTCTCGCACAAATTAAATAAAGGATTTGCCTTTTCTGTCCGTTCTCACAAAACCAATATGAATTGGCATGTGAACGTACAATTTAATAAATTCGTGTCACAATTTTTATCTTCTATTTTTGAGAAAACACTGCCATGTAGGCGTTCATAATTTTCATTTTCAGCCGTTAAAACTTATTTTATTTACATTACCTACGCGTACCATTTTTGTGCGTAGATATCGAATATTCTAAACGTTTTACATCCGCTGGCCGTTGAAATAGAAAATGTTTTCTTTAATTTTTGGTGGGTAGCTTGTTTTAAAATAGCCAAAAATATACTTGTCTTTGATTAAATTTAAAAAAAAAAAAAATAGATAACTAAATTCGGCTTTTTGAAAATTGTTACTACGGCAACTTTTCTTGAAATTCGATGAGGGAAGAATAGTTCTTGTCGACGAAAACCTTTCAGTATAAATATATCGTGGCATGGGGTAGCATTTCTCTCAGTTCACCCTTGCCAAGATTGTTGGCTACTCAGCGGGTGAATGTACTTCTTATCATAAGATGTATATTTATACGTACAATCATATAAAGCGAATCACATACAGGATGAATCACATTTCAACGCATCAAAGGGAAATAGTATTTGATAGTCAAAATGTGACTCACTCACCTTTCAATATTTATGATTGAGTTATAATTCTGTGTACCACAGGAGTCAAGAGAAAACCTACAATTTTTATCTTGACTTACTGATTGGAGGTAAGAATAGAAATATTTTTCATAGTTGTTAGAGTCCAGTTTGAGTTGTAAAGATCACCAAAACTGATAAAAATACACAATTTTTATGGATCAAGATTTATTTTTCTTGACCAAGGGGGTCCAGACTCCTTGCACCCCGCCTTATATACACCCTTGATGGCTGTTCTGTGAATGACACATCAACCTCATGACGCAAAAGCCAATGGAAAAATTGGGTAAAAATCTCTTAAAATTATTTTGGCCTTTGTTGTCGAGTGTTTCACTATTTTAGATTGAACAAATATTGAGCTGTCAAAACCATGGGAATCTCATGGTTGAAACCAAAATAAACGTGGAAAATTACGTCACATTTAGGAAAAAGCAGCGATGGAATCGGAATGTTAATGTTATTGCCTTTGTTTTTGAAATTGTTTTAGACATTATGGAATTTTTATTTCAAACTTGTAAATAAACAGTTGTTTTTTTTTCTTGTTGAAAAATTCATTTGAAACGTAGGTAATAAATAAAATTATCATTTTTGTTACTTACATGTTTTTTATTTTTCACAAAAAATAAGAAAAACTTACGGGATTTTCCACAATATTTGCTTTAGTAGTGAGGATAAAAACTTCATGTACACATTTTGGTTTCAGTTAATTAGTGAAAAGTGTATCTGATTCCAAGGTAAAAACTATCCTTAGTCTTTGATCAATTAGTCTGTTACAGGTTTGACTCCCGTCTTTAAAACAAAATTATTGTAACCAACGGTTACTTCTGTTTTAATTTTTTGACTATCCCCTTGATTTGTCAATTTGATTACTTCAAGTTATAAGAAAATGTTTGACCAAATGCTCATTGAGAATTTTTTGAAAATGCTTTCTTGAAAGATTATGCTACACCATTTTTCAACACTATCCTACGACCAAGGGGCCAAAAAGGATCTGAGAGAGATTCCTATAAGTTACTGGTACTCTCCTCTCTCTCTGAATCAAACTTCAGCTAAATTCTTCAAGAAAATTTACAGTGATTCTGAAAAGTCACATCGCACTAATAACTTTACTCATTTAATTCAATTTTCCTTGGGAAACTTACGAATCGCCTTCGTTCGAGTTTCCTCTTTTAATGATGAGAAAAATAGATCTTGATTTTATAGATTCGACTGTGTATGACCAAGAACAATACCAAGACGAAAACTGTAGAAAACATATAACGAAAGTGTAAAATATTCTTATCTAATTTTGCTTTTTCATATTTAGATTTTTTGTTAGTTATAGTGTTTACGGTATTTTGAGATTGTTCAGTTTATTTTGTAAGGATATAGTTGGTAAGCCTAATATAGTCATCAATTATAAAAAAAAAATGTTCTGTATAAAACCAAAACCATTAATAAGACTAAGAACAATGTTATGAGCGTACGAGACCTAGAGTGCTGCGAGGATGGTTTTGATCTTGATCTTATGATCTCGTTTTCTGTCATCGTTAAGTACTTTTTTCTGTTCTGTTTCATTTATTGTATTTAAAATTGCAAAAGGTTCTTTAAACTCATATTTTTCCCCGACTCTTTGTAATTTTATATTTTTTCAATTCAGAGGAACGACTAAAAAACTGTACTCATACTAGCCTAATTGATGACGAGTTTGTGGCTCTTAGCAAATTAGTGGATTCATAAAATATGAATTAATAGCTCAGCGTCATGGATGCAAAACACAAACGAATATTTCGAGAAAAAAAGTTACTTACATAGTGAATAGATAATTCGAGGTGTGATTTATATCGTCTCAGTGGGCTGAAACTTCGCTGAAATGAAAATAAAACCCTCTTTTCCGTTGTTTTTCTTTCTCCCTTTTGTAGGTATATGATTATCGAACTGAAAAAATTGCATTTGTAAGCAAATTAGCACCGCCGTAATAAGTTAGGAATCAAATTACCATAAATCCATAGTCTACATAATGTGTTGTGGGTATGTGCAGAAAATTTTTTTCCCTTATCTGCGTATTTACTTAATGAACCCGTCAGAAACTTGTTATACTGTTTGAAGACGAATACCTTGATACCTTGTGAATCGTCTGGAATGTTCTATAGCCAAAAATAGTGATAAGTGCTCATAGTTTGAAACTGGTGGACCAATTTTTTTATAATAATGTTGCTGATGCTGTATAAACCGGAAACACGTTCTAGATTTGCTAATTTCGATACTTTTCGCTGCTAGTAGTTAAATGGCAAGCCTATCAGCCATCGATTTGAAAATTTATTTGCTTAGGTAAATGGCATCAAGTGACCATTATTTTTTCGAAAATTTTTTTTAAACCCTTCGACGTTCACGTGCGGACGATCACGTATTCCCAATTTTTTGCAATCGTTTTCTAGAACGGTTCGTTAATTTTGTAAAAACATATTTTCCTATTACGAGTTTAGTAGGCTACCCATTTTTGCTTCAAAGAATTTCTTCACTTGTGTTGAAGGCAACGTCGTGCGACGTCACAACTGAACGCGCTATCTTACTGGGTGGCTGTTACACATGAAAAGCATTGCGAATATTCGAATTATTGGTCATAATTATCTTAAAACAAGAGATAGCTACTTATTTGACATAAATGATATTTTAGGAAAGGCTTCAACGAATAAAATAAGCCAACGAACAAGAAATTTGAGTCCTTAGAAGCCGAGAAAATCGTTGAAGAACATGAAATTGTCTATTGAATTGGCGTTTTTGAGCCTTATTATTAAGTTGCCTATAAGGTTAGGTACATTGATAACATCAAAGTAAATCATTTTCTCTGCTTCTGAGGACTCAAATTTCTTGTTCGTTGACTTATTTTATTGATTGAAACTTCCTCTATAATTTCATTTATGTCCATTAAGTAGCTATCTCATGTTTCAAGACGCAATTAAGACCCAATTCCTGCACTTTCATGCTTTTCAATAGCTTCTCATGAGTAACAGCCACTCAATGGGATTACTAATAAAAATTATGATGTAAACTTTGACTATATATGTAATTACATATGGAATACTCTTACTGACAAGATTACGCAGAAAATTCTCCGTATTAACGTCTAAACATCTCTCGAAAGACTTTCATACCTTCGGATTTTATCACATTAAAGTTCTGAAAGAGCGAAACTCTGAGCATTATCTCAGTGAGAAATTTTTTCCATTTATTGAAGTTTTTAATTTATTTATTTTGAAATGGTTGCTCTTAGCTAATAAACATGGTTTCTAGTTGATTGGTCAGTTGATTCGAATGTGTGAGAGACTTTACAAAATATGTTTGGATGCAGCAGTTATCAGTAAGAGCACTCCATATATGGTAATAATTATAGTCGAAGGATGTAAACGAATTTGCCTTATTGTTTGGATAAAAATTTACCAGGTCGGTAGTGCCTAAATAATAAAATACAGTACCTAACCAAGTGCGATTAAAAATGGTTTATCATGCTTTTTTTTCATATTCTTTTATATTTTGAAAAATTTATTTGCAGAACGATTATGATGAGAGACAATAAGTTCTACGTGATCTCATTTAAGGCAAGATTTATTTTTGTATATAGAAATAGATACAGGGATGCAAATTTTTCGAAAGAAAATTTTGTTTTTCTTCTAGTCGAGTGTTTTGAGGTAAATTTCGGTGATAGAAAGGAGAAAAGGTGAGAAAAAGTGAAACAGTGAAAAAAATTATTCTCACAAAAACACAATTTAGTTTCGAAGTGTGTTAACAGTTTTGTAATATTTTTGTGATTGCTGAAAGACATTTGCATGAAAATTATTTATCCTACAAACTCCAACGTATGTAGTATTGACTGATTAGTAGTTTGACCTGTTATTAGGCTACTGCCTAAGTTTGATTAAAATAAAATCAAAATCAGGGGTTTTCAACATTTTTTTGAGATACAATTTATCTTTTTTAAGAAACCACTCTGTAAATAATGACTATTTTTTAAGTACCTATGTTGGTAAGAAGAGATATATTCTGAACAACTTGTCATTTTCAAGTGTTTCATTAATTTTTTGTTTCGAAAAATAGTGGGTAGAATGCGTGTGAAGTAGGTGAATATCACAAATAACTATTTTCTCCGTCATTTTGAAATTCCCTAAGTTTGAATCAGTCAGAGTTCGAAAATGTACAATATCTTTTGCGGAAAGAGTACTGAATACCATATATTTGTGCCCGGAGAATAAAACAGAGAAAATGAGTGAAAAATTGCAGAATTGAAGAAAAAAGAATTGAAACAATGACGAAAAAGGTGAGATAAAAGAGGAAAGGTAAAAATCAAAAAGAAATATGGGAAAACAAAAACCAAAACCTTCCCTTCACCCGCCCACCAATCAGTAAAAGAAAATTTTTATGGGAAACTTTGAACCTATTTATAAGTAGATGGTCAATTAAACTGAAAATAAAGGTTAATTGATTCAAACAATTACAGAAAAACTCTCACCTCTCTAATAACTAACTCCTGTAGCCCAGTTGATAGAGTTAATGTGCAGAGACCTGTGGGTCCAGGCTCTAGCGTTTCAAATCCCTATTGAGACGAAGAATCTTTACGAAAATATAAATTAAATTAATTTAAATGAAAGAGAAGAAGTCATTAAAAGGTGTGGGGAAACTATAGAACCAATTGGGCGTGAAAAAAAATTGAGACGTGAGAAAAAGAAATCATCAGTAAGAAGTTTAGGAGTGAGAAATTCTGTTAAGGAGTGCTATGAAATGAAATGAAAAAGAATTGTGGTAATTGAAGAATTTTTTTTAAAAACAGAACCAACTTCAAGAAAATAGTATATTACACACCAAGTTTCAAAAGTGAGCATTTTCATATGAGAGAAATTTGCAAAATGAGCGTAGCATGTGAGAAATTCCTGAGTCATGTAAATGCTCACTTTTGAACCTTGTTGAGGAAGATCAACAAAAAGTTAAAATTCTATCATAATGATGAGTATTTCACAAAAATTATAAAAAATGGAAGAAAATATCAATGTCCTCATTGTGGTGAGATATTCCAAAGAAATTCGTAACTTTTATTTGAATCTTGACAGGTAACTATGTCTCAAAAATACAGATAATAATTTTTCTCTTTCAAATCCATATGTGTAATTGAAAGAGGGAAATTTTTATCTTGATCTGGCCTTATCACCTAAAATAGCAGTTTGTCCACCATCACAGGCAATTTGGCCAATCACTCTCTGTTTGACTTCTCTACTGGTGGTCTTATGTTCTTGTCCATTCAGGCTTTTTGCCTCATTTTTCATAACTTTGTTTTTTATTTGCGCTTCCAATTTGTTCATTTTCACTCACAAATATGCACTACTTGTTAATGAAATCTTTATTTGGTTTGTACCTTAATGTTATGAATAAAGGTCCAGATATTTAATTACTTGTGTCTTTATTTTTTGTAATGTGCTGAATTTTTTCTAACATGGGCAAATAGGCTAGGGTGGCCATGTTTTCCACTATGTAGTGTGTTTGATGGGGTTTCAAAATTCCTAGTTTCAGGGGTTTTTGAGAAACAAATCTTGGACTTGCTATCCAAGTACACAAGAAATTTGGCCCTTATCTGGTGTTAAGTCTTCCATCCTATGTTTTTAGGACTTGATGTTGTGGATTTTGAGGACATTTTTGGAGTCTCGGGTTGTTTGAAGTGATATATTGTAAAAAATCTGAAAATAACTGAGTTTGTTTTGTTGTGGCATGTCACCACCCCAGTTGACATACCACAGTGGCATATTTAATAATTCCTTTAGAAAATGTAACCTCTAACTTGATGAAAAGTGAACGTGCTTTTGTTGAAAAAGATGCTTCAAATTTTGGCATGGAGGGGCGTTCATTTTCATCGAAATTACATTCATCAGTGATAGGAGCTATACTTTTCGCTCACAAAATACCAGTGTAAACATGGCCTTTCTGATCATATATTACATAATAAAATAAAAAATGCTATGAAAAGAGAAAAATAATTCTTTTAAAATTTCTGTAGTAAGATCTAGGTCTAGGGCCTAGAATTATTGAAGTCTGGGCTCTTTTAATTTACCATGTAGGCTTTATACGTTAATTCCTTTCGACTTTATGACAAAATCTTTTAATTTGTAAAACTTGCAGGAGAAATTAAAAAAAAATTATTTTTCTCTTTTTAGTGCATTTTTTTTTGTTTTTAGGTTTTCTGAAGTCATAGTTCCATTTTTTTAAAAAAATTATTTATTTACTATAATCCTTTTTTGTTTCATTTTAATTCCAGTAAATTTTACTGGAGAAATTTTAGAAAATTGCTTTCACTTTTTAGATCATTTTAATTCAGTCTTATTTTATTTTTTTTTGATAGAAAAATTTTTTAATGATTTTTATTTTTTTTTTCAAATATTTAGAGATAACTCAAAAAGTATCTCATGATTATGAAAAAATTTTTATGAGACCACCATGCGATTATTCTCTGTAATTTGAAAAAAAGTTCATAAAAATCGGAGTTCAGATTATGAAGTTATGATGGAACAAACTAAAAAAAAATGTACAGATCGAATTGATAATCTCTTTGTTTTTTTGAAGTGGTTAAAAAACAAACAAATGAGTGAGAAAAGTGGATGGCAAGTAAGAGTTTTGGGAATTTGCCACTTTCATCGCGCCATACATACCTCGAATATACAGTATTTTGTACACTTGTTGTGAAAAATGTATTTTTCGGATGGATGTTGCAAAATTTTTTTTTTTTTTCGCTCATAGGTGTATTTTTTATCTGAAACTAGTGATAAATCGAACGAATTGTGGAAATAAAATTTTATAAATAGGTATATTTATTGATAAAAAAAAGTACATATGTTTGTCATAATTAATGAGCAATCATCTCCGATAAAATACGTCGGACAGGTTCAGTGCTGATACTGTAATGATAATTTCGAATCATTAATAATATCTCTCTCTTATATATATATATTTCACATATATATCAATCACCTAAAACAATTCTCATTATATTGATGTCATGTAAACAAGTCTTTACTTGCCTTTACTGACTCAGTTGTTCTACATTCGATGTTTATAAACAAACATAAATACACTTTTCATAATAACTCTTTTCTATGAAACTATTCTGCAGATATTGCAAATACCCAAAATCACCATTTATGTCATTTCCTCAAACTCCTATTGGACAATATCTAAACTTGTATTGTCATAACTCTCCAATCATATCACTACCATTTCCATTCTCCAAGAAACCGCCATATTCTCCTCCCAAAACTTCTAGCTATAAAAACTCATGTAACCATGTACATTTTACCCTTCTCTATTAATCTTATTATTCCTACTGTAACTTACCTACATAACTTACTATTTAATATTTCACCGTTTTATATCTTGTTTAATACAACCTTTTAACATTTAGGAGTATTTAATTATTTTGTAACCAATATTCTCGTTACAGATACGTTTAAGATAATGTGCCCATTAAAAATAAACTCGGAATACAAAAATAGAAAAAAAAAAACTTTTGCACCATTTTTAATGCAAAATGGTTAGATTTTTTTTCGATTAAAATTTTTCAAACTCATCCACATCAATGGTCTCTCCAAGATCCTAATGATATTCGTTTGTATGCGGCTGGAATGTTTGATTGTTTAAAAATACATTATAGGCATTAAAGAAACTGCTCGAAAATTTAAATAACGACCAAAAAAATCAAGATATCACTTTATTGTCTGAAACGTACAAAAATTATTATTTTTTAAATACGGGGTGAAAATTTTTGAATCGTTTTGCCACGTCTTTCAACAAACTTCTGGAAAGTTTTATCGACTTGCAGAGTATTCTGGGTATTTTGCGTTTGCTTCAGATAGGTAGCTGTAAAAATTTGAAATCAATGTTTTTTGGGAAAAGAAATTCTACCCCTATAATTGATATCGACGAGAAATTTTGAATATTTCAGACAGAAATTTGAAGTCGAGGAGGAAGACGATCTTGGGTTCAGAACAAACTACGGTAAAAGAGAAATGAGAAAAACTTGAAAAATAAAAAAGAAAAAAAAGAATTGATGCTCTAAAACAAAACCTAGAAATCTATTTGCTCTCATTTATGGTTTTTGACTGCCATATTTTCAGTTTACCACTTCAGTACAATTTTATTTTCAGAATACCTGATTCGTATTTTCAGTCTAATACCTATGCAAATTTTATGGCCATTTTCTTTTTCGTTTCTTATTTTCATCGTTGGGCGCTGTTGTCGTTGGGAATGGCAACACCTTGTGCAATGCTCGCAGACGTAGTGAAATTATATTGTGGGTTGTGAAAATTTCTAGTTTATTCCGAATGTTTCCGGTTTTTGGAATATTTCTACACACTTATGACGTCTGCAACCGATGCGTTTCAAGAAAGAAATAGGCAGATCGTATTTTATCTGAAAAACGATCAAATTTCAAAGATTACAAGTATAGACTACTGCGCGAGTAAAATTGACGATCGATTTATAATTATTAAACTTTGAAATAGTTGCGAATGTTTGAAGTGATCAACTGGTGAAAGTGAGAATTTGAGAACATTAAAAGTGCCCAGATGAAAAAACTGAAAAGAAACGTGTATCTTCGCAGAATAGATAATATTACCTATAACTGCGGCTGCTGCTTCTCTACTCCATTTCACTGGCAGGCAGACGCACTTAATCCACGTTTGTTGAGGATAGAGGGAAGGGAGGAGGATTCCAATTTAAGAGATGTTGAAGCAATGGAAATTTGGCGGTAAAAAGAAGGTGCAGGAGTGTTAACTGTTAACTTTTAACACCAATTATAAATTAATCGTTGGGGAACGGAACTGGATTCCCTTCGATCGTCGATGAAAAAATGGTGGACGATGTCGAGAGTTTATATGCACACCTGAATGATGTTGGGTGTGGACGCACCTGCCGCTGATTATCCTCATTTATCGGTGTTCTCCTTTCAATTTATATTTATGCGGATATAATCTTCTGTTTTTTTATGAACTGAATCTCCCATTAATTAAAACTATAAATATTCAGTACGGTAATAAGCTTTTATCGTAGCTACTTTGTATTAGTGACGAGCAAAATTGATCATGTTCTGGCTGAAAGTGCAATACGAAGCTAAGATAAAATGTGCAAAACTGAGACCGAGGTCAAAACCAAAGACAAAACTCAAAACTGAAGAGAAAATACGAACAAAGAAACCGGGGACTTCGAAGGGGGTCAAATTTTTAGTTTTCATATTTTATTGCGTGGTACATCGTTAGGGGCCTTTTTTAGGCGCACGGTTTAAATTTGACAACATTTTTTCATTTGACCAATGCTTCGATTCACAAAGGCCTCAAAAGGGAGCCAAATTTTAACTTTTCATATTTTACGACGTGATACATCATCGTGAGTGTTTTTTGAGGCGCACAGTTCAAGTTCGACAATCATGTTTTCATTCGACCCCATTTTTCAAGCATAGGAGTTTCAAAAGTGGATCAGGCTTTGATTTTTCTTATTTTATTGTATTATACATCATCGGGCAAATTTTCTTAGATGCTGAGTTGGAATTTGACAATCATTTGAATAGTAATCGATATGTAGCGGACCATACCATATTCGTTATAATCGATGGTAAGTGACTATAATAAAATGTTTTAAATCAGGTATGAGTGATGGGCAACGATAATATTTAAATTTTATTTAGGAGCAGAAAAGGAAAATATAGAGTAAGATATTTTAATCTTTTTAAAATACGGAGAATGATAAGATAGAGGAAAGGAATGTTTCATTTCTCATCATTATCACTGACACACTAACACCTACAACAGCATAATTATTTTCAATATAGATATTCATCAGATAGATGAAAACTGTTAATTTTTTAAATTGCTGTTTATTTAATTCAAAAACTAATAATTATAGAACATAATTTTCGGTGATGACTCCCCCCTTTTTTTTAAACGAAAAATCGATTTTTTTTATCAGATTTCTCTCAAAACGAAGTCATTTTGAATTTTAATGGTAAGTGAAAATATAAGGAGAAAACTCAAACCCGTTATTCCTTGACAACTTTTCCCATTTCAATTTGACAATGTAATAACTTGAGGTTTAAAAAGGTTTTTACCGACTGCCTCAGAAAAAGGTATTGTGTTTGACCTGTTTTCTGACAATCTAATGAATGGGTCCCAAAAGGGAGTCAATTTTGAATTTTCACATTTTATTGTGTGATACTGTAATGATAATTTCATATCATTTCTTATTTTTACATATATTTCGTATTCTATTAATATTATTGCTTTATTTCATTTTGTCTATAACCTCATTCTTACATCCTATCTTAATGACGTTGTGAAACTTGTCAAGACCTGCATCTTGACGTCACCTTTTCCAACTAATACAATATTCTCTTACTAAAAATAATGATGTCATTTATTCTATGAATACAAAATACAACTCTGCAATATTCCCAATTCCTCTTAAAATTATAACTACACCCACTTTATGTCATAAGTATGTTATTCTATTGGCTTACTCTAAATTACATAGATTCTATCAACCAATCACATTTTATATCTCCCACGACACCAATGTATAATTCATTCGAATCCATACCCTTAGACTTAAGCCTAATTGATTACCAATTCTTCTCTTGTACAATATACACATGAAAAATATACACTATACAAAAATAATATATGTATCGTGTACTTTTTGTAATAATTATACCATTACAGATACATCACCAAATATGTTTTTTGAGATTCTGAGTCCGAATTTGGTGTTCATTTCCTCATTTGACCCATTCTTCATCCCCCAATGGGCCCCAAAAGGAGGTTAATGTTGAGTTTTCATATTTTAATATATGATACATCACCAAATATGTTTTTTGAGGTGATGTGTCTGAATTTGGTGTTCATTTTTGCATTCAACCCATACTTTAACTGCCAGTGGCCCCTAAAAGGGCTTCAATTTTGAGTTTCCTCATTTTATTGTATGATACATCATAGCATATGTTTTTTGATATGCCTTTTTGTTAAATTATTATTAACATTAATATAGTCCAATATAGTAGATCCAACAGTATTTAAAATTGATTTTAAACTTTGAATTTGTTTTTCTTATGTCTAATTGGATTTGGTTGTTGACCCGAAAATAAATTTGGATTTCCGTAATTGAGAAAAAAATAATAGGCTGAAAATCAAATTCAGTTTTATCCAAATATACAATATCAATAATTATCTGTCATTTCTAGAGTAAATTCTTATTGTGAAAAACTGCTAGAGACTTTCATTTTGCACTTCATAAAAAATTATTCAAATAATTAAATTTTTGAAAAAAAATGAAACTGACCGCATGTAGGGACATAAAACATAATAGAACTAAAATGTTGAAAACAAATTTTTCAGATTTTATAATAGTAATTTTTTTACAAAGTGGAATTACAACTAACGCAGTTTATGTTTTCAAACAGCAACAGATAATTAAAAAATTATGAAGTAAAGGTGGTGAAGATGCTGCAGTTTCACAATGTCATGTTGGTAACACTGTTGAAGGAAAAATGACATCACTGATATGTAGAGGGTAGTCAATAAACCTTCTGTTCAAGTTTTTGTGCCAAGAACCCTTCGTCTTTCCTTGCATTCTATTTTAAAGAAAATTTTGCGCTTGATGATAAGCTTAAAAATAATTAACTTGAATTTTGATGCTAGTTATGGTGAGAATGAATTGTCCTATTTCCTACAATAATTTATGAAATAATTAGAAAATTTTGTGTAGATTCCAGTAGTATTTAATTCCTCACTTTGATTGTCATTATGTAATTTAAAACATTTGAAACAATAAAAAATTCAAATCTGCTCATATTGCCAACATTAATAGCAGTTAAAATGCCGCACCAATATTTAAATTATTCATTGCAGAAAAAAATTTAATTGATTAAATGTAATAAATAATTGAAATAGGTACCATCTTATATAATTTCCTTTTTATTTCTAGTCAAAATTTCAGAGAAATACCATGGAAAATCATATTGTGATTTGAGGGACTGAAGAATATCTTTAGAAAATAAATCAAACTGATTTTTTTTTTCTATATTCGAAAGCCTAGAAAAATGATTCTGTGTGGTTGTTCTTTAATTTTAATAAATTTTTATCAAAAATTCTAACAATTTTAGATTTGACTCTTTTTTTTTTTTTAAATACATGCAAATTTACATTAGCCATTTTAGCCGCTACTATGCGGCATCTTACCCATCCCATCGGGTAAGATGGCTAAATTTTTATTTTATTACTTGGTTATTTTTGAGTTAACATTTAATTGAACGAAGCAAATGATGCATAAGGTCTTGAGGTACATATGTGCCAAATATGGTCTCTCTTAAGTTCTTTTATTCAAATTTATTTCAAGTATTAAGAATGTGTGGCATCTTCGCCTACTTTACTTTATGGAAATTTTGTAAATTTTGACCTCTCCAGCTTAAATAAAGGCTGAGTAATCATTAAGTGAAATAAGAGAAGTTCGTTTTAAAACTGAAATATTTTGTTCAGTTAAAGCGGTAACTTGAAATTCAATTTTCGAAAAATCTGGATGTACAAAAATTACATGTGGGATTAGACGTAGTGCGCATATGCATGTCAAAACAGTGATGTAATAATCTAAGCAATTCCCAAGCTGCGGATGAGCGAAATTTTACTTTTTAACATTGAGGTAATTTCAGGTGAAATTTCATCCCTCACGTAAACTCACGAAATCGTGTCTTTTTGAAGCGGTTATTGCAAAAAAACAACTTTCCTCTCGAGGTACTCGATGTACTATTCTTTCACCTTCTTTCGAAAATTTAGGTATACAGTTGGAAAAATCTTGTAAGCAAAACTGAGTTTGAGACCAAGACTACCACGATTTTGGTCTTTGTCTTGCTTCTCTATTATTGAGACCAGACGTGCGAAATTTGAGAATAAAAATAAAGAAAAGATCAAAGATTTCCAATATTCCTAGATGGGTACCGCTCAAATAATGTTCTGTATTTTTCATTGTTTTCTTTCTCCCCGTTTCATCATTTGCTGTAGCAAAATCTCGAGCTCGACAGAAATCGAGACCAAGACTTGACTGCTCGTGATCAAGACCAGGACCGTGATTGTCTTCGACTTGCCGTCTTGTTTTTGCTCATCCTTAGCTGGCACATAAAGCGACTTATGTTTTGCTGATTTTCTTCTAATTGCGTCCTGTTTGAAACCGTAAAACCCAATCATCTTCAAATTATCTTCACCTAAACAGAAAGACAACGTAATAAAGTTGCCGACAATAGGCTACCATACATAATTTACTTACTCGAACAGTGGGTTCGACGAAAGAATGATTTTTTGATAGCTTTTTATACAGAGAACATATGCGTACATGCGTATTATAACTATTTGCTGCTCACATAGATATAAGCCGAGCATTAAAGTATCGATGTGATGTTTGAGAATTACGCACAAGAATAAGACAATTATTAGGAAGACGTCCCGCAAAAGTGGTGCAATCTTCGGGACCGGTGTAGTTTTGATAGAATTTTAATTGGACGGAAATCTAGAAACTTCGTTCAAACAAAGTAATTACATCAACCTCATCCTCTTCATCGGTAGTTTGATTCGTTTCTATTTTCTTGATTTTTTAAGCAGGTTTCTATGAAAATCTATATATTAATTTTGGTGTCATGGAACGATCTGGCAGTGGCAGTAGGTACGTTTTTCTTCTAATAACTCGTATAAAATTTTGGCACCAAAAACTCAAACACATTTACTTATGAGTAATACATCTATATCTATATCTATAACTCTAACTCTGTACCCACTTACTAATATATGAAGAGGTTTCAGAATCTACTAAACCGATGTTGATGAATTTTTGTACGTGTATTCTTCATCTAGGCTTTGTTTTATTATTTTATCACTTCGGAAAACTTATTTGTAAAGGAAAATCGATGAAGGCTGGATTAATAGCGCTGCATGTATACAGAGGAAAAACATTATGAAAACTTATTAGTGCTTCATTTAGTGGCCTTCTCCTGATTCTTAAATTTACACGGTCGGACATATTTTTTGAGGCGCTGAATTCGAATTTGATGTTCATTTTATCATTTAACTCATTCGTCAATCCTCATGAAACCCAAAAAAGAACCAATATTTTATTTTAATATTTTATTGCGTAATATATCACCTCACATGTGTTTTGAGGCACTGAATTCAAATTTTATGTTAATTTTATTATTAGACCCATTCTTCGACCCTCAATGTGCCCAAAAAGGGGAGAATTCTTCATTTTAAGATTTTATTGTGTAATTTATTATCGTACATTTTTTTTGAAGCACTGAATTTAAGGTTCATTTTATAAATTAACCCATTATCCGACCTCATGGGGCCAGCCAAAAAAGAGGGCAAATTTTTGGTTTTCATATTTTATTGCGTGATACATCATCGGACATGTTTTTTAAGGTGCTGATTTCGAATTTGATGTTCATATCTTGTCAATAGACCCATGACCACATGAGGCCTAAAAAGAGGACAGTTTTGATTTTCATATTTTATAGTATAATACATCATCAGATATGTTTTTTAAGGCGCTGAATTCGAATTTGATATTCATTTCATCATTAGACCCATTTGTCAACTCTCACTGGGGTGAAAAGAGGAAGAATTTTGTATTTTCAGATTTTATTGTGTAATATATCAGTGAACAATTTGCTTAACGTCAAAGATCCTAAGCATTTGTCAAGCAAAGCTGACTTTCTAACAGCCATTTTATTCATATAATTATACTAGCTACTCGCTCAATGTGATGCAGGCAATTCCAAAATTGATTATTTCACTTGCTAAGAGTAGTTAGCTTCTTTATAAATATAGAAATCCTCCCTATTAGAATACATCTTTCTGTCACTTATCTCCCTCTCTCATTCATGTGTATAAATATGGCTCTGAAATGATGGGCATATCGACAGACAGACAAATATACAGGCAGAAAAACATTCATATTTATTTATATGAAAACTTTTTTAGGGTTGAGGGGGATCAAAATCCACGCCTTGGCTCCCATGGGAGGTGCGGATCTCAGACTTGGCTTGAAACCCTCATTGGGACAAGACAAATAACAATATTTTAAATTTATTAAATTTTTGCAGCCCCATATCTCAAGAAGGAGGCAATATAGGGCTATAAAATTTAGTGGTTATACTTTTGTCATTTAGTAGGTACAAGATGTTTTCGTGAAAAAATTCTTAAAATTTTTTGGAGGGAGGGTGGTTACAATCCATAAATTTGACCCCAGCAGAGATAAGGACCTTAAATTTGGCTTAAAACCTTTGTTGGGACAACACAAATAAGTCCTGAAAATTTCTGCGTAATCAGTTGAGCGGTTCTGAAGTAATGGGCATACAGACAGACAAACAGACAAACAAACAGACAGACAAGCAGACAAAAATATAAACATTCACATTTATGTATAAAGGTAACGTTTACATGTAATATATATAACGTAATTTCTTGTTATCACGATACAGGTTTCAATTGAAATGAAGATTGGTACTAAGCCAAGAATCTGACTTACTGATTTTGGTGCTGATCGGCCGATGGTACTTCCAGTACCGCTATTTTCATTTTTATTTTGTATATAAAATTCTTAATTTTGGACCAATAGCTACGAAATTTGAAAAAAAATATTTATTAAGTATAATGTATAACTTGCTATCAATTTAGGGGTGGTTCGGCCGGACGGTACTTCTAGCAACACTATTTTTGTTTTTATTTTGGGTATAAAATGCCTAATTTTTTGAAATAATAGAAACGTAATTTGGAACAAATATTTACTATGATTTATTCTAACATGTTTCTAATTTTGGTGCGGGAAACTAATTTTGATATTATTTTGACTATAAAATGCTTCACTTTGAACCAACAACTGAGAAATTTTCAAAAAATATTCGCTATAATTTATTGCAACATGGTGCCAATTCTGGTGCAAATCGGCCGGAAGGTAACTCCAAAAAATATATTTTTGTTTCAATTTTGAAGGTGGTATTTTTTTTTAACTACGCAATCTCAGGTCAACAGTTAAAAAATTTAATAAGTCATAAATTTTATTATGATCTATTAATAACTTTTTAGTAACTCATTTTCTACTTTTCGAAAACCTACTTTTTTTAACAGAGCTGCTGCTGCGTTAGAATTTTTTTACCATTTATTTGTTTTCGTATTTTTTTTCCTTTCGAATTTGCTTCTTTTTGAAATCGTGTTAGGAACGAGTAAAAATTGTTATTGTACCATTACTGAAATTTCACATCGTTTATTTTATATGTTACTCCGTGAAATTGTTGGCGTGCAAATGATTTGGAAAACTGATTGTCAAAGTCAAAAGAAATATTAAGGTTTTTTTTTTTTTTTTTTTTTTTTCTTAAAATTGTTCCATATTGAGCAACATTTCATCAGCCATACAGTTAACTAGACCAGAAAAGTACGAGTTGAAGTCTGTAAAGGTTAAAATAGAATCAAAAATAATTTGGTATAATTCTCCAACATAGTTCTCTCTAAAATTGGGAATTAACTTTCAACAGAACAGTTCCAGAACTTTTCATGAATACATTCGAACCTAATTCCAGCTTTCTGTTCCTTGAGTTTTTATTTCTCAGTATTGACACTAAAACCATTACATATAAAACTGAAAACTACCTTTCAAACAGAATAGTTTCAACTTTGAAAAAAACAGGTGCATAACTGAAACATTCAAACTTGATAAAAGTTCTCAGAATAAAGCTTTCAAATCGAAACTTGGCATAAACTGTCTACGAATAAGCATCTATATGAGGTAAAAATTTTGAGAAAATCCATCCCGTGGGAGAGGCGTGATGCTGTGACAAAAAAAGCAATTTCAATTTGTAATATAGATAACAAATTATCTATTCCATATTCAAAACTCGAAGCTGAAAAAAGTTATTTATTTTGCTTTTTAAAACAATCAGATTTTGAATAATTTATAGGAAATTTCCCATATATAGTGCCTTCATGGAAGTTTCTCATGTGTAGCATTTGCTACCTATGCTCTATAGAATTTTCCGGCCGTGTATTAAAGAATTAATCAAGTTATATTTCATCTTGAGTTAAAAAAATTCGGAAGGATTATCAATTAAAGTTGTAACTAGTTTTCGCCTGCATTAATCCTCCTAAGAGAAGACCCTAGCAGTAAATAACCATAAGAATAAAAAGAGATACAGCTGTTTTTTTTTTGTTTTTTTGTTTTTCAGTTTACAAACAATAGAAAGTAAGGGATGTATTTGGAGGAAAATCTAAAGATTAGCAGTTAGGGAGGTTACAAACTCCCACTATGCCTCAAAATCTTCCTTCGGACTACTTACTTGCTGAGAATGATCAGCTCTTTTACATAAAATGGCTCTCTTATCTCTAACACTTCTCCTCTTCTATTTTCTTCTTTCTCCCTTGTTTCATTTTCGTACCACTATAATTATAGTGTAGTTCCTATACTACTCTCCAGTTTTGTTACTTTTTGGTGCTATATATCTCAAGAATGGGGTGACACAGAAGTATGAAATTTTTTGAACTTATTTATATTATTGATGTAAATATGTTTATGAGAGAGAAAATTCCAAAAAAATTTTTTAATGGTGTGAGGGGATAAAAATCTACCACTTATCTCTCAGAGGGCAATGGACACATGGTGAGACCTTTCTTGTGACACCTCAATTACGAAAATTAGTTGAGCCTCTCTTTCTAATTTGGTGCCAAAATAAAACAAAATAAATTGTGGTAATGTTAAAGACACTACCGATGTTTCCGGAAAACATCTTTAATTTATCCATAAAACTTCAACAAGATACCCCTTACACCACTGACAATGCCTCTAATTTTCCAAGTCTAAAATTATAAAGTAAACAGCTCCTTTTACTGCCCCTGAGATAATGCCCATCACCTCACATTTTAACTTCAAATCAATATGCAATAAATTTATTTATTTATCTATTTATCTATTTATCTATTTATTTATATTTATTTTATTTAGATAGCTACCTACCTGATTATTTATTTAATTAATTCATTAACTAATTTTTTTATTTAGAGGGCAGTCTGAGGATATTGCGGGGCTCTTCAGAAAAAATATAGTACTCTGGTCACCGTTTTGGATTTGGAAATTTTAGAAGCTAAAAGGTTTAATGACGCCATAATTTTGCACTGAGAAAAGTTTAGCATTGGAAATTTTAGCAGCTGGAAGGGATGATGACATTATGAACTTACAAATAAAAAGTTTGGCGAGAGGAAGGGCTGATGACCTCATAATTTTGGACTGATTATTGAAAATTGTAGCACCTAGAAAGGAAGATGACGTAATAATTTTGAACTTATTGTTAGAAACTTGAGTAGGTGGAGGGACTGATGACGTCATAATTTTGGTTGTTACGTTTTTCTATTACATTATTTTTGATGAAGTGCAATCTTTGAAAGACGTTTACCGTTATCCATTTCCAAAGGGATTGATGACGTCATGATTTTGGCTGTTACATTTTTTCTTAAAATTTTTTTCTGTATAATTTTTTTTTATGAGGTATTCCTCTTTGAAAGACGTTTTCCGTCAAAAACCGTATAGAAATTATGATACTTGTAAGTAGGTGTTGCATGTTGTATTTTTTTTAGTTATAAAAAAAAAGGGATCATGTGGGCTATTAGTTACAAAAGTGGTAATATGTCATATGGATTCACAAATTATTCACATGTGATCATTTTGCTAAGGGACAATAATTTGTCTTCCGTTTTTTGTTTTACTGCTAAAAGATAGTGTTTTTGAATTAATTTTTTTATCAGCATAAGGCACTGAATGTTGCTATTCAAACCAGCAATCATGTTGAATATGATACTTGGCGGTACAATTATTAGTGCTGCTGCAGCTGAAATGCTGAGACGAAGAGAGAAGAAAGATAAGAATTTTACGTGAACAAAAAAATGAATAATAAATTGGCATTTTAATTTGATTTTCAGACTATCAGCTGATCAGATGTTGAAGTTTTGTGAAAGCACATCAGAGTTCCAACGAAACAGTCAAAAAATTTTTTGCGAACCATTAAATGGTACCTAATTCATAATACAATTATGGTAGATTTGGTACCTTTGTTTTATTTCAAAAATTTCTTTGTTTTCAATTAACCGATAAAAAATCTAATGATAATTTTATTTCTCTAACCCAGTGCTTTATAATTTATTCGACCTGATTTGCTTTTATTTTGTGCCAATACTATGAGCTTAATTTATGGATGACTGAACGTTTTCATATTCGAACCGACAATATCACCATGGCAATCTACATTCACAGATTCGCCTGCACTGAGTCACAGACTCGTTTGAATTTTTTTGAATAAAATTTATGAGTCTGGTAAAAAAAATGCGCGAATTACGTCCGATCGTCTGTGTAATTCGAAAGTTTCGTTAGATTTCATGTCACCAGCCCACTTATTTGACTATTATAATAAGCATTATATATTCTTGTGGAGTATTATAACCTTACATTTGGGTATATTTATTCATACATTTTCTGGTGGCTGTGTGCATTTTTGCATGAAAATACCCCGTTATGGTCCAGCTGGTCCAATTTTTACGATTGCACGTGGTCGTGCCCATATTCAGATTAATTACCTATGGTATATTATCTAACGTGGTGACGAGGTCAAAAATATTAACCTTGGTACCCAATTTCGAAACAAATTTTATTTTTCAGACCTGCTCCCATATTATAATCATCAGCCCTATATCTATTTGGTAGTTTTCTCAAAACCAAGAACGTAAAATTTCTCTTCCCTAATTTTTCTTCTCCAGTTTTCTCAAAAACTACCGCATTAATCAGCATCAAACTTCTATCATACTTGCATCAACATATAAGAAAAATCTATCGTCAAAATTTCAGCCTGATCCCTTATGTGATTTCTTCAGAATCCTAGACAAATGACTTCTCCAGGAATTTATTGTTTTCCAGTTTTCTCAGAAACTAATTAACCGATAGGCAACACACTTCTTTCTGACTTGCTCCTATTGTGAGAACTATCTCTGTAAAAATTTCAGCCCTATCTGACTTGTAGTTTTCTCAAAACCATGAACACAAAATTTTTAGCGATACATGCATATTGTGGGGACAATACTCGTATGAGGTAATAGGGGTTCACACCCCTTAACAACAGTTGCTGCCTAAAGGCTGGCAATTATTTGTCTCTATAAAGTTAAACAAATAAACACTTGTATGTTTGTATGTTCATACCTGTACATATGTACAGGTAAGATACATACAAGATAACAGCTTTTACACTGAAGAGTGGTTGTCATTTGAGCAAAAACTCCAACTTTCCAAACCCAGACCAACAACAGACGGAGTCTGGGGCAATTTTTGCAAGAAGCTCAAACTTGATAGAGATTCAGCAGAGGCAAATAACAATAACAATGCCTACAACTAATGCCAATGGTAACACATCTAACCAGACGTCATAAAATTTGCCTGGTACAGACAGAAGTGGTCAACCACGTACTAGTGCAGTTATTGCAACTGCTGCAAATGCAACAATTGCAGAATGCTGCAGTCCAAAGGAGGAGGATAGAGATTCTGGAATTTTTGCCTAATGAGGTAGAACTCTGGTTAACTCTCCTTGAGGGTCGCTTCAAAACAGAGAATTTCCAGAATGACCAGAAGTATGTCCACATTTGTGGAGGAATGCCCGCAGAAATCATAAGCCACATTCTGGATATTATGGAATGCCCTCTGGCAAAAGCAGATAAATACTCTTGGTTTTGCAAGAAAATTAGCAATGTGTTTGATAAAACAAAAAACCAAATTATACACGACATTATGGGTGGAATGAAGATGGGAGATGACAAGCCTTCCATCTTCATGGCCAAACTCAGACAGAAGGCTGATAACATAGTGCCACCATTGATCATTGGGAACCAGTTCTGCAAGCAACTGCCCCAAAATGTTCTGCAGTGTCTGGCTGCTGTGGGTACCACGGTGATAAACAATTCCAAGGACCTTGACTTCTTGGTAAAAAGTTCTGACTAGCAAAATAAAGAAGAAATCGAATAACTACAATAACAATAAATCGAGAAATGGTAGAAGCACCAACTGCTCAAAGAGCAGGAGTAACAATAGAAGTACAGACAGAAAGTCTAGGTTGAGAGACCAAAATAGCAATTCTACCATGGGTCAGAGTCCAACTCCCCCTAGAAGATCATCATCTCCCAAATCTCCATCTTGAAATTGGTATGATAAATCCTGCTTCTTTCATAATAGATTTGGCGCAGAGGCCACCAAATGCAACAACAGATGCCAGTGGTGGGATAAAACCTATAAGAAGCTGAACCCGTCAAACTAAAAAGATGGGTTTTCTATGTGGCCAAAGATCCCTCAAAAAAGTACTCATGCCGCCTGTTCATCAAGGACAGGACAAACAGGAGATGTTACCTTATTGACTCAGGTGCTGACTTGAGCATATTGCTAGTAAGTAAAAATCTAAAGGCCTTTCCTCCAAAATACTACCTCTAAACTGTGAATGGTCAAAACCTTCCAGCTTATAGAATAGAATCCAGCAAAGTAAGCATTGGTTTGCAAAGAGACATGACGTGGTCCTTCACAATTGCAAATGTACCAATGCCGATCCTGGGGGCAGATTTTTTTGTGAATTTTGGCCTGGTCATTGACCTTAAAAATGGAAAAATCATAGACAACAATACTGGTCTATAGGTGGAAGGCAAAACGCTAGCGTACCAACTGGACACAAATATATCCAGTTGCACAAAAGCCGATGAACAATTCTTACGGATTCTGTCTGACTATCCTGGAGTTACTCAACCTTTGACTCGCAGGCATCCTTCCTATAAACATGACACCATTCATTTTATAGAAACCATAAAACCGCCTTGTCATGCTACAGCCCTCAGGCTACTGCCTGATAAACTCAAAGTGGCACAAGAATACTATGATTGCATCATTGGGGAAGGCATATATTGCCCCTCAAAAAACTCATGGAGTTCCCCTATCCACATGACCAAAAAAGCAAGTGGTTGGCAACTACAGGGCCTTAAATGCCAAAACAGTTCCTGATCGCTATCCAGTCCCAAATATAATGGACTTCAGTGCAAATATGAAGGGTAAAACGATATTCACAAAAATTGACATCAACTGGGCATTCCACCAAATTCCAATAGCTTAACAGGATATTCCAAAGACAGTGGTTATAACCCCCTTTGGTTTATTCGAATACCTTCGAATGCCGTTTGGACTCCATAATTCTGCACAAACTTTCCAGAGATTTATCAACGGATTGTTTATGAATTTGCCGTTTGCTTATGCATATTTGGATGACATATGCATCTGCTCATACCTAAGGTGGTGAGCAATAGTACGAGAAGAATGTAAGAGCCATCGTACAACGTATACATGCTGCTGGACTTACTATCAATGTTGGGAAAAGTTTGTATAGACAAACCAAGATTGAATTTCTTGGCAGAATACGCAATACTGTTGAAGACCTTCATGTGTGAATATCTCTCAGGACAAGGTATTCCACCCATATATTCGTAATATATAATTATAACATACAAAAAAAAAATTATGTTAAAATGCGAAAATGGTACCAATCCCTTTCTTTTTTCATGAAACGGATAATTTTCACTATCCCCACCTATAAGTATTTCGTGAGGTCAATTTCAAAACCACGTTTGCAAACAAACTGGGTAATAATATAATTTTCATAACGTTATGTCGTGGCGGTAAAACAAAATAAAGTTTTCATACTTTCTCACGTAATTTGATTTAAAGACTTAGAAAAAATATACCGTCTGTTTAAAATATTTAAGTAGGTACCTAACTTCTACGTTTTTTTTTTTTTTTTTTGCGAAGTTTTCGAAATATCACTGACTATGTGAATGACTTGTCAACGGAAAGGTGTTGTCTACTGATAAACAGTTATTTCAGTTCGAGTTAGTTTCGTAGTTCTAGTGACAATGGCCAAGTATTGCATTAAAAATTTGCTTCTCAAAGTGCTACAGATGTATGGAAGTCGAGGTCACTTCATATTTGGTACTTTGCTAATTTTCAATCTGATCTTATTATGGTGCTACATTACTTATCTACGAGCATATAACGAGAAGACATTGAATACGAATTTTATCCAAGTAAGAAATTCATGTATATTTGGTTATACCGTCCTGTAATGTACGGCACGTGGGAAGGGGTGAAACAAATTTTTCAACATTTTTTCAACACTCACGAATAGAGCGCGGATTCTGGCATTTGTTGTATAATTTTCTTAAAAGGCAAGGGCTTGGAAATGAAATTGAATTTCAGTTCATAGGCTGAGGGGGGCTAGGAGAAAAAAAATTTATTTTGCCGAAAAATCCCAAAATTGGAATAAATGCTAAACATGATGTAATTGACGAAAAATTTCCAAAAACGCCTATTTTTCAAGAAAAACTATAGAATTGGAAAAAAATGGAAATTTTAAGTTTTTAGGTGCTATTTTCATTGTGTATAGGAAAGAAAAAGTAAAAATTCCGAGAGCTGAATTGACGCTAGGCGTTTATCTTGTTAATGAACGACAAGTGATCTTCTGAGTGATCCAAAAGTGTTTCCTGGTGGTTGAATTTCCATTTTCCTTTCCCTTGCGAAGTTAAGGGTGATTTAAATGCAGAAAATTGCGGAAAATTTGAAGCAAAAATTGAGTTTGCAGGAAAAAGCTCGATAACTTTTGAAATAATAGATTGCTAGAGCTCTGGGAATGAGTTCATTGAATTTCTTGTTAAAAAATACGTCATTTTCATACAGAAAACTGAAGAATCTGAGAGACGTTTTTTGGTGTTATTTTTATTGTCTGGAAGTTTTTTTTTTGTTTTTTTTTTGTTTTTACCGAATACTTAATGTCGAAAAAACAGTTTTCATTTCCTAATTTTAACATTAATAATGCTGAAAAATCCGCACCCTACTAATGAGGATTACAACCAACAAACTAAATGAAAATGATATAAATACTAATAACACATTTTAGGAAGTTACGCCTGTGTTGGTGCCATCTGCTTATCAAGTTATTGCAACACATACAGAATCCAACTATACAACAGCCAATACGCTAATTGAGGCCAAATTGAGCGATGCAACAAATACAACCGGAAATATCGAAACATCCAGAAGCAAAACATCCAAAAATAGTACTTTGTCATCTTCAAATCCAAAACTTGTGCTGCAGTCCATTAACAGAAAACAGACTCGCAGAAGGCCTAAAAAGTACAAAAAACAGAGAATTAATAAAACTCTCGTTGCTCAAGAAAAAAAGAACCAAGCTGAAAATTTTAAATTCACTGAGAATGCTGATTCGATCCATATGACCAACCCTTTCCACATGTTTCCTGTTTGGAACAACACTTACAACCAAAATTTGGAAACGAATACATTTCCACCTTTCTCTTTTCCGAAATATCCTCAAAAAATTTTCATACACAAAGCTATGATTCCACCTTTTACTTACGAACCAAATTTGTTGATGGCCTCTATATGTAAGGTGATTGGTTTTGCTTCAAATATTATGAGACCATTTGCATTGACATGAATAAAGAGTAGGTATAGGTACCTACGTGAATTTTTCTAGAGTAGATACCTAGATACATGAATTTTTCTAACAAAAAATTAGGTAACAAAATGGAAAAAACCGCTTGGTTCGCGACTTTTCGTTCAATTCTTCACTCTAATTTTTTAGTAATTTAATGTAATTATTTCGATATATATTTCATACAACTCAGACTGGACGAAACTTAGAAGTATATTTTTTCGATATTTTTACCTGCTGTTTTCATGAACATTGAGGAATTTTTGGATACTTTTCGTGAGCAGATTTATTATTTTGTCAGAATAAAGTATCGGCAGAGGTGATAAGAAATTAAGATAGGAGATTTGGAAGCGTACTTTTTTTGAACCAAAATATGTTGTCATTCAATGTGAAAATAAAATATTTTAAACACCTCTGGACCAGATAAAAAATAAGGCCCATCTTTAATGAGGCATTTTACACCTAGGTATACACGAGTCATGATGATCACAATCAATCGCCATTTAGAATTTTTCTATTTAAATTGTTAATATTACATGGTGTCCGAATTTTGTTTGACAAACCAGTGAAATTTGGATAAAACTTCATCAAACAAGAAAAAATCCAAGTACAAATTGTTACATACAATTACAAATCGAAAGTGCTGTTGTGTTTTGAAAACAAATACGACACCAGAAAACAAGCATCTCACGGGAGGAAGTTTTTCCAGCAGGTTTACATGTTATGACATCATATTTGAAGTTTATCTATTGTTTGGTTGAACACATGAAATTATAACTGTAATTTTCAAAATTGGTTCGTGGCACAGTGGGTAAAGATGTGTGTTGTGGTTCAAATCCTATGTATTCTTCGGAATTTCTTTATTTTATTTATTTTAATTTTTTTATATCGCTTATCAGAGCTTACTTAACAATTATTTAAAAAGAAAAAAAAGAAACAGGCGGGCATTGTGTGCACCAGCCTCACCACATGGCTAAAAAGTAATAGAAAAAAACAAAAATAAATAAAATAAAAAAATTCCAAAGAATAAGTAAGATTCGAACCCACAACCTGCAGCATGCTTGCTTGTATCCTTATCCACTGTACCATAAACAAATTTGAAGATGGTAGTTATAATTTCATGTGTTTTACCAAACAATAGACAAACTTCAAACATGACATCATAACAAATAAACCTGCTGTAAAAACTTCCTTCCGCAAGACGCTTGTCACCAGAAATGCTAATCAGCAGAATATCGTTTTTGATTAGAGGAAATGGTAGTAACGGCTGAGACAAAAAAACAATAATATTATCTTGTTTTGCATTTTCTTAAAACTAACACCTCTGGAAAACATGGAAAATTGAAAAAATTTAAAATTCCTCCTTTTTGGCCTTTCAATAAAAAATACAATTTCCTGAATTTTCAATGTTCTCTACCTCTTTCAATTTTGAGAATAGGCCAAACATGATGATATAATTTTTTTTCCATCTCATCCATTAATATCATTTTGCCTATTGTATTCAGCTAATTAATATTTCTTAAGTCATAGATTGAAAAGTGCAATTTTTAAATATTTGAAACACAATTGCATCTTCATTTTGGAGATATGCAACTTTCTGTACATAAATTTGTTTCTTTACCAAGTTCCATTCATATTTACTGGCTTAGCTACCGAATGAAGTTTGGACACCTTGTGTTTATTCAAGAAAATGAATAGATGATGACAACGAAGAAACTCGAAATGGCAGCTCATTATCATCATTATCTTTACAACATGCGTTCACCGAAATGTAAAAAGCCTGACTCATACGACTTTACCATGCCTTAAAATTTTTTTTTAATTACCGACTATTTTACCACCCAATTTATTCATGTTGTAGGTATAGTTTCAATCACCTAGGCATGACTTTTAGTTTCTTTTTTAATTACTTTTGTATTGAGTACTAATAAAGAATGTAATATTGTTATCTTGTTTACATATCTTTATAAGAAGATCAAGTTAATTTTTTGAATCAAATATATCAATAAAAAGGGAGTGAAATTTCACCACTTCTTCAATGTGTTGGAGCTATTCCATTTTTAAAATTTGTATTTTTGCTCCACTGATCACCCTGATATTCCATTTAAAAATTTTCTACAAAACTGAAATAGTTCCACTAACCTATAGGTCAATCTCAAATTCAACATGTTTTCAAGGTCACTCATGGAGCAGCCCCCCAAAGTTTCAACAGCATTGTCTCTCAAGAGGCTGTAGTCTGTTCTTTGCTTGACATGTAAGACACAGGAAGCAAACAAAGCCCAGATATTGACCAACTTGATCATGGTTGATGACTGCTGATTCAAGAAGGAATAACTCATAGGCCTTATAAATACAATCCTCATGGATGATGAAGTTTCACTTGAAAAATCCCAAGTATGCAGAGCATAAAGACGATGAATGTATTAGAGAAAAAACTTGTCTTAGAAAGGGTTAAAAGGATTTAAAACAAAATCTCAAGTTTGAAGAAGTAATTTAGTAATAAAAAAATTTTATGGTCATTGACATCTTTACCTACCTATTCTTCATTTTATGATGCCTATTGTAATATTGTTCACAAGTTGTTTTTTTGTGAATGATGCATCAAGTCTTTGTTCTAACAAAATTTTGGATACTAAAAGATGAGGCAATGTTATATTCAAATTGTTGAAAATTCAAATCTCACAAAAATGACGGATATGATGAATCGTCCAGCAAGGAAAAGTTTCATAGTTGGTAACTCTTTTAACTGTTTCACACGATGGTTGCCTTGAGCACACAATAGATTTGCATCAACACACAATCCAAAACTAGCTGAACTTCGGAAAAGCATCTTACATGTGATTAAATAGGCTCTACTCCTGAATAAGTCTTCTCAGTGACGAATTAGTGAGACCTAACCACATTGAAAACTGTCTGCGCTTGAATCTGTGAATCATAGGTGCCAGCTTTAGTTTTTTTCGATGTTGCCAAATTTTGTATTTATAATTTGTAAATGAATTGAAACTACCAATTGGAATGGGAAAAAAATTTAGGATTGGATGAACAAGTTTTTAATCGCTATTACTTCCACGTAGCTGTTGTACCTGTTGTATCTGGAAGTGGGCGCATGTGCTGCGAATGCCAGAGAATAGTGTTCATTTATGTCCTTCCAATTAATTATTCACAAATTTTGAATTTTACTTTCAAAATTTCACGAAAGTATTCATATTTTTTTAAAAATAAGTAAGTAAGTAAGTAAATGAAAAAAACCGCGTTATACAACCTAGTAGTTTTTGAAGTTCAGTCTTCAAGGAAACGTGCTTTGGAATTCTCTTAGTCATATTCTTACATAGGTATAATTAAGTCTCATGATTAGTGCGTGGACTCTCTGGCATTTGTCGAATCATTTCCTTTGAAGGCAAGGGCTTGAGAATTAAATTTAAATTTGTTTCATAAGTAAGTTGTAGGGGGAATGAGAAAAAAATTTTATTTTGCCGAAAAATTTTGAAAATGTAATAAATTCCAAAAATGACATAATTGCCGAAAAATTGCCAAAAATGCCCATTTTCCAAGAAAAACTGTATAGTTGGAGAGAAAATTGAAATTTGAAGTTTTTAGGTGCTATTTTTATTGTCTATAGTGAGAAAAACTCAAATTTCAGGGAGCTGAATTGATACGTCCACCTTGTTAATGAATGAAGGACAGATAATCTTCCAAGTTATCCAAAAGTGTTTCTGATAGTTGAATTTCCATTTTCCTTTCCCTTGCGAAGTTTGAGTGATTTGAGTACAGAAAATTGCGCAAAATTTATTGCAAAATTTAGTTTGCAGAAAAAGCTTGATAACTTTTGAAATAATAGATCTAGAACTCTGAGAATGAGCTTATTGAATTTCTTGTTAAAAAATATATCATTTTCATACAGAAAATTGGAGAATTTTTCAGGTGTTATTTTCATTGTTTGAAGATTTTTTTTTTGTATTTACCGAATAATGCCGAAAATACAGTTTTCATTGCCAAATTTTAACCTTAATAATGGCCAAAAAATCAGCACTCTACTCATGATTTTGATTTTGGATGGTCCTTCATAAGCTTGCTGAACAGAAAACAAAACTATTTGGTCTTTTTTTTTCTGGTTTTTATTTTTCAAGAATCCTCAAATCAAATTTAGGCAACAATTTAGCATCAATAATTACTCTTTGAAACGCCTGATACCAATTCAGGGAGTTTGGAAGTTTCTAAAATTTGCATATTATTTTTAATACAGTTACCTGTATTTGAAAAAAATAAAAAAGGAATTATAGGTTTTTCTCTTTTCTGAAATGTCTAACAATTGATGATTCCATTGAATAGTTTTCAGAAAATACAGACTACCTATTTCATAATTTTAATAGTTATCAAAAATTTGATCTTTCGAAGTAGTATAGAGCGATCTTGATGAAGGTAAATTTTCTTAAGAAATATAACGTCAAATTTCTTTAGTTAGGTAGGTAAGTAGGTATATAGGTAGATCGTATAATTTAATTTCTATGTTTATTGATTTATGTACAACTACTTGGGCAACCAGAAAGTATTTCGATTGTGTTTCTTTCGATTCATGGAAAGAAAAAGGTAATATTCAAAACGTATAATTTCTAGCTAGATTTTATGTGTTACCTATAGGTGGTACCTATATCAATTTTCATACCTTGCTTTTGGTGCAATGAAAATTTTTCCTCGCACCTTTACGACGTGGTAACTTTTGAATAACTTGTGTGACACCGAACATAATCTTTTTGATGAGTAATGTTTTGTCACTTTTTATCAGTGGTTGGTGTGGAATAGCTGTGCGCAAACTTTATGTCACCGCATAATCCATATATTATATTATTATGAAGTAATTTTTGTGTTTTTCGACCGTAATTCTCTAGTGCAGCTTTTTCACTTCTCGGAATCTTCACAAAAAAAAACAAACTGTTTTTTCGACATTAAAATTTATAGATGAACACTTTTTAGTGTTGAAAATGTATTTGTCTAGTCAGTATTTGTCATGTGTCTACGTAATTCTGAAATTCACTGTAATTCACTGTAATATGGTCAACATTGAACAGGGTAGGCTCACTGGTGTACGACTGAAATCAAGAAATGGCACTCCATACTGGGCTTATTTTGGTATTCCATATGCTAAACCACCTGTTGGTCCATGGAGGTTTCAGGTATAAAGTTGTTGTTTTTTGTTTTTACATTCAGAATACGAGAGCATTGATGGAATAGTTGATCGATTGAGATTGACTTGTGTTTTAGCCGCCTCAAGAGCCAAACTCGTGGTCGGGTTTAAGAGACGCTACGAAGCCAACAATGAAGTGCTTGCAATGGGATAAAATGATTAAATATAAAGAAATTGGAGGAAGTGAAGATTGTTTATATTTGAATGTGTTTACCCCAAGTGTAAGTTTGTTCAAACAATTTTTAAATTATCATTGGTTGGTGTAAAGTTAAATATTGATAAAATATAGCCAATTCATCCATTTTTACGAATCGAAGTTATTTTCACACGAATTCATTGAAGCTTAAATAAATTTTGGGATCAGCGATTTTAAATGATACCTTTTAAATTTATTGCCCGAAACTTGCACGGTAGGAGGGCATTTATAACTATATTTCGATAATGTTTAGCAGAAACTATAGGCCTTCATTGTCGTTAGAACATGTGGTTAAATTTTTATTTTTTTTAATATCTCTCCAAATCAAACTATTATTCCGGTAGAAAATTTTTAGAGGTAGTAAATAATACTAACATATCTAGAAATTGTTGACTTGTAAGTATACTAGAAGTTGAAAAGACAATTTCTTTTTAAATTTTGTAATCATTACTGATAACTAAATATGGCTGTATTAAAAAAGGGTTTATGTTCGGATAAAGAGTATGTTTTTATTTGTGTTATCATAGGCTATCGTAGGTGTTTTTAAGGTGGTGTTCTATGTAGTGATGTTTGAAGAGTCAATTATACCTGCTTCTCTGTAGTTTCTTGCCATGAGGCATGGATTACCAATCTGGCGACCCATATTCGAATCTTTAAAGAAATGAAAAACTTTTTTTGTGATTTTGTTTTTTCTTTAACAATTTTTTGTTTTATTTTCACATTGTATCTTTGAGAGTGGATTAGCCTAATAAGTATATTATTGCCAAAAAATGCAGAAGTCTATATTACTCTCCTATCGTGAAGCATATCATATACTTTTTTATAAATCCTCTTTGTCTGATCACAGAGCTTGTCTAAATTAATGCGAAATCTTGTGGATTTTTGAAAATTTAACAGTGAGTGTTCGCTAAAGATTCCAGTAGGTTGTAAGTATCTACAAATAAATAGTTTACTTTGAAAATTCAGTAAAAGTAAACTCTCTTCCTATCTTCCCTTCAATGAAATATCACAATAGAAATAAAATATATTTGATGATGCAAATATGACCCCACTCTGATTTCTAGAATCGGTAAATCAGATACAGAAAGAAATGAGGAGTAATAAATTCGCTGAATAACAAATTATTCACAATTATCAAAATAGGTTATGTTGGCTTAATCAAGGAGGGGATTTTGAAAATAATTGCTAATGTTGCGGATATTTTCTGAAGAACAATACCTACAGGTACATCACAAAATGACCCTATCAAATCATTCAATCTAATTATTACCGACACCTTTTTAACATATGTACTATAGTCATTTGTGATACAAGTGTGTAAAGTTGGTGATTGCGATACAAGTGTCACATACTATTTTTTTCAATGGTCCCTCTCTCCCAAAAAAACAAAAACAAAATGGAAAAAAATAAATATTTTAGTAACTGACAAACATATAAGTGTAAAGTATCACAACCTCTTTAACTAGTTGTTGTGGCTCGGTGTTCAAGGTGCTAGTTTTTGAATGCTGAGGATAGAAGTTTGATCCCCCAGACCAGAGAAACTTTTATTAATAATAAAAAAAAAAGTGTATAAAAAAAGATAATAGTAAAGTGTTTGACGAGACTTAGTGCGCATGTGTATGAAAAAATAAGGCTACAGTGTTTAATAATGTAAAAAAGATCAAAGTGCGCATGCTTGAAAAATGACGTTAAAAATAGTGTTGAAATCTACTTCACATTCAGTTAAGAGGCATGAAAATGTCTATTTTTAAGGTAGGTGTTAAAAAAATATAATATACTTATTACCTAAGTTAGGTTAATACAGGTAGGTACTAGGTACTATTTTTTTTCTTCTTTTTTTGTCGAGAGCATTTGAAATTTTCTGTTACAAAAACTTGATGTAGGTACCTACATATTTAGAACTGATTATTTTTTATATTAATATTATTGGCTTTTTTTATTTATGATTTCAGATGGATGAAAAAGCCAACATACCAGTTATGGTGTGCATTCACTCTGGAGCCTTTCTTCGTGGTGAAAGTACCGAATGTTTCCCAACGTATTTCATGGATAAACGAATCATTATGGTGTCTTTTGACTATCGACTTGGATTACTTGGTTAAAAACTTTTGACCTTCAATACGAAACTTGCACTGGTTTTTGGTGACCTGGAAAAATGAAGATACTACTTCATCAGCTACTAAAGCGTAGTATTATCAGTTTACTACCAGTGGCAGCAACTTTGGTGTTGCATGTGTTGCAGGTGCAACACGTAGGGAATTTTTGCAACGCACCAAATTTTCATAAATTGACCGTACCTAAAAATCAAAATGCGATATAGTTTTTAAATTCTAATGTACATCTTTCTGAGGGTGCAACTGTGCAACACACGGAAAAAATTCTAAGTTTCCACCATTGTGTGGGCTGTCTTAAATGGATGCAGGATTTCTGTTAGAAAACAGATTAACTTAATTTGAATTGTAGGTTTAAAAAGACGAGCGGTAGAGGCTGAGAAAACCAGATTATTTCTCCAGTATACAATTTTTTACTCCCTTTCCTGAATCTTGCTTCTTCAGATCTTCACCAAGCATTCACGTCCACAAAAATAGGATTCTATTCAATTTCAGTCGTTTTTAGGCTCAGTTCTATTTCTTTTATTCTTTGAAAATACAAGAAGATGTTACAAAAAAATTTATTTAAAATTTTTGAAATAATTTTCAAAAGTTTCAGTAAATCAGAAAACTGTTTGAAAAATAATATCTTATTTCTCTAAAATATCAAAAATTTGGTTTTCATAAATAAAAAATTGTAGGAAAGTTTTTTATGAAATTGGTCAATTTTTTGCCAAATTTTTAAATTATAGACTATCTTTTTCGAAGTTGATTTTTTTATTTTTTGAGGTGGGAAATTCATAATAAAATTGTAATTTTATTTCAAGTTTTATAAAATTTTTACAAAATTTTGGAGAGGAAGTGATCCTATGCACGTGTCATAAACATTCACTAAACTAAGTATATATATTAGTAGGAGATCAGGCCTACTATAAATCTATTATTTGGCTAAAAGGAGATGAAGAAGTTAAGACTGTTTACTTTGTATTTTTGAAATAAAATTTTATAATTCAATTTTTTAGCTTCACTCAACTTTTACATCTGCAATTTACAATACTTATTTGAAATGAACAAAACTTTGAAAAATGTCTCAGAGCCTCTTCTTCTTCTCCATGTAAATCCGTCTCTGAATATTGATTAAAATTTATACGTAAACTGCATACAATTCTACATACTCTGTTTTGCCACTTTAAATTTATGATTGAGGAATTTTTATAGTCAACAATATTTTAGTGGTTTTTGTTGCATTGTAGCAATTGATAAAGTTCTATCATCTAGTCTCCTGGTTCCCGACCTGAGGGGTGCAGAGATTTTCCAAGGTGGCGTGAGAGCAAATCAAAATAATTTTATTAAAATTTATGTAGTAATGAAAAGTTGATCCAGGCCTACCGCCTAATTTCACCCCACATGCGCCTAGTTTATTATAATATTTGGTATCTGCTGGCAGGTTTTGTTAGTGCCGGGGATGAGATCCTGCCCGGTAATTATGGGATCAAAGATCAAGTAGCAGTTCTCCGTTGGGTTAAGAAAAATATTCGTTATTTTGGCGGTAATCCAGATTCGGTGACGATATTTGGCCAAAGTGCTGGAGCTGCGAGCGTTCATTTACATATGTATTCTCCTCTCAGCTCGGGTAAAGTGATTTGCCAGTAAAATCGAACTCAGAATTGACGTGCGCACGTGGATGCCTATGGGTGCACGAAACCCATGATGACTTTTTTTTAAAACTATAATGATAAAATAATCCACTCCCATAAATGAAGTAAATTTTAAACAAGCCTCATTTCGATTTAATATTGTTAGCCCAGGAGAATTAAATAAAAAACCATTGTGACAAGGACAAAATTTCCATAAAATGTTTTATTGCTAGAAAATATTCGAGACTCCTTCCCAAGTACGTGGTAAAAAGCTATGACTCATACTCTCCAGGCGTTTCCACAGTACGCTGAAAATACGTGATTTTTTTCTGTTTTTCCAATTTTATTCGGAAATGAGCGACTTCGCAAGAAAAAAGTTCGACAATAAAATATTATACATAAAATTTTATACCAAAAATTTCTCTACCAAATATCACCTTAGCGCCGTAGGTGAGGTGCTGGAGGCTTGTGAATGTTGGTTATATATGAAAATTTCAAACAGCTCTAATTCATAAAATAATGGGCGGATTTGGCCCATCTTCGAACTTGACCGAGATGTAGACCCAAAGTATTCACACATAATTTTATCATAATCCATAAATAATTACGCTTATCCCCATTTTCCACAAATTGTAAATTTAAATAGCCGCCATTTTGAAACTAATAAGCAGATTCCGCGGAACTTGATCGAGACATGAGGTGTGTTCGATCGCCTGATTATCTGTACAAATTATGGACAAGTACATATATTGAAATTTACAGAAAAATTACAGAAAATCGTTTGTGCAAGTGCAGATTCTGTGCAGATTCTGTACAGAATTATGTTTGAGCCTCACTTGTAAAAATTGCAGATCTCCCAATATCACTGTAATATTACAGTTGATCCAGAGGAAATAGAATTTTACAAATTAGTTGGATTTGTTGATGGTTTGGTAGTCTGGTTGCTCTTATCAGTTTCATTTTTAACTTGTTGCTTAATTTGATTTATTTTTAGTATCATGGTATCTGATTTTGATTTATTCTGTTTTCAATGATTTTGTATTTTGTATTTTTCTTTGTTTCCTTTAAACTTATTAATAACTTAATGCGATGGCTGAAAGTTTAATGGAAAGTCAATAATAAAGATTCACCTAAAATAATTGCAGTTTGTGATGGTGATGATACTGAAACTTAAAATTTTTGATAAGAATCTGTCTGAATTGGTAAAAAAATAAACAATTGACAGTAAAATTACAAATTCTTGTTCAAGATTTATATTTACAGTGAACCTATAACTGTGAAAAATCAGAATCGGGAATCTGTAACTTGTAAAAAAACAGATTTGCTCAAACACACCTATGGACCCAAAGTACACACATGCCAAATTTTGTTTTGATCTGTAAAGAAATATGTCTTCAGTTTGTGTTAACAATTTTCGTTATATCCCATTTATAATTATACAAATAAATTTCAGAGGGGAGGGTATTTTTGTGGTTTGGGGACCATGATCTGAAAAACTGTTGTGAAATTTTCTTAAAATTGTGACAAGCCTCCCCCAAAATTTGTAGGTTCTACAAAATTTATCTAAAACAATAATTAAGCCTGGGAAAATATTAAGGTGCCAAAAACTGGAGGAAAACAATGGTGGTAAAAATCGGATGGGGCGAAACTTGCGAGGTCAAAAAAAAATTTATCTTCTCAGGCACCCATAACTTTGGAGGTTCACATTAGTGAAACTCAGTTGAAATAATACAAAACTGGCGGTAGGATTTCCTTAAATGGGCTTTTTTTTTGTTTTTTGCTAACTCAGTGTAAATTCAAATTTTTATTTTATTTTATGAGTTCCCTAAAAGTCACACTTTGGAATTTTTAAAAAAAATTTCCTCCTCAGATATGGACCCCCTCCCCTCACACAAATTATTTTAAAAAGTTTGGACATGAAAATTGTACAAATTAATTTGAAATTAAAAGTTTTATACATGTTTTAAAATGGTAAACGATGTTTTTCTGAAAATAAATGCAATGATGGTTGAACTGCAGCGGCAGACCTCGTGTGGTTGCATTATTCATAACTAAAAATAATAAGCGAGATTACGTGGTACTAATTTTGCTTTTTTTTTGGGGTCATGGGGGGTTGAACCCCCAAAACCCTCCGTGCGGCCGGCGCTGATATGATAAATCATCAATAATCTAAGGAGTATAGGAAGGTAGACCGTATAGTTATCTATAGTACATTTTTTTGATAATTTTCTCAAATCAGGTTTGTTTCATCGAGCCATCAGCCAAAGTGGCACTGCTATCGCACCATGGGTTATAACTCCGAAAATGTTGGCCAAGAATAGGACGAACGCTCTCGGCATATTGACCGGCTGTCCGCTGAGTTCGACTGAGATATTGGTGAACTGCTTACGAGAAATCCCAGCTGAGGAACTTTTACAAGTGTATCCTCGATTTTATGTAATTTTTTCTAGACAGTTTAATTCATATTCACACCATATGCTGCTGGATTGGTTTTAACTAAAAGATTTTTAGTGTGTACTTGCCGCAGGGTCGTACAAATGGGAGGGAGATGGTGGTAATTTTAGGAAAACATGGCCGGCATCTTATCTCCTTTCCGTGGGGTGCAGAACCTTTTTTCAAATATGGAGGTAAATTTTGTTTCTTCCGGTCTGATTATTCAGAATAAAGGAGGAAGTTAAAAAATTGAAAAGTCTTGTAGGCATGCTGATATTCGACAAATTTATTTATTTATTTATTTTTTAAATTAAAATTATTGAATTTTTAAAATTTTTCTCATGTGGTGCAGTCTATTTACCGCACCACAATTAATGCCGGCCACGTGAAAACATACACCCATTTTATGATTTTCAGGTGGGAAAATAATAATATAGCCAAATAAATTCATGCCCAAAACGTTTCAGCCCCGTAAAGTATTTTCTGATTACGCCGTTGTCTGTACGTTTAGTCGACTCGCTGACCTCTTAGGAAATGAATATTTGAATATACGATTTTATTTGTAAAATTTATTTTACTTAGATATGGAATTGCGAACCCACCACAATATTTTCTGTAGTTGTTGAACCTGATGTTCCTGGTGCATTCCTTACGAAACATCCATCCGAAAACAAAGAAGTGAACGAGGTGCCTTGGATTCTAGGCATCACGTCCGGAGAAGGTGGCATTGTAGCTTCTGGTAAGATTACAAAATTAGCTACATCAATGGGAAATAGGTAGCGGGGGAGGTCTGTTGGAACCCAGAAATAGTTTTTTTTTTTTTTCTGTTTTGAAATAATATGCCACTGGTTAATGTGTACCATATCACTGACAAAGAGAACTTTTCAACCTGGCTGGGCAAACCAATTCCCAATTTATTTTTCAAAATCACTTAGTTCGTCCGGTGGGTCAGTTTACATGCATTTTTTATTGAACAGCGTACAGGTCGAATATATGCTTTAGATCAAGTACAATACCTACCAATTTTGGTGCGGATAGGCCTTAAGATACGTTTGGTAGGGGCGATTTTTATGCATTTTTGAAGATTTATGGCTCTAAAAGGAGTTATTTTCAAGTTATAATCACAAAATTTGGTATATGTATTGATTCGAAGTATATCTAACATGATTCCGAATTTTTTTCTTATTGGTCGTATGGTTCATTCCCTGGGGCTGTTGGAGGTGTTAATTTTTCATGTTATCTCAATAAAAGTTGCAATTCTTTTTCAATAGTCACGAAATTTGGTACAAACTGTACCTCTCATGCAGGGACCAGACCTACAAATTTTGATTTTGATTAGTCAATTTGTTCACAACTTATTAGCTATTCAGTGTGATTTTTCGTTTTTTTACCCTTGTCTTAATAGTACTGAAAAATTCATTTTCTAGGCTTCATCGAGAAAAACAACACGATCTCAGCAAAAAGTCAATTTTCGAGATTTTTGAAAAAAATCTATTTATTAAAATTGCCTGAGTATTCGGTCGCAAAGGTAGGAGTGGGTACATTTTTCGTTTCATGATTGTTAGATTTGAACACGGACACTAAAATCTCCACTAATATTTTCGTAACCAGCACGTAGACAACTGCAATATACTTCTTTTGCAATGTGTGAGATTTTTTTCACATATAATAGTTGTTGTTGTTGTTTTTTTTTAATGTATAATCCACAATTCTCGTCACTGCAGGAAAGAGAACCATCGAATTGTTTCTTAAATTGTGCTAGTTATAACTTGGAATAACTTTTCATTTCACAAAAAAAAAAATGATTTTGTTCACAAAAATCTTATTTGTAAAATATTTTGAAAAACATTATACTTAGTCAGTATATTTTATCGCATGCATCATTGGTAAATTTTTTGCAAAAAATATAAATATTTTATGTATTAGGTACTTTATTAGAAGAATGTTGGTGATTAAGGTGATTTTGAAACAAAGAAAATCTACTTTTTCTTGCAAAGCTTGCTGCGCAAGTGTTTTTCATTCTTAATTCGAAATCAAAAACTTTAGTAACTGATACTGCTAAATTTATGAGAGAAGATGTTCAACTATGATTATGGTCTCTATGGGCGTCTCTCATCTCCGCCGCTAATTTGTCTTCGCTCGTTAACAGTATATAATTTTCTATTGAATAAGTTATTGAAAATTTCTGTTTGTCTTTTTCTCTTTTGTCACCCGTTCACAAATTTCTGAGTGTATGTGTTTGTAATAATTTCAATTTGTGGGTAGATTACCTCGCCAGAGGAGGAGAACTGGTGATGCAATTTAACGAACGATATACAAGGTACATGCCATTTCTCTTTTACTATGCATTCACTGCCAGTTACGATAAAATTCGACACATTACCGAGAAAATCAAGAAATATTATTTCGGAAACAATAATATCGGATTTATGACAGCATTTCAATTGCGAGATGTAGGCTCAACAGAAAATGGTAGTCCGACCAGTGGCGAAGCGACGGCGCGGATCGAGTGGAGTGGTCATTCTCTGGGCACCCGACTAAGGAGGGTGAAATATTTTCGAGGGAAAACCATAAATTGCACATGACGAATAAAAGTCAACCCTATGTTCAAAAATGTGAGGTTTCTTGAATTTCTCTGAAAATTTTCCCTCTCCTCTCTATTCGAACAGATGACCACAAAGTTAAAATGGTAGGTAATCTGTTAGAATAAAGAAGGCCCACCAAGGTTATATGTTTGCGGCAGGGCGCTCCAAACCTACAGCTACGCCACCGAGTCCAAAAGTAAATTATTGATTAAGTTCCGTTTGAATCATTTGAATAAATTTAATCAAATTATTGAATGAATTTTGTAGATGGTCACTGACGGAGAATTTGCGCACAGTTCAATAAAGTCGGCGTTGAGGTATAATGGAACTCGTTATTTTTACTACTACGACCATCTGAACGACAGATCATTTAATGAGGTCTGGGGAGACAGTATTTTCATGAAATATCTAGGTATGAAATCATACCACCATCGAACTTTCGCGATTTTATTATTTTCTACTAATACATATACGGTGTAGGTGTCTATGAGGCCATATGTAACTATATCATATTTTATGCAATGTATTGAAGGCCAAGAAAAATTTACCATAAATTTCTGCGAGTAAAATCTGTCAAAGGTTTTTCAAAAAATTTCGGTGTTTTTTTTTGTCTTTTTTTGTTTTTTTTTTATACATTGTTCTACAAAAAGTTAATACAGGGAAATTTGATTTTGTCCAACGAGCAAATTGGGAGGTGGCGGACTTTAGGATGGTATCGGTTGGCAGTGACATTAGAATGGGTTGTTTGAGGAAAAAGGAACCAAAAATATTTCAGAAAACACGTCCAAAATCTCTGGCGGTTCTGAAGTGGGTGATTTTACTTCAGTTTTCAATTTACCATTACAGTTATGTTTCATTATTTTCGCATCTTCTTATCAGCATGTAGAGGGGATAGCGCTTAAAATTCTCGACCGTATGCAAGTTTTCCGGTTAAGTTCTGATTGGTTTAAGCAAAGTTATGCCTGAAATAAACTGATAGAATATATTTTTTGAATTACTATTACAAAGGAATCTCCGCTTGTGACGTCACAACGTTGAGATTACCTTTGTGTTTAACGGTAAACGCACGTTGCGATGTTTATTTCCGTATCGCCCGTGGATTTGTTTATTCCTGTCATTTTTTTTTTATTGGCATTCCTCGTTTGCTTATCTCTGGAGTTTCTTTTGTATCGCGGAGTTCCGATTTTCTTCGCTTATTTTTTAGCTGGTTTCAACTTACGTAGCAGATATTACTTTTTCGGGAGTAAATTTTATTTTCTTCGCATTAACCTCTCGGACATGCGAGAAGGGTGGGAATTTTAACATTTTTTACTGCCAGGGGGCCTGCCTCTTTTTTGTGGACATAAGGGGGCCTCTGGATCAAATGTTTTAGTGGTAACATTGTCCAAAAATCTTACCGACTTTTTTAATGTTTTCTGTTGTGAATTATTTGTTTTACTTTTTTCGACAGATTCTTCCGTATTTGTCTGGGAATCTGTCTGGATATTTTCTAGGTTCTCCCTTTGCAACCTTTTTATTCTTTTATCGTCACTTACCATGTATGCAGGCTTCAATCTGTCGATTGAAATTGTTCAAGGTTTGCCTGCAATGAGTATCACAAAGTTTTTATCATCTCGTGATACTACTTTGTAAGGACTGGCGTATGGTTTTTCCAGCACAGATCTCATTTTTTTGTCTCTAACAAATACGTGTGAAGTATTGGCCAAGTGTTTCGAGACGTAAATCTTGGGCTGGCCATGCCGAGCTGCCTGTTTTAGGAAATTGTTGGCATCATTTCTTATGTTTTGTACCATCATTTCGGGACTAACTTCCATCGATTCTGTGAAGAAGTCCCCTGGGAGGCGTAGCTCTTTGCCAAATGCTAGTTGCGCTGCAGAATGACCTGTATCAGTTTGTAGGGCAGATCGAAGGCCTAAGAGGATGGTAGGGAGTACTTCTGCCCATCTCTCTGTATCATGTGACATGATAGAGGCTTTGAGGGATCTATGCCATCTCTCGATTTTGCTGTTGGCTTGAGGATGGTAAGCTGTGGTATGACTGTGTTGAACACCAAGCTTATTAGACAGCTCTTTAAAGAGCGAGTTCTCAAATTGGCGACCTTGATCCATAATTATGACTTCTGGTACACCATACCTCGCAATCCAGGTATTGTATAACCTTGCAGCTACTGTAGGAGCTGATATCTCATGTAGAGGGATTGCTTCTGGCCATCGTGTTGCCCTGTCTATTATCGTCAACAGGTATCTGTGTCCTTGAGATGGTGGCAATGGGCCTACCAAGTCCATATGTACTGTTTTAAACCGCTCCGTTTGTTTGAAGGATTTGAGGGGCGAGCGAGTGTGTCTTCCTACTTTGGATTCTTGACAGTTCAGGCAACTGCGAGCACATTTGTTGCAGTCAGACTTCATTCGTGGCCATACAAACCTTGCTGAAATCATATTAGCACTACATTTTGGCCCAGCATGTGACAGATTATGTACACTGTTGAAAGCCAACCTGTGATATTTTACTAGTAGAAATGGCCTATTCTTACCTGTACTGATGTCACATGTTAATAAAATATCAGTACCGGGAATTTTTCGCTGTCTCAATTTGAGAGTAGTATCATCGTTCGATAACAACTCTTGCAATTCTTCATCCTTAAGCTGTGCTTTAGCTATTTCAGTATAAGGCAATTGGACAGGAGCCGAGATAGCTTCGATTCTACTTAAGGCATTAGCTGGAGTGTTAAGTTCACCACTTATATACTGAATGTTGGTAGTCAATTGACCAATATAGTCTAATTGTCACGCTCTTCTCGGCGATGCCGGTTCTGCTTTTTGTGTGAAGGCATATGTTAGGGGTTTATGGTCAGTATAAACAGAAAAACATCTACCCTCTAATTGGTGCTTGAAATGCTTCAACGCAGCAAAAATTCCGAGCAATTCCCTATCGTATGTGCTATAGTTCTTTTCTGTTTTTGAGAACTTCCTCGAGAAGAAAGCTAGCGGTAACTTCTTGTTGTCTTTATCTAATTGGTACAGGGTTGCACCAATAGCAAAATCAGATGCATCGGTACTCACGCATAATGGCAGACTTTTGTCTGGATGAGACAATAGAGTTGCATTTGCCAGTGTATCTTTGATTTTCTCAAAGGCCTGTTCGGCTTCTTCATTCCATTCGAGTGGAGTTTTATCTTTCTTTTTACTTGTCTTTATTAGTGCAAACAGCTTACTTTGTTCGGCTACTGCATTCTTCATGCAACGTCTATAGAAGTTCACCATCCCCAAGAAACGCCTAAGTTCAGCGACATTTGAGGGTTTCGGGAAATTCAATATTGGCTCTACTTTGGTCTTCAAGGGGGAAATGCCTTCGGTCGAGACTTTGTAGCCGAGGAAGTCAATTTCGGTCTGTGCATATAAGTTTTTACCTACGTTGATAGTAAGCCTGGCAGCGTGTATACGCTGTACAACGGCTCTTACATTCTCCTCGTGCTGTTGCTCACCGCCTTCAGAGCAAATGCAGATATCATCCAAGTATGCATATGCAAATGGCAATTCCCTAAACAGTCCATTGATAAATCTCTGGAAAGTTTGTGGTGAGTTGCGAAGTCCAAACGGTATTCGAAGGTATTCGAATAGTCCAAAGGGGGTTATAACCGCTGTCTTTGGTACGTCCTGGTCAGCCATAGGAATTTGGTGGAATGCCCAGTTGATGTCAATTTTGGTGAACATCGTTTTATCCTTCATGTTCGCGTTGAAGTCCATTATATTGGGGACTGGGTAGCGATCAGGAACTGTTATGGCATTTAAGGCCCTGTAGTCTCCAACAATTTGCCACTCTCCACTTGCTTTTTTGTTCATGTGGATAGGGGAGCTCCATGAGCTTTTTGAGGGGCGACATATGCCCTCCTCAAGGATGTGATGAAAGTACTCCCATGCCGCTTTGAGTTTGTTAGGCAGTAACCTTCGTGCTCTAGCATGGCAAGGCTGTCCTTTGGTTTCTATGTAATGAACCGTATGGTGTTTGTATGTAGGATGCCTGCAAATTGATGGTTGAGTGACTCCAGGATAGTCAGACAGGATCCGTAAGAGTTGTCCGTCGACTTTTGTACAGCTGGATATATTTGTGTCCAGTCTGTAACCATGCGTTTTGCCAACCACACAATTTTTAGTTTCACTATTGATCAGTTTGCCATTTTTGAGGTCAATGATCAGGTCATAATGTGCAAGAAAATCTGCACCCAGGATCGGGTTTGGAACATCAGCAACTGTGAAGGACCACGTCATATTTTCCTTAAGTCCGATGTCAACTTTGCTGGTCTCAAGTCCGTAAGCTGGAAGGTTTTGACCATTCACAGTACGGAGATAGTATTTCAGAGGAAGTACTTTTTGGTTTTTATTTACTGGCAATATACTCAAGTCTGCACCTGAGTCTATCAAGTACCATCTCCTATTTGTCCTGTCCTTTATGAACAGGCGGCATAAGTGTTTTTCCGAGGGGTCTTCGGCCGAATAGATGGCCCCTTGTTCTAGTTTTTTGCTTCCTTGTAGTAGGATTTACCCCACCATTTGCACCTGTTATTGCATTTGGTGGCTTCTGCGCCAAACCGGTTATGAAAAAAGCACATTTTATCATCCCAATTTCAAGACTGGTTTTTGGGAGATGATGTTCTTGGGGGAGGTGAACTTTGACCCCTTTTACTAGAACTAGATCTGCGGTCTCTGGACTGGGACTGTCGTCCTCTGCTATTGCCACTGTTGTTGTTGTTGCTTCTACTTTTAGATCTTTGTCGCCAGCTACTATTGGATTTCGTTGATCCTTGGCTTTTGTTCCATTTTACTTCATCGGTCAACTGAGCTATTTGGGCTCGAAGTTGAGCGCGTTCTCCAGTCTCTGCAGACACTGCACTGACCACAGGCTTTGACCTGGTGTATTCGAGTGCATTATCTGCGGATTTTGCAAGGAAGTCCAAGTCTGCGGATGTGTTTATCACGGTCGAACCTACGGCAGCTAGGCATTGCACAACACTTTGGGGAAGTTGTTTGCAAAATTGATTGCCTATGACAGAAGGGGCTACTATATTATCTGCCTTCTGCCTCAATTTTGCCATGAAGATTGAGGATTTGTCATCCCCATCTTCATACCACCCATCACATCATCAATAATTTTGTTCTTAGTTTTTCCGAATACATTTTTGATCTTCTTGACAAACCAGGCATATTTATCATCTTCTGTCAAAGGGCATTCCATGATGTCCGGAATGTGGCGGATTATCTGTGGGGGCATGCCTCCACAGATGTGTACATACCGCTGGTTCAGAGTTATGTTCTCGGTCTTGAACCTGCCTTCTAATAGAGTCAACCATAAGTCTACCTCATTGGGTAGAAATTCCGGGATCTCTATCCTCTGTCTGTAGAAGTTGGGGTTTTGCCCTGGCTGCAATTGCAAAAGTTGCATAATCTGCGCCAAGACTTCTGGTGTCAGCTGTGGCTGACTACTTCCTCCCTGCGATGGTTGTGGGTTTTTGGTTGGTGGTGGGACCATTGCTATGTCTTTCTGATGACAAGCTTATTCCACAGAACTACTTCCTTCCTTGCTGGTCAAAAACACTGGCTTCTGTGTTTGTAGGACATGTGTTTTTGGGTCAGAACTTTGGATTAAAGTTTGACCACTTCTCAACGTTTTAACTGCTAGTTGTTCTTTGTTTTTTGCAGTTCCCAGTCGTGCTAATTCTGGGTGTTGAGGGCCTTCTTCCAGATTTACTAAATTTGTAGAGTGTCGAGTCGAAGTCGGGGGATTTGGGGATGAGTCCAACCTTCTTCCTCCAGGTCTACTGTCTTGTTTATCCTTGTTTATATATTTTAAGGAGAGGGGTATGAATTCCCACTTCAGCAGACTCTACTTCGACAATCTAAAAGGTGTCTTAGTCTGCAAAATATTTTTTATTTGCCGAGCAAGCGAGTTTCTTGCCAGCACACTGCGCCAAATTTTTGTTATAGCGCAACGCGCCTCAAGACACCTCACAACGTAGCCAAAATCACGTCGGGGTCACCACTGTGGAATACCTTGTTGTGAGAGATATTCTCACCAGAAGGAAATGCAACAGAATTTAAGCGTGTTCAGCCACTTCGTACATAAGTACGGGTAAGCCAGAACTAGACTGAACACTGGCGATTTTAGAGCCAATTTGGGTGGTTTATATACGGCTTATTTACACACACACAAACGCATGTATGTAAGAGAATACGTACGTTGGTGAGAACGGCCAGGTCTCATCATCCCCTATCGAGATAAGAGATGGCTGGCCAGTTTGTGTACAAATCGTGACATCATCTTATTGTGTCACGATTCGGTACTCGCACATTACCTGCAAGTACATACAGGTAATTACGATCGAACAAGTTTTGTGTGTTTAACGTCACAAGGACAATTATTTGCCTGCCCTTTGGGGCGGCAACTGTCATCAAGGGTCTGAGCCCCTTTACCTCATACCAGTGACTCCCCACAGCTACTCCCCCCAGTTTTTGCGCTGCAAAAATGATCAAATTGCGCAGGCCTGGGGGGACTTGCGGGTTTATGAGCGCCTCTTCTGTTCTCCCTCCCACTTGGCCAGTGCACTTCCAACTGCAGCGCCGACGCATTTGTATGATTGTCCCCTTTCGTCGGCGTGCGCCTGGTATTGGGCGCTACTGCCTTCTCCCCTACGCCTAGGTGGACAATTTTTTGTATAGGCGTACGTGTGGTGGCAGGAGTGAGGGGGCAGCGGTTGCTTGAAGAGTGGCTTTCTCAGCATTGGGGAGTTTGACGTCTCTGATGCTAAGGCGGCCATCTTCGCCTTTTTGTTTGCTGCCCGCTCAGCCGTGAAGAGGAACTTCATTGGCTCTCTGGTCTCTGCGGGTTTTGGCTCCGATCTTGGGGATTCCCGGTATCAGCGAGTTTTTCATTATTTTGTATTTTTTGGTTTGTTTATTTTCAAACAGCTAATAATGATTAAAAAATTATAAGGGAAATAGTTTCAAGTAAATTTTTTTCTCTTTCCAGCAATTCTAATCTCAGCTTTCTAGCTTTAATAGCAACTGAGGAATCATTGAATGAAAGAAGAGATGTTTCCAGATTTCAAAAAACAGACAATTTTCCATGATTAGTGGGCCAACATATATAGGTGGAGTACTCTTGTCACCATTACCTGGCGCCATGGCTGAGTGTATACAGTTGCCATATTTTGGTGGTGGTGACAATTGAGGTAGGTATTCCTGTCAGTCAACGGTTCTAATGCCCAGGCTGGCAGAAAACCTACATTAGTGACCTCAACATGATCTGGGAGATGATGTACAGCGCCATCTCTTGGAAGAACACATCAGCCCACTAGTTCACCTTCTCTCCACCTGACAATGTGATGGCGTTGAGTGTACTAGCAGTGAAGTGGTAGTGTGTACTGGTGCGATGTGGGGCTGTATTGGCGAGAGGCATCCATCACTCCCTTACACACATCTACCGTTCCATCGGTTGCTCCGCCTCCATTGGATTGTACTGCGCACTGCTGTACTGGGGGGAAGTAGTGTGGCAACACATATTGGCGGAGTACTCTCGTCACCATCACCTGGCACTGCGACCGAGTGTATACGGTTGCTGTATTTTGGTGGTGGTGATGATTGAGGTAGGTATTCCTGTTGGTCAGTGGTTCTAATCCCCAGACTGGCAAGAAACTTACAATTAGCATTTTTTTTGTTCGTTTATTTTCAAATAGTTGAAGTTGGATAAAAAATTATATGAAATTAAGTAAATTCAATTGAATTTTCATCTCTTTCCAGAAACACTCTCTCCAGCTCTCTAACTTAAACAGTGACTGAAGAATCATTGAATGAAAGAAAAGAGGTTTCTAGATTTCAGAAAACTTCAATTTTTCCATTAACTTGCGTCTTTTTTGTTTGTTTGTGGTCAAATAGTTGGAAATAATTTTAAAATTGTATGAAAATGTACATTTTATCCTCTTTTATGCCTTACAAACTACAGCTCTCCAGTTCAATTAAAGACTGAAAAATCATTTAAGAGGTTTTTCTAAAGATTGAAATGTTGTGTAGAATTGAAATAGCAACTTGACAAACAGTTTTTCACGAATTAAAGTGATTAAAAATATCAAAATGCTTATATATTCAATAGCTGTTGAAATATGGCTGTCTGTAGTGCCTGTGTAAAGTATTTCACACATTTTTGCGCATCTTAATCGTGCGCAGTAGTGTGTAAAATTACCATCTACTTCACGGGCCAAAAATTTGTTGGTTTACAGTTGCTTTACACATGTATGTAAAGTTGTGGTTTTTGTGCATGTGTTGCAAAAAATAATTTTTTTTTGTAAAATTGAAATTTTATCTTTAAGTAAATTATGGTTTTCTCAAAAATGCTGATCACCAATTCTGTTTATTAATATTCCCAAATGATTATAGATGTAGTTTCCAGGACTTACTATTTTATGTAATCCTGCTTAGGCTATCCCAATCAAAACTTTTGTCGAGGAGTCGAACTGATTTTATTTCTAGCGTTTATCTGATGTTATTTTTCTTTGGTCAAATTTTCATAATTCATTAAAAAATAAATTATTCCGATATTACAAAACCTTCAATTTAATTTTTTTAATGGTGTTGTTTCTTTAATAATTGCTGCAGGAGTAAGCCACGGCGACGATCTCATTAGCTTGTTTCCAATTTGGATATTTCCGGCCTTAAATTTAATTGATTATCGCGTTTCCGTTCGGATGATAGATTATTGGACAAATTTCGCTTATCACGGGTATAAATAATTGCTCTTATGCAAGAATTCAGTACAGCAGCTATATGCATTGCTCATCACACACCTATTGTCAATAAATTAGCTGATTTAATCCCATTTTCAGCGATCCTAATAGTGAACTCAGCCCAAAATCACGTTGGGAGCCTGTGAGCTCATCTGAACTCGAATATTTACACATTAATACGCTGGTCGATGTGATGGAAAACCGATTGTTACGGGATCGATACGAATTTTGGGATCGACTACCTTTGGTAGGCCCTTCGGATGTGCGTAGCAAATTAAATGAAGAAGTTCAGCAGATAGTGGACGCGATTAAACTACTAACCGCGGACAATCAGTCACCCAAGGAGCAAACACCAACTGAACACCAAAAGGATGAACTTTAGAATTTTTCTATCGTCTATGTCTTGACGATATAAAGCAGGACTATTTAAGAATCCAGGGACTATTTGGGAAGACACTGTTTTTTTCACTTTAAAGCCACTCTGACACGATTAACTGACTCGAAGCCAACTTAACTTATCAAGCCATGAGGTAAAACAAAAATTAGTTCCTCAAAGCAGTTAATAGCTTCACTTTTTTAGTGCATATTCAAACGTATGAATTTACAGAAATTCTGAATGTTTTAGCGTATTTTTTGTCTGAAGAAATTGTGCTTTTTGTTGTTGAGAAAGTTATTCATTTTGTATGTACAAATCCCTTTGTAATGTTATATCATAAATAATTTATCAAGGTAGTTCTCTTCTTCATGATCTAAGAATTGTTAATCGTATTAAAATTTTATTGTTTTTTTGGATGCCATAATAACATAGGTAATTTTATAATTTATCCTCTGTGATCTTCATGATGAAAGTTATCAAACTTTTATATTGGTATATATATATATTTTTTAATTATTTTACAAATGTCTATACCTACTTTTAAGAAAATTCACCATCAAGTTTTATATTTTAGTAATTCTTTACAGAAGTATAGCTACAAGATGGTGGGTTAAAATTCTTCCAAAACACAATGATCTATAGTTTCCAAATAATACCAACGTCCAAATCCTTTGCCTATGAACAGACATATGATGAGACTTCTTCAAAGAAATTGTAATCTAGGTATTAACAACCTATACCCTGTCCCTATGGTATTGTTTCTTTTGAAACAGTTATAGTTTATGAAAAAGCTCAACATTTTTGTCATCTTGTCATTATCTTGTCATTACCAGAACTATGTGGTCTGGATTCATAACTCACTACGTGTGGATAACTCAGAAAAATTGCTTTTCAGTTATTGAATTAAGAGTATGTGGAATTTAGAGGGAAATTATGTTTAAAAAACAAACATTGATCTGAATGAATTAAAATCACTGACTATATATATAGTACATACTTACTGGTCCAGTAAAGTTCCATAAGCCCAATATAATTTATAATGTAAAGACATGATGGTATAAAAGTAAGCAACTATAGCTAGTACATGGTGCATACTTTGGATTTTTTGCTTGAGTTCACCAATTTAGAATACATTTGATAAAGGTGATCCCTTAAATTCACAAGGATAGCATACATAAAGATAGTTGAAATCCTATAATATGCTTTGACTATACCACAGAGTATTAAATATAATAGGGGACGCAAACTCATCTAAATACTGTGACAAAAAATGGCATCACTTTCAAAGCTATTTGTCCCCACTTCTTCAGTACCCAATTCGAATTTCCTAGCTCCTCATTTTGGCCCATGGACAATAGTTAGAACATTTTTACAAATAATTTAATTAAACTGAATGGGTAAATATAATCATTAATTTAGAAATCACGATCAACATGAACTTCATCAATAATAAATTAGGTTAAAAACAAATTTTTTAAAAATACACTTTTTTTATTTTTTGGCTTTAGCTTCAGGCGAAACAAACATTATTTTGTTCCGGAAGGTTGGCTGCGTATTTGTATATTTTAAAATCGCATTAGTGAGTAGAATAAAAGTTTATAACAACAAGACAGAAAATACCAGCGAATGAGAAAAAAAACAACTGATAAAAACGGACATGATTGTATGTGCGCGTGTGTTGCAACATGTGAAAGCAGCGCTGAAATTGGTCACCCGGTGTACTTCAGCAAACTGAGTGAGTAGAATAAAAGCATATAAAAATGAAATTGAAAATTGTCTGTACCTTAACAATGATGGATATTTTGATTGTGAAATTAGTGCTGTTTTTTTTGTTTCACATACCCCCTCTTTTATATTTAATACTCTGGTGACTATATACTGTTGGGATACGATTCCCTCACTACCTCACAAACACGGGACATCACATTGACCAACACTGTATGTAACATAATATTACACTTATTTGTTTTGCATGTGGCGACACTGATCGCCAACATAATATTCTTTCCACCACTGCTCGACGGAGAATGTTCTCCGTTTGTCAGTCGTTATACTAACGTCGTTAATAAACATTTTCAAGATGGAAGTCCGTACTTATCTTTTCTGTGTAAAGTGATCAAACCTCACCTCAATATATACGATGATTTCTGATTAGACATTCAGGCACTAATTAGGCAACCATTGTGTACCTTTTGACATACTTTTGTGCTTGCTTCATTTAAGTATGCTATCCTTATGAATTTAAAGGATGTCTTAATCAAATGTATTTTAAATTGGTGAACTCACGTAAAACATTGAAAATATACACAAAGTACACTCAGGTTGCCTACTTTTATGCCAGCATCTTGTGATATTAAAGAGTATATCGGTTTTATGGTGTCTTACTGGTATATGGTACTATGTAGTCAATTATAATATGTATAATTTATATAAGTAATCAATTATCTCCCCCCAGCACATTAAATGCTGAATGAAAAAACCTATTTGATACTTCAATAGGATGGTTATTTGTTATTTTTTCAATTTAACTTTTATTTTAGCTTAATGAAGTTCTTAAAAAGTATTTTGTGTAGGGTTGGATTGTACAAAAAATTACAAAGTTAGGAGCAAAACTTCTTTTTATGCAGGGTTAGATAGCACAAAAAATTACAAAAGTTGGGAGCAAAACAAGTATATAGTAAGCTCAGAGACATATAGCTAAAGAAATGTCCAACTGTATATATGCGCTTTGGTACAAAAATGTGACAAAGATCTTTGACCATCATCATCATTTTAGGTATTCAATTGGTACGAGGATTTGAACCTGCCAACCGGACTGAATACCTAACTCAGTCATTACCATCAATCAAAATACAGCATCGTATATGCTTGGCCACAGTGCCGGGTGATGAGGTATGAGAGAATGTGCCGATATATGTATGCAGGTAGCCACCAAAATCATCATCATCAACAAAAAATCAACCTCACTGTTCTGTGCAGCCAACGGTGGGCGTATTTTGTAATTAAAACAGACACCTCTATACAAATACACACCCACTATCAAGCTACAACACAGACGCAGTAACAAATTTCTGGCTTCGAAATGTTATATAACATTCTACCTTGTCATGTTTTTGATGGGGAGTTGGACATCTCTTTAGCTGTCTGTTTCTGAGTAAGGTAGTAAATATGTACTGTACTATCATAGGCTGATGAAATAAGGAATAATCTATTTTAATTGTTGAATGTGTGTGGCAGTGGTAGTTTGTTCTATATACTGACATCATAAGTATGAAGAATGTAGCCAAAAACATAATCAAAGACTAAATGACTGTGTGTTGTGCATATTTTAAAATCTCACATAAAACAATGAGTGAACATTGAGTGACGTATTTGGAGAAATAAAACAAAAACATAAAACCCTTTACAATTTGATATCATTTTCAGAGTTTCTTTTACACTACAAATCAATCAGAATTGCCTCCCTATTGCAAGGATGTAACTAAATCCTAAAGTTGCAACTTCAACAAACCCAAACAGAGCTTTGTTCTCGAAAAATTATTTGTGATAGGTGCATCTTGTTGTTCTTTACTGGTTAAGTACTATATCAGAGGTTAGAGTTGATACTAGCTGTGAAGATTGTTATAGTAGAAACCACTAAAGATAATGCTATCAAAAATGAAGAAGAGGACGTGTCTTAAATAGCCATAGTTACCAACCAGGTGAATTGGATTAACACAGCTGTGTACGCAACTCACCATAGCTTGTAGAAAAAGTTGTCAATGAGTGTGCATAGTGCGTCGATTATTCATCTGTTTTTGTTGAGCCAAACAATAATGATGGGCACTATCGATAGTATTATGAAAAGTGTGACAACTGATTACATAAATTTCATCTGCAGCTAATGTCAGGCCCTGTGGTGCTGTGTATATGGTGGTCCAATTTTATCAGCAGGCAAAATATAGGTGATGTCGGTTCAAATCCACAAACTGGCAGAACCTATAGTGGTGACTCGATGTGATACTAAGAACATAGCCAACATCACTATTTCTCGGGCATGTTAGGTACTCAGTTGTTGCATACCCTCATCTCCCGTTGCTGCCTCCTGGCAACATGTTGATTGGGATGCAAGCTGGAGTAAGTGACATGTGCAACTGCACACAGGTCTGGTGGTTGCTTTAGCACATACACCACTGCACTGTCTGTTGGAAATCTTGCCTCTTGTAGCCTTGGTACTGGAGGGAGTAGCGTGGCAACTGAGTATACAAATTTCATCTGTGGATAACATTGGACTCGGTGGTGCCATAGTTATGGTAAGGTTCTTACTAGCTGAGATGTGCATGAGAGTGATAAGAAATGAGCAGCCATCTCGTGTTATTTGGTTTTTCTACGAAACTGATGGTTTTTTATTAATTTTACATTGTTTATTGTTACTATATATATATATATATATATATATATATATAATAATAATTAATAACGCAAAATGGCGGTTCATCTCTTATTATCCTCATGTGCATACCTGCTAGTAAAGAGCCTTAGCTATTGTAATCCAATTTTATTGGCGGATAAAATATAGGTGACGCCAGTTTGAATCCCCAAGCTGGGAGAACCTGTAGATAGTATGGATAGTTTTCTGGACCAATAATGGAAACTATCGATAGTACCGTCATCACAATACTATCGATAGTGTTTGAAACTTTAATGTTTCATAAAATTTACTGTCCAAATTCATTTAAATTTAATGGTTATTGGTTACAATGGTTATAGTGATTTCCTTCTAGACATCGGCTTGTTATTCGCTAGTTAATTTTCCATATTGTTTACGATGATTGTTTGTTTTCACTGCCACACTCTGAGTTCTCAACTATAACCTTCAACTTGAGATTGAATTTATTTGAAAAGGCAAAGGGAACACAGTTCACATTTCACTATTAAATTACCTATTTAAATTATATATAAACAGTAAGAAGTAGGTATTTGCGATATTATAAAATTGCTGAAAAAATGAATCACTCTACCAATGAAAGAGAAAAAATACGCAAGAAAAAGTAGATTTTCTTTGTTTACAAATCACCTCCATCACCAACAATCTTTTTATAAAGTAATATATAAAATTTTTATATTTTTTGCAAAAAATTACCAATATTACACAAATACGATGCATACGATAAAATATACTGAAACATACTGATTCAATTGAGTTTTCAAAATATTTTATAAATGAATTTTTAATTTTTGGGTCAAAAATCATAATTTGTTTTTAAATGAAAACTAATTCCAATTTCTAATAAACCCGATTTTAGGAAGGTTCTCTTTCTTGGAGTAACGAGAATCGTAGATTATATATATATATATATTAAAAAATATATATATGTATGTAAAAAAAGCTGCACATTGCTAAATGCAGTTTAGTGCTGTTGTTTACGTGTTGGTTACGAAAACATTATCGCAGATTTTATTGTCCATGTTCAAATCTAGTGTACGGAGGCGAGTGGATAGTTGGCGAAAATTAACCTTTTGCTAAGATTGGGTTGTTTTTAGATTAAAACGAATGTTTTTCTCGATAATGCCTGGAAAATAAATTTTTCAGGACTATTACGAGGAGGATAAAAGAGGGAAAATCACACTTAATAACTACTAAGCTAGGAACAAATTGACCCAATCAAAACCAAAATTGGTAGGTCTGGTCCTTGTATGAAAGGTACAGTTTTTACCAAATTTCGTGACTATTGAAAGAGAATTGCAACTTTTATTGAGATAACATGAAAAATTAGTATCTCCAACAGCAAAGGGAATCAACCATAATACCAATAGAAACCAAATTTGGAGGTATGTTAAACATGTTTTGAGTCAATACTTGTACCCAATTTTGTGACTGTAGCTTGAAAATTACTCCTTTTAGAGCCATTAATCTGCCAAAAATGCAACAAAATAGCTCTTACCAGACGTACCGTAAACCCTATACGAACGAAAATTAATAGGTATTGTCCATGACCTAGAACACATAGTATACCAAGTGTCAGGCCTATAGATTGAAAATTTCGACCTGTACGCTGTACAATGAAAAATGTATACAAACAGATCTATTGGACGGACTATGCGCCCGATCCAGACCAAAAAAAATTATATATTTCCTTAGATATATCCGAAACCATTCGATCAAAATTACCCCTGTAATTCGACTCAACGCCCAAGGGGGTACATAAAGAAAAAAGTTTTCAAAAATAGTACCAAAATGCTCAGAAGATTATGAAAAGATAAACGTACAAACTCCCATTCCTGTGTCCGAACACCTAGGCAATTTTAATAAGTAGATTTTTTTCAAATATCTACTTAATAGTGCACACACACTCTGATCTAGTATCGCACAAATGATATAATTATCTTTACTCCCACATTTCTAATATATAAATTAAATTTATAAGGTATACAGTAGTGTTACGCTTCTGTGCTCTCAGCAGTGAAATAATTTTTATTTAATGCCGTCAAAAAAATTTTTTTTTCTCAACTTGGTACTAAAATTTGGCGAAAATACACCTACAGACTACGTTCTGTTTTTAATTTCGCGAGTTTTTTCTTTCAGTCTTATTTCCATTTCAATGGTTCGTAGCAATCGCTTGATGATTTTGATGAGTCGAGTTAAATAATGCATTGCTCAAATTCCGATGTTTACTCGAGTAACTAGAGCGTAAAATAATTTCGAAATTTGTATTTCGTATTCTACGCACTCGAATAATTTGAGAAAAAAGAAAAGACGCCACTCTTAGCAGTTAATTTATGTGTTTTCTGTAAGAACAGACAGATGTACGAGTACACTGGTTTGAATTATGCCGAATTTATTTTACTCATGGAACACCTTTCTGACGAAGCAATTTTTGTTTTTTTCAGCTTTTCATCAAACTTGGTGATGCAGTCGTAATTTAAAATTTTGAGATTAAATACGTGTTCAGATGCAATTTATTTCAGATTTTTTCTCTTACATTGTGGTTGCAGTTTGTTCAGTTCGAGTTAAGAAATTTAAAAAATGGTGTCTCCTAGGATATTTGAAGGTTAAGGTCTATGGAGGAAAAGAAAATAATAGCAGAATTTTTTTTTTTTTAAATTTTGCTAAAAGATTGAGCGTCGTAAAAAATATCATAGGGGCCAGTAGAGTTCAGAATCTGTGAGGGCTTAAGCCTTCTTTGATGACAAATTCATTTGGAAAGGCATACCCCCTATTCTTCACTGAATACAGAATTTAATAGCGTTTAATGTTCATCTTCAGAAGAGCAAAAATTAAAAATTTTTTTATAAAAAAACTTCTCTCAACTCTGGCACCAAAAAGCAAAAAACAACTAGCCCAACTACAAGTCTTCCAGAAAAACAAGTTTTTAAAAATCAGCTAATTAGGACTAAAATTGGCAATAAGTTCGTATAGATCATGAATTGATGAATGTAGTAGCAGCTACTAAATTTTGTCAATGTTGATCCCAAATTACAATTTGGAGCACTAAATTGAAATAAAAATGTTGACTCTGGGTAAACCATAAGACAGATTGGCACCAACATTCACTATATGTTAGAATAGATCATAGTAAATATTTATTCCTGGAGCTATAGATCAACTAATTTCAAATTTTACAGCTGTGAAACATTCAAAATGGGAAGTATGCTCTGATCATTTTCTATGAAGTATTTAAGCAATAATGTATACTGTATTCGGTAGTGTTCAGTGAATATCAACTCCACATTTGTTCGTGAAATAAAAATTAATGGGTACATTTTCATGTAAAGAAAACCTATTTAACAAAAAAATTACGACATTAATGCGTATATGCTATGCTACTTTATGTTTCACGTGCATTATAAAAAATGAAGTAAAAGAACCAATAAATCTTCTATTAGATACTTCAAAAGAAACTGTGTTGCAGTTGGTTAAGCATGCAGATTGTATGCAAGTGAGAAAAGAAATTCCTGGTTCAGTTTCACAGATAGGAGTGGGTGAGTAGAAAAATTGAATTTTTGAAGTCATTAAATTTGTTTGAGGCTGAAACAATTGACCCTTTGCACAATTGACCCTTTACAGCATTAAGAACAACTATTATCTCAAGGAAAAAAAAGAACCCATCATAAAAAATCACACTAAATAGCAAATGACTGGAGCACAATTTAATCAATCAAAACCAAAATTAACAAAGTTTATATGAATTGTAAAGGCTATCAACTCTTTTTAAAGAAAAGTGCGCATATTAGAACCCCTAAACCACCAAAAAATTAACAAAACAGCCTCAAGAAGTGAACCATAACATCAGTTTCTACCAAAATCTGTTACTCTTGATTAAAAATTAATTACCGTAAACCAGGGTGACTATGCATGAATACTGCCCACTTTCCAACTCTGTCCACCCTTTATACAAAATCCACTGCAGTTACGGGAAAAGTGATGGTTGTTAAATTTGGGTAGGATCCTTGATAAACGGATACGAATGAAAAATTGAGTGTAGGTATCTATTTAGTATTTTTAGTTTATTTTGGAAAAAAAATTGGCAAAGTCACCTCCTCCTGAGGTCACTTTTTTAATATACGATTTTTTATTAAAAAACAATATTTTGATGAGCTGATTCAATATATTTTTTTTCTAAGCAGTCATAAACACTAACTAGAGTGTATACCCCAACCACTGCTTCTCTTAAACATGTAGTAATTTGAAATAAAACATAAATTAATGAAGAAATTCAAAAGAATATATTATATTATTGTAATTGCCATATTTTCCCCCAGATTGTCTACGATAAATTAGCGGCATAGTGACAACATAAAAACTACATTAATTGTATTGTAGGAACTGCCATACCTTGCTTAATACAAAATACATTTGCCAGTAATTGTTGGCGGTGAGATAGCCATGTGGTTAAGTTCACTGCTTTTAGATGGAAAATATGTAGGTCCTAGGTTCAATTCCTCAAACTGACAAAATCTACATCTGTGACCCTCGACATATGCTGGACATGCACGCGCCCTAATGGTGCATGCTGGAACTCACAACTCTCCTTCCTAACTTGAGTTTCCAATAGATGACACCTTATATAGTGGAAATAAAACCCATAAATGTAGTATAAGCCTGTGTGTATAGGTATAAGAGGCGTTTCTGGCTCTGCCCAACCTCCCATAGCATCTAATGTCATTCAGCTCATGTTGAGTCTCTCTAGGGGGGAGTGTGTGGGAACCACCATGCCTTTCTTAATACAAAATACATTCACCAGTAATAGTCAGCGGTAAAATGGCCGTGCGGTCAAGTTCACCACTTTTAGCTGGCAAATATGTAGGTCCCAGATTTAATTCCCCAAACCAACAAAACCTACATGAATAAATTACAAAAACAAAAAACACTAACTGTTATTACGCATCAGAATGAAACAAAAAATGCTCTGGCAAAGTCACCCCAGTCAGTTTAGCTCAATTTTTTTTATAGATAATACAAAGCTATGTAGATAGTTAATTGATATATCATTTGAAAGAGGATGTAAATAGCTTTCAATTGGTTATGAAATGATTTTCCACAAATAAAATCTTCATACCCTACCACACCTAATTTTGCACCCTATTATTCTTTGTATGTTTTTCACATCTAATGTTCATAGAAATTGTAAAAATAAAGATAGAGGCCTCATTTTAGTTTTAAAATGTAGATTAGACCGTCTTTAATGGTTCTATGTTATTTTCAATGTTATCACATGTCTTCATGTGGAAATATTTGCACTAAACCATGATAACAACAAAATCGGCAAAGTTACCTCCCTGATGCAAAGTCAACCTTTAAATCAGAAATAAAATTGCTCCAAGTCATAAATTATGTTACCAATTGAAACTAAAATTAATAGCACGTTAGAATAAACCTTAAATGAAGACATATTACAAATTTTGTGACATTGAACCTAACCTGTAGAGTGTAAACACAAATTGTAAATACATATGGCAATAAGTGGAATCTGCTTATTAGGGACACATTGGGTGGTACCTTTTTCGTCCCAAATATCCGGTCTCTCATTTAACCGATGCTGAGCATTCAGGTAAAGTCACAAAAAAAAGAAGAAGGTAAATCTGTAATTTTAAATTGCACGTTAGAGCACACATCATTAAAAATAATATGCGCCAACTTCCGGACACATGAGGTACAACTTCAACATGGAAGTGATTTTCAGTGTTGCTCTGCAACACTAAAAATTCATTCTCTCAATACTAAATTTTTTTTTTCCATTCTAATCAAAAGTTTCCACTCATTATAAGCTTTTATTCTATTCACTACTGAGATTTTAAAATATATCAATACTGCAGCCAACCTTCCGCAACGAAATAATATTTTATTTCGCATGAAGCTAAAGCCAAAAAAACAAATGAATGAAAGCTTATCTTCTAAAAAATGATCGTTTTTAACGTAAACTTATTTATAAATTACAATTAATAGTACAAAATTTGGTAACACTGGTTACTGAAAACAAAACTGAAGTTGACGCCTATGTTTAAAATGATAAAATTATGGAATACTTAAGGCAAAATGGAAAAGGTTACTGGGTCTTCTCGGTGGAATGTGGTAATAGGCACTGATACAGTGTATTCTGGTGCATCTTCCTGCGGCTTGTTTGATTGGCTTGCTCAGGAAAACATGAAGACCGGCAGAATAATTACATTAAACAACTAAAAATATCGCTGAAGAACTGAAAATGAATTGCAATATCTCATAAAATCATAATAAGTTCAACAGCAATTTTACCATATTTACTGACTGCCTTGTCCCAATAAACAGATGAGCTTTCCTTAATAAGGGATCTAATTTATTCAAGTTTTAGTTCATTAATTGTTTTGGTTTCACCTGTAGAACCGCCACTGGGGTGGAATAAGGGAGTTACTTAAAATAGCGAAGCAGGAAGAATGGAAAATATTATTTGTTGAGCCTTTCCATTCAATTGGCTAGATTTCTGATGCTATCCAATCCGTATACATTTACCATTAAAAAAAGTACCTACCTATATGATCAGATGCGATGTTTTTCTGATATATGTGGGTATACGACGTTCAATAACAGCGTGGAAAATGCATTTAAAAAATACATTTTTACATTCTCTAACGTTTATGCAACCGAAAGATTACATCCTATACCAAAAACAAAACATCGTAATTTGAATGACGTCGCCGATATGTATTAGCTTGTATACTAATAATAAGTACGCCATAATCCGCCATTATATGCGGTATTAAATGTTCCAGTGCTCATTATCGCATGCATAATAATTTATGTTCTGCTAATGTGCTCGTCGTCGCAGCTTCACCAAGTCTCAGTTTTGTCATCGACAAAATTATAAAGCATAAAAATCACTTCATGTTCTTATAACAGACTGAAATTCTTTGGTACCTATTATATCTCTTCCGACTCAATTTAATGAGCATAATATGCTGACTGGCTAGCCTATAGCCTATAATTTCGTGTGCATTGTCTGTTTCGATCACGAGAATATACTTACCTACGTACACAGATGTATTTCATAATGATACGTGTGGAAAACACAATACCTTGGGGTTAACGACTGATTACTTCCTTCTCTTTGGTACGTCGTCGTAAGAGGAATCTTTATAATATAAACCATGTGCACCATTCAAAAACACAATCACACTTTAGGTTTCTGCGAACTGGTATTGAAAATGTACATTGTATTAGGTCAGGGACGACTCAAACCACGATATGCGCTGAATGATAATGACTTTTTTTCTTCTTAATATTTTCTATCTCTTTTTTTCTCTCATTTCCTCTCTCCCTCGTTTTGTGATACGTGTTTAAGAGTCTCATCTTCTTACCAACCAGTTGAAAAATGTGTAACACATCTAGAAAGGATTGATTGCGAATGCTGGTGGCTAGTTCTTGCTGGCAAAATCCACAAAGCCATTCATTGTTCGATGTTTCGAATGGATATTTAAAGCGTAGACAAGCTGTATTAAGTCGACGTTGAAATCGAAACCTCGACAAATGTGGGTCGGTAGTTAGGTACTACACTTTGTTACGGTTGAAATGCCGGTGGTGAAGAGTTGAGCCTGTCAGTTTCAATCAGAGGCGTGCTACCCCATATTTGTTATGACGCATAATGCATCAGCCTCATACCTGAGGCCAGTGTAAAAGGCAATATCGACCATTTCAATGTTTGAAAGCCCATCTATATCTGTGATATCAGAAAGGCTTCCAAAAGTGAGCCTTTTGATGCCTCCAAAATGAAAATATCACCTCCACGTAATTTTTCAAAAGTGTCAAATTTTGTATTGCGGCTGCCATTTTCAAACTAGTCGATCAATTTTGCGCTTAAATTCAACTCCAAACCAGTCCATTGTTGTCTCTACCTTAAAAATTTCAGGCTAAAATCCTTCAATTCGCGTGAGTTATCGGTATGTCACCATCGAAGGTTTGCAAAACTTTAACAATCACACCTTCTAAAACTACTGAATGAATTTCAAAAATTTTTAACACGAGTGTGTAGTCCGTGGAAGCATTTAACACTATCCCAAGTTTCCAAGGGCATTCCAAGACTTCTTAATTTGGAAGTGTGAGTGTAAATTTAAAAAAATGCCGATTGGTAACTATTTTTATCCAGTTTGCTAGTGTATGGGGTATTAAAATTGACCTTGTAAAAGGGTTAGGAGTGGGGACGATCAAAATTATCCATTACATGAAAACAGACAACGATTAGTTCAATTTTCTCATCTTCATCTAATTTGTTTTTATTGTAAATAATTATGCGCGTATATAGTATAATTATGTATTGCCCAAAATTTGTGTTCACAGTTTTGACAAAACTACCGCAACAATACAGCTGAAAGATTCAGGAAAGATAGTCTTGATAAGAGTTTATCGCCTATTGGTTGTGCTTCAGTTTTAGTGTGTTTGTTTTGGGATTTCCCCGATTTGTCCCAAATAAATGGTTTCCTCTGTATTAGTATCACTGTAATAAATGTACTAATTCGTTCGTCAAAATTATTTCACAATATTATCCCACTAAATTATTTCGCCAATATTTTACTGTATATTCGATGCGCATGCGTCACTAGCCATACGGCCATGCACAGACTCGAAAAAAAATGTTTGTTTGCTCCCACCGAAACAACAAATTCTACAGTATTAGCTATACGTTAGTGAAAATTTAGGGCTGGCACAAGCCAAAGCCTCGCGAAGTGGTCCCTTAGGGTTTGTAGAAGATACAGATATAGAAGAATATAGATACGTTAAGAACACTTAAATTTAACTTTTTTATTTCTCAACCTTTTTCCTTTAAAAAAAAATAAAAATAGTAATTACCTTAGGATTCTTGGCCAAACCTGGATAAAGGTGAATCAACTACGTTACCAATTTGCCAATGATGTTAGGTATAAAAATTGCAACTACAAATTATTTGATTTCTTTTGCTCAAATCTTTTTCCTGGCATAAATAATAAATTATGAAGAACAGCAAAAATCTTTTTCCAAATCATTTACCAACCTTCTGCAGAAATAACTTCACATTCAACTAAATTTACTCAAACCTCGAGTGTTTTTAATTTCTTTTATCATTCCATGAAATTAACAACGAGTATTTTTCCACCTGAAGCAAGACATGATAAACTTTCCCTCCTTCGTCTTAATCATTCCAAGTGCAGAATTTCTCATACTGCCTTTATTATGGCTGCAAAGCCTCTGTAGAAACCACAGACCGCATATTTTTGAGTGATTTTCAGAATAAGTTAATATTATTGTACTTACAGGACATGTATTTCAGCAGTGGTAAATGCTGGAGCTTTTTTTTTTTTTTTTTTTTTTCAGGTATGCAGGGAATAATTATCTTCATCTATGAAAATTATCCATGACAAATTTTCCACAATCTACTGCAAAAAAAGTAATTTCATTTTTTATGCCAAAATGTCCATTGTTGTGGCTGTACACAGTCATGATTTCGACGTTTCCAAGTATTTTTTTACAATTCTATAAAACGTTAGCAGCAAATAATTGGGGTAAAAACTATTCTAAATACAAGTACCTATACAGTGGTGATAATAATTTTCGCCTACATTGAACACATGTTCCTCTTAGAGGTGTTTAGTCTTGTAACACAGTTTTATGTTCATCGCCGTGGTAATTTTTCATCATCCTAGAAAACCTTGTTCTATATCTAATTTTTTTTCTTCAAGTAGTCATACTAATGTATTTCAATTATAAAAATAAGGTCCACAGATCAAAATTAGGTTTTTGTCAAAATCGACCTCTTCCAATCACATTTTTAATGAAAAATGACTCCTGGAAATTTTGTTTGTCCTTCGTCATGGATATTCATTCTCTGTTTCTCATCATCTCAATGTAATGTAAAATTTGGTATTGAAAAATGGAAGTTTAGATTGTTAAAATATAATATTTGAATTTCAATAAAAATGCCATCTTTAATAACAGGACTTATCTTTATACACACTTTGTCCATCGTCGAGATGAATATTTTTGTCTTTCATGGTGGCAGTGTGAAAATTCAACCTAAGAATTTATCTCCACTTTTCAATTTCTCACTCAAAGCCTAAAAAGTTTAATGTTCTCAAAGGCCAGCTATGAATAGTCTAGTTTTTTACTGTTTTTTGTTTGAATTTGGCAGTCTATAATAATATCATCATAATATCACTTTGTCCGTTGTAGTGGGTATGAAAATTTTCAAAAAGTTCTAGTTCACCCTCCTAAATTTTTAAGGCTGAAAATTTTCGTGTTTTTGAAGGGAAACTACCAAATAATTAAGTCTTAATTATTTATGTAAATTTGTTTGTTCAAATATAATCATCATAATTTGCCTTTCATCGAGAATAATTTTTATTTTGTCATGGACAAGAAAATTTTTCAATAAACTATAGTTCACCCCCCAGGGGGCTCCTGCGTGCAAAATGTAGCTAATTTGTCGTGCTACATAAACATAATTATATAAATCAATAATTTAACCCAAAAAATTTCCAAAATTTCCTCAAAAATGTTTGAAAGAAAATTACACAAAAAAACGTATTTACTCTGAGAATTACCCTTTTCGAATATAGCCTAACGAAATCAGGAACTGAGGTATTTTCTTAATTTATTTACCTAATCCATAACTTGATTGTGAGCGAATGTGAAAATGATTTATATTATTTCATTGATAGTGTATGAATTAATTGGTTGATATAAAATATTTAATCAGAGTTGAGAAAAATTTCGATGCCTACGTCATTATTTTTCTTTAAAAATTGTTGCATCGATGTTTGATACTTTGTTGGCAAATATTTGTCTGAATTTCCATTTTCGTTTATTAAGAAGGCGTTTGGATACTAACTCACATAACGTAAATGCTGTTATTGAAGTATATCTAGAAAAAAGTTTCGCTTTAGTTCGTTTTTCATTTGTCGACACGTTCACGGATGTTTTACCAGATTTTTTGAAGACTGCAACAATTGTCAAGAACCTCCTCCAACTAACGCTAAATTCAAGATGAAGGAAGAATTTTTCTTCACTGAAACCAATAAATTATTCATTCACATTGAATATCGTACTGTCCAGTCTGTTCGTGGGCATCTCACTCGTGGCACATTACCTTACACTTCGATCTAAAGGTTCAGTATGTTGATGAAACTGTACAAACATTCGCTGGAAACCATAAAGCAAGGCTACTGAAGCATGCTAATATCGAGGCATCCAAATCCTGCAGAATGGATGTTCTAATCACTTTCAGTTCGAATCAACAACGATGTGCGCGCGCATTTAAATTCTCATTTTATGCGCCACATTTTGTATGTCCGATTCATGCTCCTGGTTTTAAAGTTAGGCAAAAGTCAGAGCCACAAAGAACGATTTCGGGTCCAAGAGAATAAATTTATGTGCTCTCTCAGTGTCAGTTGCAGAATTTTTCTGTAGGAATGGGCTTTAAAATGAGAAAACAATTTGTGTGCGAAAAAAAATTTTTGGACTTTCCATGTGTTCTGGAACATATAGGACCTATTTTTTTAGAATAGGTTTTTTCTTGAGTCGTTTGACATTCAAAAACCTTACAACGGATTTGTCTTGACGCACTCTACAAACATTTACTTTAAAATTGGTATTTATTTCAAAATATTGGCCCGTTCAGGTCCTGTGAAAAAGTCTGGGTCTCGTACCTTAAGTACCCTTTTTCCCTCTTTCTCTGAGGCCTTGCCAAAAGTATAATTCTGTGATTTATAAGACATAGGCTAATCCTGCATACAGAAAACAGTGCAGGCAATGGCAGATGAGCCGCAGGAATTATGACGCACTCTCCCTGTTTCGGACCTCTATTCGTGAAGGAAATCAGTTGTAGAAGGTGAGTAAGTGGTACCTATGGTACCTAAGCAACACTACAGGTACCCATATACTCGAAAATTTTGCTGTTAATCGGCTTCCTTCACGATAAACAAATAATTTTAATTCGTCTGGCGTATTACGTCAGCATGAATAGTGTTGATAATAATATTCTCCTATGCTAATTACCTATCTATTGAAACGCGTTACTTTTTAAACATTCACGTCTCTCCACCATCTATCGACTTCATGTAGAACCTGCGGATGTTTCTAATTATATACTCTTATCGTAGTTCAGATGCGTTTTTTTTATTTTTCCCCTGTTCATGTAACATCCTATATCACTCGGAACCGAAGTGTATTTCATAAGAGACGACTCAAAGCTGTCGTGAGCATCGTCGCCACCGTTAATAGACCTCACGTTACGTCTGCATCTCCTTTTGACTCATTGACAATTAATTTGAACGGAAGTTCAATTAACTACCCCACGAGGACATTGCGTTTCTTTACAGTCAGTTTCACGACTCACGATCACCGTATGGGATAGGTACCTACTAAGTTTTTTTTTTTTTTTTTTTTTTTTGCCTTTACTCAAGTTTTTTAACAACCGTAGCTTGAGGCAGGCTAATTATTGGTGTTACTTCACAGTTCTTTTTTTTTTTTCCAGCGTAATTTTCTTCAATAGATTTCTAATTTTAACTGCTTGAAATGGTTTGACTCTGCCGAAATTGACTTATCTCTCAAACTAATCTCGCGTTGGTACAATGGAGTCGAGGGAAGAAATTGTCATTTAGTGATTCAGCATATCATGTACGAATTTCTAAATTTATATAAAACTATTCCTCCAGTAGCTGCAGGACTTTTGAGCCGAAGTTCCTTGAGGTATATCCCTCACTTTTTGGTCTCCGCGTGAATGAATCAATCAAATAGCAAACAACTGACAACCTATCTTTCGACATAATTCCAGGGACGGATCCAGAACATCATTTTAGGGGAGAATGCTAATAATTTTGAATTGTTGACTTTCTGAAGTGTAAACATCTTAGCGCTTGGTCTATGGAAAGGTTAAACGAGAATATTATGATTGTCAGATTTGCGTAACTGTAATGCTCACAATCGTAACTCTCATTTGTGTATGTTACATGTTGTGTCGTGTGTAGGTTTGTGTGTGTGTGTGTGTGTGTGAGTGAGTGAATGAGTGATTGAGTGAATGTGTGCAACGCACTGCGCATGCAAACAACCACACTATTATTAAAAGTACATTAATTTGTCTTAAGGAGCTTGACTGGTCCAGTACATAATAATTAGACGATAGAACCGACTTGTAATTTCAGAAAAAAAACATTTCCATTGAATTAGGTCACAGTTTATTTCGTACTTTCTAAGAAAAACTGTTTTTTTTTTCTGTCCTGCCTTCGTAAGTCGAGCTGCCTCTCCAAAGTTTTGGTGCTGCACTTTCACACTTTTTGACGAATAGAACAGACCTATTAGGTACTAATGAAACATTATCCAAGAACACAATAATAACAACCAAATTCAGCCTATTTTCGCTGTGCATGAACCATGTCGAACACAGGTAATAGGTAATAATTTTTTTAGAACAACTTACAACCTCATGAAAATAAAAATGGAAAGTAAAAAAATCGTTCAAAATTTACGGTTTATCGATCACAAATTTTACAAAAATCGATCAACTAATTCAATCGATCTTTTTGGACGATCTTGATCAATTTTATTTTTGATCGGATCGCTAAGGTCCATTCCAAATAAGAAAGACATGACGTCACAGAGACAATTACATTTCACAGCTACGTCAAGCTAAACAAATGTTGGTGTAAACAAAACCATTTGTGGTATAGAAAGCCATAGGTACTTACACCCTGTTAATTAATTTAAAAAAGTTATCTTTATCCTTTTGATTTGTGACAGTTACTTTTTGCAATCCGCAGTGGAGAGTACAGTTGATTTATGTTTTTATTACACCTTGTGGCAAATTTTTTCCAATCGTACTCGAAGCTTATTTGAAGTTAATATTATTATTTTTTTTTTGCTAACCGTATGGAAATCAATCTGGTAATGAGATTTATTAAATAGTGTTTCATTTGGTATTGAATCATTTATAACAAATATTTAATTTAAGAAATGTGTATATTTTGTATACACAGCCTGTTTAAATCTAATTTTATTTATAATTGAGTTTTTTTGTCAAGAGATTCAGCTTCTTATCTTTTTTCCCCCACGAGCCACCACTTAGTGCCGCATTCTCTCTCTAATCAGTGCGGAAAATCTGTAGCCTCCGTGAGAGCAGGATCTCCGGAGCTAAGGATCCACCCATCTGACCTTTCAAATCGCCCTAGAGCATAAACCATAAAGCCAGTTGTTACAAAATTTAGCCGAATATTAATTGTTGAAATAGTTTAAAATGAATGTAGATACGTATATTTCAAATTTTGTGACAATATAGTGCTAAAACATTAGGTATTTTAGAGTTATTAAATCGTCAAAAATTAACATCCTGAGGGGCCTCGGGGCACCAAAAGCTCCAAATCTGGCTCTGCCATCGCTAATATCGATCACCTAGATCATAGTTCATTTTCAATATCATAGTGCTTCTTTCCTCTCTTACTCTAAATTATTGAAAAATTCTAAACTGTCATTAAGTCTGAGAAATTCTAATTCGCCATATTATGTCCTCCGATAATAACAGCTGTTGTCAACTTTTTTCTTTCTCTTTACGTCTCTCCAGCTTTCCACTCCTTTTAACTGGATTTGTTTCCTAAAATAATAAGAAATGATTCAATTTTGTTCAAGATAAGGACGGATTACGGATTATGTTTCTATTTTTTCGTGAGAACAATTTCATTCATATTCTACTCATAGTTGACATTAAGTGAAATTCATTGGTTTTAACGATAATTGTATGCATACCTATACGTAAATATCGTCATATAGCAAAAAGAAATTGAGAATGATGAACGCCACACTCTGTTAAATGAAAAGTGTCTTTATTATTGTGAAAACGAGAGACGACTTTTTTGTGTGTGTCTCTGTGAAGTCGTGCCTTCTTTTCATGGTCACAGTACAGAGCAAAGAGGATTTCTTCGTGAGTGAATTTTAATTTTTAATAAGAATTTCTTGGTCATCGCAGCACTGCAAGACATACTTGCCGATATGACTTTCATTTTTGGAAAATGAAAAATGAAAATTCAAACAAAATTTTCCTTAGCACTCATGTTTGAGATCTTGAAATAATATAATATGCTTATCATACGAACCGAGTATAAGTTATATCCTTTGATTTTTTTCTCCTCCCAAATTATTGCCGTCACTTGAAGATGATTTGCAGCTGAGTCACGGTGTCTGAGAAAATTCTGGTTTCAAAGATTAGTTGATGAAAGTTCAAAAAACTGGAGGTATACAAGGTGGTTTCTGTAATGATCGATTGGTGCCTGGTGCATAAACGGTATGAGTAGCATAAGAAAAGAAGACTTTTTTCCAAATATCAGTCGCATATTTAGACTTTGAATTGGATTAATGATTGTCACTCCAGTGCAATCAATGTCAGAGTAATAGCCTTTCAGTGCAAACCAATTGTAAATAATTAATTCTACAACCTCTTTTCATCATTCTTATCTTCGTCCCAAGAAAGGACCAAGAAGAACTTCCTAAAAATGGAACAATGGTCGTAACCGGCATAAAATAAAAATTTTCTAATGATTAGGCTAACTATATAGTCGTGTAATTAAGGAATTAGTGATCTGACTTGGTGATCGCTATAACGTTTGTAAGAATCCTTTAGCAAAGCCAGTCCGAAATTAAACTGGAAATCTTTCTATAACAAAGTTCCGACACCTTGTATATTGCATTCTTTGCCAGTGAGTTGACAGTTTTCACAAATTCTCGTATATTTGCTTCGTTCTTCTCATTTGCTGGTGGGATAATATGCATAAACGCCATTTCATCGTTCTTTTGTGCTCTCAGGTTGTACTTTTAACAATTTATAGTGACTGGAGCTTTGTCGATTTATTGTTAAAATATAAAATTTGATTAGTATCTGGTAAAAATTACGTGAATTCGCTGCCATTACTGATTTCGAGTCTTCTCGTATTAGTCAAGCTGGTAGATTACGTGAAGATTTTAGTTCGTGATGGATATGTTGACGTGGATTAAATTTTTTATTTCTGTCGGAAAGTAGAGTGTTTCTGTAGTTCTCTGTAAACATATACCTTAAAAGGTTAACTTGTAGAATCATTCGAGAATTAGCTTTTTCATAAACGCTTTCCTATGATGCATTTTTTTTTCTTTTTCTACTAAAGAAATTCTCCAGTCTTCGCCATGTTCATGAAAAAAAAAAATTATTGCAAGTCTACTCGAACTAGAATATAAAATCTGCTTACAGATGTTTGGTAGCATTAAATATAAGGTTTAAATCAGGGTTGGCGAATTTATATGTATCAAATTTTCTACAGTTGAGAATGTAGAATATTAAGAGAATGTATAGAATTTAAATAGTGTAGAGAATGTAGTGTTCTTTGGTGTAGAAAGCCAGAAAAAAACAACAAACTCAATTTCAGAAATTCTAGATACTCTTCAGATTCTCTACACTATACCTATATGAACAGTATCCATAATTCTCTTCGGGTAAAATTACGTCAATTTACGCAGGCATTCTACTGCTTGAGGTACAATTTTTATTAACATTTTTTTCAAAAGGTAATTTGAGTTAGTAAATAATTTTGCTTCCTTATTTTATGGAACCTATACATGCCTATGTTAAGTACTAACGAAAATTTTCATTATTTCTTCATAAAAAGTGTTCATGAAAAACTTCTTAAATTCATCCATGACCAAAATTATTCATAAAAAACTGCATTAAATACTCAAAAATTGTTTTCGACGTCGGGCCTCCAGCCTACAACCTCGTGTATAAAAATAATATAAACGCCACAGTCAATGACCACAATTATCAATCACAGCCACGTGTCTAGTTATCACTGCCTGCGATTGTGACAGTCAACCCTAGCCAAGGATTTAAATTGATAATTGCGGGGGCCACAAATATGAATGCTTTAGTACCTCAAGCAATTATGGTTCTGGTGGTGTGGTAATATCCGGTGCTTTTATTAATCAAAATGGAAATGTTGGAGACTTGTGTATTCTATTTCCAGATGAGTCCTAATAATGGTAACCTCTGACAGTGAAATAAACTACCCCCTCCCCAACCAATAGGAACCAACATCTTTCCAAGCTGCCCTCCTCAACACTATGTAGATTTCAACTGTCGTAGAGTCTATCAGTAGCAGTCGTATAGAATAGAGGTAAGGACAAAGGAATCTGGAGATGACAAATATAGCCATGTTCCTTATGAGAAAAAATGAGGATCTATTAGCTCTTTTTGATGACCGTTGTTCTATTTAGACTAGTTCTCTGAGGAGGTGGTTTTAAATCCATAAGGTTGAACCAAGTTCGTACTTTGGATAGATCTTTGTTGAGAACCTTGAATTTGAGTGCAGTTTTTTTTTACTGTAATAAAATACTTTATGAGTGGGGCAAATAGTATTTGTAATGGCGTGGCTGTGCGATAACACCTATTATTTTTAAATTTATTGAAATTTTAGAGGCTTACGTTCTATTCCCAAACCAGCCTTTTAATTAAATAAATTTTCTCCTTCTGAGGAGTTGAGAATTTAGTTTAGAAAATTTAGTCCAGTTTAAAAATTATTTTAACTCTTTCATCATTTTTTATACTTCCGCCAATAAAATCACAAACTTCTTAATTGAAGGTGTGGAACTACTTGCTACTTATACTAAACCAATTAAAACATAGAAAATTCTCTAGATACCAAATAAGAAATTTAACAAATCTGTAAATCATAAATTTTTAAATATTTTCAAATTTTTACATTTTCCTATTAGAACAGATCAAAAATCTGTTAAAATTTATCTGGATAATACACAAGGAAACCTGCTAGAATTTTCTACCTCCGAATTATTTAAACAAAAAAATTTACTGTTATAAAGAGAGGAGAATAGTTGTTTTCCTGTTTTCAAAATCAAAACTGTGGATACTATAATGATTTTTTTTCTTGATATCTGAGATAAAAAAATTCTAGATGAAAAAAATTGTAATAGGACAAGGACATTCTGTCAAATTTTCTCAAACCCTAGTTGGTATTGATTTGAATAAAAAAATATTAGTAGAATATTCTGGATCCCTCATCTGCTTCATGGTCACAAGTTTTACTGCTTACAATTGAAAATAATATTTCAATTGAACTGGGCATTCATAATCAATATTTTTGGGATTTAGAAAATTTGATACTAAAAATTTCACAATTCAGTGGTATAGTGTGAGATGTTTCTTTCATTCTGATAACAACTGTAATGGAAAATCTGCAATTATTGGAATCTTCTATCCATTTCATATTTTCAAATTGCACTCCTCTTCATAGTGAATAATTCACTTCTTTTTTTATCTGATAATGGGAATTTTGATATTCCTGTAGACACCTAGGCATCTTAAAGTAATGTCATATTAAAATTCCTATTAATGTTACCAATATTTTTGTTATATTTTTCAATTCTCATTTTCTTAGAACAATATTACTTTAGAATTCCTTAAATTACTCTGAGTGTCTGATAACATATACATAGGCTTTTAACTGGAATCAGTTTGAATTTGGATTTTTTATAATTTGATGTTATTACAGTTTTTTTTACCTACAAGTTTTTCATCTCCGAATGTTTTCAATTTTATATCATGAAAAAAATCATCAAGATATCCACAGTTTTGATTTTAAAAACAGAAAAAACGATTTTCCTCTTTTTTGTAATCATAAATTTTTTGTTGAAATAATTCAGAGGTAGAAAATTCCAGCGGGTTTTCTTATGTATTACGCAGGTAAATTTTAAGTGATTTTTGAACATCTCTAATGAGGAAAATGTAAAAATTTGAAAATATTTGTGGTTTAAAGGTTAGTTCATTTTCCAGTTTGATTTTATGAAAAATTTTTTTTTTAAATTTGGTTTTGTATGAGTAGCTAGTAGTTCCACACCTTCACTAAAAAAAGATATTCTAACAAGAGAAGGTGTTCTGCAGTTATTGCATGTTCACCACAAATCATATACAAGGTATGGGGGAGCCAAGACCTTGGCAAACATTGGCAATTTAGCCTAGATTTTCTTGGCCTTTTATACTGGCTCCTTAAGTGCATACAAAGATACATACATAAAGAATACATATGTATATGTGATGACTAATTACGATGTATTTTATTGTTGCTATGGCAATGGGTAAAATATGGCACATGCACTGATACGCCAGTTTTTTACATTACCTGAGATGTGAACTATTGATTTGTCATAGTCCGGATGTTGCAACTTACTTGCATGGATTTTCCAGTAATTACAAACAAATATTTAATTAGTCACCTTGAGGTGACGACTATCATCGAGAAGGCAAGCCTTTAATCTTTCTGCACAAGTGATGAAAAAGTAAGAATTGAAATTCAACAAGCCATACTTAATGGACCACTCACTCAAAACATACTCCTGTACTAGCAGAAATAGATTAGTATTGGCATTCTAATTTTCCAGTCACAGAGAATTAAGTTTAAATACTGAGGAGAAGGTCCCTTAAAACACATAACTTGTTTTGGTAGGCCAACATTTGAACTATCAATCTACCTAGGTTCAATGAAATAAAAAAAAATAGCTTGATCTATAATCCATGGAGTAGGTATCCATTATATAAAATACATTATTAAGTACTGTGGAATACCTTGTCGTGAGAGATATTCTCACCAGAAGGAAATTCTACAGAATTTAAGCGTGTTCAGCCACTTCATACGAATGTATGGGCAAGCCAAAACCAAACCGAACACTGGCGATTTTAGAGCCGGTTCTGTGAGTTTTTATACAGGTTTTGGCGGGTGCACACAAACACACGTACGTAGTAAAATACGTACGTTGTTTAAGTACGGCCAGGTCGCATCATCCCCTACTATCGTAGGTGGCGGCTGGCCGGTTCGTGTACGAATCGTGACATTGATTGATGGATGACGTCACGATTCGTACTCGTATATTATCTGCAGGTATTCGCAGGTAATTACGATCGAACGTAATTTTGTGTGTGTTTGTTTAACGTCACAAGGACGATAAGTTGCCTGCCTTATGGGGCGGCGACTGTCGTCGAGGGGTCCGAGCCCCTATACCTCATACCGATGAGTCCCCACAGCTACTCCCCCCCAGTTTTTGCGCTGCAAGAACGACCAAAAATGCGCAAGGCCTGGGGGACGTGCGGGTTTATTTTCGCCTCTGGTCGGCCTCCCACTTCGCCAAAGCACTGCCTACCGCGGCCCCAACGCACTCGTAGGATTCCCTACGGGCGTTTGCTCGGGCCAGGTAATTTGCCCGGCTGCCTTCACCCCTATGCCTCGGTTTCGTGTTTTTCGTTTGGGCATAGGGGTGTCGACGGGAGTGAGGGGGTAGCGGACGTCTGAATGTCGGCTTCCTGTACATCGGGGAGTTTGAATTCCCCGCTGTCCAGGTGGCCATCTTCGCTCGTTCGTTCGCGGCCCTCTCTGCCGTAAACAGAAATCCCATACCTTCCTTTTTCTCCTCAGGTTTTGGCTCCGGCTTCGGGGGTTCCGGAGTCGGGGCTGTCTCCTTCGGGGATCGGGGAGGTGAGATGACCGGAGGTAGCGGAGTCGTCATTTCCGCCAGGACATCGTCAACCGGAGGAGCCGTGTCCATTAGCAGCTCCTCTTCGATCCTCTCCAACTCCGTCTTCGTTTCGGTCCTCTGCTGAGTTTTTGTGTTCTCGGCAGATTTCCTAGCGAACTGGAAGTTGGCGGACATCGGGATCGGGATTGGTAATCGTGACATTATAGAATGGGTTGTTTTAGGAGAAGGCACCAAAAAATCTCAAGAAACACGACCAAGTAATTTGGTGGTTCTGAAACGGATGATTTTACCTCATTTTTCGATTTTCCATTACAGTTATTTTTCTTTATTTTCGAATCTTCTTATCTGCACGTAGAGGGGATAGCGCTTAAAATTCTCAGCCGTATACAAGTTTTCCGGTTAAGTTCTGATCGGTTTAAGCAGAGTTATGCCTGAAATAAGCTCAGTGAATATAATTTTTCGAATTTTCAGTACAAAGGAATCTCCGTTTGTGACGTCACGTCGTAGAGATTATCTTTGTGTTTAACGGTACTCGCACGTTGCAATGTTTTGTTTCCGTATTGCACGTGGATTTGTTTATTCCTGTCTTCTTCTTTTTGTTGGCATTCCTCGTTTGCTTATCTCCGGAGTTTCTTTGTTTCGCGGAGTTCCGATATTCCCCGTATGTTTTTAGTGGGTTTCAACTTTTATTACGGATATTACTTTTTCGGGAGTAAATTTTATTTTCTTCGCATTAACCTCTCGGACGTGCGAGAAGGATGTGAATTTTTGCGTTTTTTAGTGCCGAGGGGCCTGCCTCTTTTACGTGGGCATAAGGGGGCCTCGGGGTCAAATGTTTTGGTGATCACATCGTCCGAAAATTTTACTGTTTTCTTGGGTTTTTCTTGATGTGAGGTATTTTTCTCACATTTTTCGACGGATTCTTCCGTTTTTGTTTCGGAATTCGTCTGTATATTTTCTGGGTTCTCCTGTTGTAACCTTTTTATTCTTTTATCGTCACTTACCAAGTACGCAGGCTTCAATCTGTCGATTGAAATTGTTCGAGGTTCGCCTGCAATGAGTATCACAAAGTTTTTCTCATCTCGTGATACTACTTTGTAAGGACCGGCGTATGGTTTTTCCAGCGCAGATCTCATTTTTTTCGTCTCTAACAAATACGTGTGACGTATTGGCCAAGTGTTTTGAGACGTAAATCTTGGGCTGGCCATGACGAGCTGCCTGTTTTAGGAAGTTATTGGCATCATTTCTTATGTTCTGTACCATTATTTCGGGGCTAACTTCTTTCGATTTTGTGAAGAAGTCCCCTGGGAGGCGTAGCTCTTCGCCGAACGCTAGTTGCGCTGCAGAGTGACCTGTATCGGTTTGTAGGGCAGATCGAAGGCTTAAGAGGATGGTAGGGAGTATTTCTACCCATCTCTTAGTATCATGAGACATGATGGAGGCTTTGAGAGCTCTATGCCATCTCTCTATTTTGCCGTTGGCTTGAGGATGGTAAGCTGTGGTATGACTGTGTTGAACACCAAGCTTATTTGCCAGCTCTTTAAAGAGCGAGCTCTCGAATTGGCGACCTTGGTCTGTGATTATGACTTCTGGTACGCCGTACCTCGCAATCCAGGTATTGTATAACCTTGCAGCTACTGTTGGAGCTGACATCTCGTGTAGAGGGATTGCTTCCGGCCATCGTGTTGCCCTGTCTATTATCGTCAACAGGTATCTGTGTCCTTGAGATGGTGGCAATGGGCCTACCAGATCCATGTGAACCGTTTTAAACCGCTGTGTTTGTTTGAATGATTTGAGGGGCGAGCGAGTGTGTCTTCCTACTTTGGATTCTTGACAGTTCAGGCAACTGCGAGCCCATTTGTTGCAGTCAGACTTCATTCGTGGCCATACAAATCTTTCTGAAATTAGTTTAGCACTACATTTTGGCCCAGCATGTGACAGATTATGTACACTGTTGAAAGCCAACCTGCGATATTTTACCGGTAGAAATGGCCTGTTCTTACCTGTACTGATGTCACATGTTAATAAAACATCAGTACCGGGAATTTTTTGCTGTCTCAATTTGAGGGTAGTATCATCGTTCGATAACAACCCCTGCAATTCTGCATCCTTAAGCTGTGCTTTAGCTATTTCAGCGTAAGGCAATTGGACAGGAACTGAGATAGCTTCGATTCTACTCAAGGCATCAGCTGGAGTGTTAAGTTCTCCACTTATATACTGAATGTCGGTAGTCAGTTGACCGATATAGTCTAACTGTCGTGCTCTTCTCGGAGATGCCGGTTCTGCTTTTTGTGTGAAGGCATATGTTAGGGGTTTATGGTCAGTATACACAGAAAAACATCTACCCTCTAACTGGTGCCTGAAATGCTTCAACGCAGCAAAAATTCCGAGCAATTCCCTATCGTATGTGCTGTAATTCTTTTCTGTTTTTGAGAGCTTCCTCGAGAAGAAAGCTAGCGGTAATTTGATGTTGTTTGTATCCAGTTGGTACAGAGTTGCACCAATAGCAAAATCCGATGCATCGGTACTTACGCATAATGGCAGACTTTCGTCTGGATGAGCCAATAGAGTTGCATTTGCCAGTGTTTCTTTGATATTTTCAAAGGCCTGTTCGGCTTCTTCATTCCATTCGAGTGGAGTTTTATCTTTCTTTTTGCTTGTATTTATTAATGCAAACAGCTTACTTTGTTCGGCTGCTGCATTCTTCATGCAACGTCTATAGAAATTCACCATCCCCAAGAAACGCCTGAGTTCTGCGACATTTGAGGGCTTCGGGAAGTTCAATATTGGCTCTACCTTGGTCTTCAAGGGGGAAATGCCTTCGGTTGAGACTTTGTAGCCGAGGAAGTCAATTTTGGTCTGTGCGTATAAGCTTTTGCCTACGTTGATAGTGAGTCCGGCTGCGTGTATACGCTGTACCACGGCTCTCACATTCTCCTCGTGCTGATGCTCACCGCCTTCTGAGCAAATGCAAATGTCATCCAGGTATGCATATGCAAACGGCAGTTCCCTAAACAGTCCATTGATGAATCGTTGGAAAGTTTGTGCTGAGTTGCGTAGTCCAAACGGCATTCGAAGGTATTCGAAAAGTCCAAAGGGGGTTATGACCGCTGTCTTTGGAACGTCCTGGCCGGCCATAGGAATTTGGTGGAATGCCCAGTTGATGTCTATTTTTGTGAACATCGTTTTACCCTTCATATTCGCGTTGAAGTCCATTATGTTGGGGACTGGGTAGCGATCAGGAACTGTTATGGCGTTTAAGGCCCTGTAGTCGCCCACAATTCGCCACTCTCCACTTGCTTTCTTAGTCATGTGGATAGGGGAGCTCCATGAGCTTTTTGAGGGGCGACATACGCCCTCCTCAATAATGCGATTGAAGTACTCTCGTGCTGCTTTGAGTTTGTCAGGTAATAACCTTCGTGCTCTAGCATGGCAAGGCTGTCCTTTGGTTTCGATGTAGTGAACCGTGTCGTGTTTGTACGTAGGATGCCTGCGAATTGAGGGTTGAGTGACTCCAGGATAGTCTGACAGGATCCGTAAGAGTTGTCCGTCGACTTTAGTACAGCTGGATATATTTGTGTCCAGTCTGTATGCTAGCGTTTTGCCTTCCACACTTTTGTTTTCACTATTGATCAGTTTGCCGTGTTTGAGGTCAATGATCAGGCCATAGTGTGCGAGAAAATCTGCACCCAGGATCGGGTTTGGAACGTCTGCAACCGTGAAGGACCACGTCATATTTCTGCTGAGTCCGATGTCGACTTTGCTTGTTTCAAGTCCGTAAGCTGGAAGGTTTTGACCCTTCACAGTACGGAGATAGTATTTCGGAGGAAGTACTTTTTGGGTTTTATTCACTGGCAGTATGCTCAGGTCTGCTCCCGAGTCAATTAAGTAACGTCTCCTGTTTGTCCTGTCCTTTATGAACAGGCGGCGTGAGTATTTTTCCGAGGGGTCTTCGGCCACACAGATGGCCCCTCGTTCTAGTTTGACGCCTCCTTATTGAAAGTTTTGCCCCACCATCTGCATCGGTTGTTGCATTTGGTGGCCTCTGCGCCAAACCTGTTGTGGAAAAAGCAACTCTTATCATCCCAATTTCGAGACTGGGTTTTGGGAGATGATGTTCTAGGGGGAGTTGAACTCTGACCCCTGGTTCCGGAACTAGATCTGCGGTCTCTTGACCGGGACTGTTGTCCTGTACTGCTGTTGCTGTTGTTGTTGTTGTTGCTTCTGCTTTTCGATCTTTGTCGCCAGCTGCTGTTGGGCTTCGTCGAGCTTTGGCTTTTGTTCCTTTTCACTTCTTCGGTCAACTGAGCTATTTGAGCTCGAAGTTGAGCGAGCTCTCCAGTCTCTGCAGATACTGCACTGACCACCGGCTTTGACCTGGTGTACTCGAGCGCGTTATCTGCTGATTTCGCAAGGAAGTCTAGATCCGCGGATGTATTGATTACCGTGGAGCCGACGGCGGCTAGGCACTGCACAACACTTTGTGGGAGTTGTTTGCAGAATTGGTTGCCTATGACAGAAGGGGCTACGATATTGTCCGCCTTCTGTCTTAACTTCGCCATGAAGATTGAGGGTTTGTCGTCCCCCATCTTCATACCACCCATTACATCATCTATAATTTCGTTTTTTGTTTTGCCGAATACTTTCTTTATTTTTCTGACGAACCAGGCATATTTGTCCTCTTCTGTCGAAGGGCATTCCATAATGTCCGGAATGTGGCGGATTATCTGTGGGGGCATGCCTCCGCAGATGTGTGTGTACCGCTGGTTCAGTGTTATGTTTTCTGTCCTGAACCTGCCTTCTAATAGTGTCAACCATAATTCTACCTCGTTTGGCAGAAATTCCGGGATATCTATCCTTTGCCTATAGAAGTTAGGGTTCTGTCCTGGCTGCATTTGCAAAAGTTGCAAGATCTGTGCCAAAACTTCGGGTGTCAGCTGCGGCTGACTACTACCTCCCTGTGATGGTTGTGGGTTTTCAGTCGGTGGTGGAACCATTGCTGTGTCTTTCTGTTGACAAGCGTATTCCACAGTACTACTACCTTCCTTGCTGGTTGAAAACACTGGCTCCTGTGTTTGTAGGACAGGTGTTTTCGGGTCAGAACTTTGGCTTAAAGTTCGACCACTTCTCAACGTTCTAACTGCAAGCTCTTCCTTATTTATTGCAGTTCCCAGTCGTGCTAGTTCTGGGTGTTGAGGGCCTTCTTCTATGTTTGTTAAATTCAATGAGTGTCGAGTCGATGTCGGGGGAGTTGGGGGATGAGTCCAACCTTCTTCCTCCAGGTCTACTGTCTTGTTTCTCTTTATTTATTTATTTTAAAGAGAGGGGTATAAATTCCCACTTCAGTGAACTCTTACTTCGACGACCAAAAGGTGTCTTAGTCTGGGTAAAAAAATATTTTTAATTTGCCGAGCAAGCGAGAATCTCGCCAGCGCTACTGCGCCAGGTTGTAATAGCGCCGAAGCGCCTAAGACTCCTCACGACGTGGCCGAAATCACGTCGGCGTCACCACTGTGGAATACCTTGTCGTGAGAGATATTCTCACCAGAAGGAAATTCTACAGAATTTAAGCGTGTTCAGCCACTTCATACGAATGTATGGGCAAGCCAAAACCAAACCGAACACTGGCGATTTTAGAGCCGGTTCTGTGAGTTTTTATACAGGTTTTGGCGGGTGCACACAAACACACGTATGTAGTAAAATACGTACGTTGTTTAAGTACGGCCAGGTCGCATCATCCCCTACTATCGTAGGTGGCGGCTGGCCGGTTCGTGTACGAATCGTGACATTGATTGATGGATGACGTCACGATTCGTACTCGTATATTATCTGCAGGTATTCGCAGGTAATTACGATCGAACGTAATTTTGTGTGTGTTTGTTTAACGTCACAAGGACGATAAGTTGCCTGCCTTATGGGGCGGCGACTGTCGTCGAGGGGTCCGAGCCCCTATACCTCATACCGATGAGTCCCCACAAGTACATATATCAAATTTTAGCTGCACATCTTTGACAGTTACTCATTTGTCCTTAAGGTACATTGTACGCATATTATTAATTATATAAATAAACATTTTTTTATTTTCCCAATCTTATATTAGTCTAGTTAGTATTATAAGTCATCATCTGTCCTCAAATATATTGAATTTCAAAAGGCAGAAACGGAGAGAGGTGTTAATAAAGTGATAGTGATAAATTTTATGTTTTACAGGTGTAATTAAATATCATTTTGTGAATGGAAAAAAACCCTTTGAGTGGTGCATTCGTCATCGTCCATATCGATTCTTGATTTACAAAAATAAATGTTTCAGAAAGTTCCAAAAATATATTAATGGCACTTCTGCAGCGAAATAAAACTAGTTACCTGTATCTATACTTCATCTAGATTCCAAGAAGGCATACCTACGTAATTACAAGTAATAAAATGCAATATTAACTCATTATCTACGTAGTAGTTTATCCGAAAGGTTGTATAATATTGTATCGTTGAAAGACTTCGATTTCTTCCCAAAACCGCAAAATATAACTTCACTTTGTCTTTTTACGAGTGAATCATAAATTATTCCAAGACGTATACCAATTATTTCCATGCATCCAGCAAAACCTCGGTTACAATTTTTATCGGAATCTTTCTACCTCTTCTAACGATTTCGTAGAAATTTTGGCTTTTTTCCTTTATTGATTGCCAGTATTGTACTGTGGTAATATGACAGATAATTTATTTTACGAAATGCTGAAATGTAATTCTATAATTTCTTAACTACCTATATGTGCTTCTCTACACCTACTTTTTAGAACTCTAGTTGACGTACGAAAATGAGAAAAAATACGAATGGGTTTACTCGTACTGCCATGAATTCGCAAACGGTCCATTTCCATATAATGTGAAAGTAAACGAAAAACAAAAAGCAAAAAACGAATAAAAATGCTCTAAAAGGTGAAAAAAATTAGGTATTTTAAAATCTCTTCAGTAAAATCTACTGGAATTAAAATGAAACGAAAAAGCATTATGGTAAGTTAATAATTTTTTTCAAAACATAGAATCGACTTCAAAAAAATAATAAAAAATGCCCCAAAATGAGAAAAATAATCCTTTTAAAACTTCTCCAGTAAGATGTAGGTTTAGGGACTGGAATTAATTGAAGTCGGCGCTTTTTCTTCTCCTTAATACCATGTAGGCTGTAAACATTATTTCTATTTCTTAGAAACACTTATTCCTGTTTACGTTTCTGCTTTATTTCCTGAATATAGCTTTCCTTTAGGTCAACTCAACACTTTATCACTACTAACTCTGCCTCTACATAATAAGCCTAATTCTATTGTATATTATCCTTTCTTTATGAACTTTTATACATACATAAAGTCAGAATTATAAATAGTCATATTAAAATCATACGTACGTTTTACTCAGAGTGTTGAACCACCTTATTTGTAACGATAACATCAAAATTATTATTACAATAATTTATAATGATATAAACCGGGAACTTGCCATGGCATAGAGTGGCAGATCCACGGAGAAAAATGGGAAAATACCACACCTCTAAATACCAAAAAAAGAAGAAAAAAATTCAAAAGTTTAAGGTAAAAAAATACAAAATCCATATAGAAACCATTAAAAATTTATTCGAGAGCAAAAACAAAAAGCCCCACTCCACAAAATTTTTTGTCATTCCTTCCACAAAATGACACTCTGGATCCGCCACTGATGGCAAGAATATAGTAGAAAGGAAATTATGTGTGGACGGTTACCCGTCATTTTCACATAAAAAAATAACCTATTTTACCCCATCACCCACTCATAGGAATGCGCACGTGGGCACCTGTGGGTTCCTGGTACCCATGGTGATTAAAATTATAATAATGAATTAATCCACTTCTATAAATGAATTAAATTTTTAATGAGCCTCATTTCAGTTTATATTAATAGCATAGGAGAATTAAGTGAAAAACCATTGTTGTTGCAAAGAAAAAATTTTTAGAAAATGTTTTATTGCTGGGAAATGTTTGAGACCCCTCCCCGGGTACGTCGTAAAAAGCTATCACTCATACTCTCTAGACGTTTCCACAGGGGGCTAAAAATACGCGATTGTTTTCTGTTTTTCCAATTTTATTTGGAAGAAAAAGACTTTACATGAAAAAATTTCAGTAATAAAATATTATTTATAAAATTTTATACCGAAAATGTCCACCAAATTACACCTCAGCTCCATAGGTAGGGTGCTGGAGGCTTGTGAATGTCTGTTATATTTATATGAAAATTTCAAACAGCTTTAATTCTGAAAGTAATGGGCGGATTTGGTCCATCTTCCAACTTGACCCAAAGTATTCCCACGTTATTTTATCATGATCCTTTGAGAATTACGCCTATCCTCATTTTTCAAAATTTTAAATTTAAACAGCCACCATTTTGAAACCAATGGGCAGATTCCGCCGAACTTGGTCGAGATATGAACCCAAAGTACACACATACCAAATTTCGTTTCGATTCGTAAAGAAATACGTGTTCCAGTTTTTATTGACAATTTTCATTATATACCATATATATATATATATATAAACTTTAGAAGAGAGGGTGTTTTTGAGGTCTGAAGACCATGATCTCAAAAACTGTAGTGAAATTTTCCTAAAATTCTGGCATGCCACCCTACACAATAGGTAGATTCTACAAAATCTACCTAAAACAATAATTAAACCTGGGCAAAAATTAAGGCACTCAAAAACTAGATGAAGATCATGGTGGTAAGAATCGAGTGGGGAAAAAATTGTGGAGGGGAAATTAAATTCTTTCACTTTCTCAAGCACCCATAATTTTGGAGATCTGCGCAAGCTATAGTGCATCCACTATGCTATAAAGTCGTAGAAAATTGTATATTGTGTAACAAGTGCATAAAGTGGGCTGTTTTTTTTACCAAGGGTGAAGAATTCACACATGAGCTAAAAACAAGTTCTGGAAACTTCACACAAGGTAAAATAGACCACTAGCACTTCTTACACACCATACTTTTTGCAACTAATGCAAAAAAAACATTGCAGCAACTCCCCCTCCCAAAAAAAAAGGAAAAAATTTATAAAATTATATGTAAAAACACACAAAAACAGCAAGTTTCCACTATTTTGCATTTTTTTGTTCTTTTATTTTCAAACAGCTAATAATGATTAAAAAATTATAAGAGAAATGGTTTCAGGTAAATTTTTTCCTCTTATTTCCAGAAATACCAATCTCAGCTTTCTAGCTCAAATAACGGCGGCGGAATTACTGAGTGAAAGAAGAAAGGTTTTTGGATTTCAAAAAACAGACAATTTTCCATTAATTTACGTTTTTTTTGTTCCTTCATTTTCAAATAATTGAAGATATATAAAAAATTCTAAGAAAAGTAAATTCAAGTATATATATATTTTTTTAAGAAGTACCATCTCCACCTCTCTAGCGTAAATAGCGACTGAGGAATCATTGAGTAAAAGAAGAGAGGTTTCTAGATTTCAGAAAACTGTCTATTTTCCATTAGCTTTTGTTTTTTTGGTTTGTTTGTGGTTAAATAGTTGGAAATAATTTTAAAATTGTACGGAAATTTTTTGCGCATCTTAATACTGCGCAACATTGTGTAAAATTAATATCTACTTCACAGGCCAAAAATTTGTTGGTTTACGGTTGCTATACATTGTGCATGTAAAGCTGCAGTGGTTTTTGTGCGTGCGTTGCAAATAATGTTTTTTGCAAAACCCTTTCCAAAAGTACATTTTTTTATGCCCCTTGATGAAACAAAAAGTAGCAAATTTCGATACAAAGTCAAAAAAATTATCTTCTGCCCATGTGCACTTGCAACGTGAATATTTTGCCTATCTCGATGAATTTCTCGCACGGGTTGATTAATTTCTCGCATGGATTCATTAATTACTTAGTTTTTGTTATTTCTCACAGGGATTAGTATACCGTATTTTTCAAAAACATTCTATAAACAAACAAAATCCAAAAAATTCAAAGAAAAATTTTTTGGTTTTTAAAAAAAAAAATTATCAATTATTATATGGATCTAAAAAAAAAATCGCAATATTTTTGGTGACACTGGGGACTGTTGCAAAAAATAGTGTCTGTATACGTCCATAGTAGGTGATTGATACTTGTGTAATTTGCAGCACTTTTGGCTCGTTCTGAAAAATTCACGCTCATATCAAAATCTACTTTTTGCACTTGTATCACACATAACTATTTCATGTAAAAATAAAAAAAATAAAAAACACCTAACAACCAACTATAGGGTAAAGGCACCTTGATAAATGATATTTTATTTCTTTGTTAGACGAGTCAATTTATTTTTTACCAGACCTTCCTCTAATCCTTTTATTAAAAATTTTTCCGGAGTCTTAAAAGCATTCGGGATTTTTATATTGGAGAAAAAAATTAGCGTAAATTTAGTTTGGTAAAGTGTCTATGCGGAAAAATTGTCTTTCGGGAAACCGGATTCGGGAAACTAGGTGGGTATCCTTAGCAAAAATATAATTACCTATTAGATGCAACAAATTACAACTGCATAGGATTATTTTCGATGGCTGCGGAATATTCAGTGCAGCTTTTTGGTAGGCCTGATCAAAAGACTAACTGCAAATTTTGATTGTACCTGCGGTTTACTGAGCGTTCATTTTGATTTAATTAAGAAATAATCATTCGTAACTTTTTCTATCTCCTAATAATGTACTTTGACTTTTGAGGTGGAGAAAATGTTACCTGATGAATGCAGTTATACCTCACTACGAAAACGTGAATTTTTAGCTTATTTGTGAAAACTATCGAGATTACGTTGAAAAACTGTGGTTAATGGTATCCCAAACTTCTGTTTCATAGCTTCATAAGTAAAGTTCTCTTTGCAATTTATGATTTTTCTCAAAACGGGTGTATTTATTTCCACGTCGCTAAAAATACCCTTATTTCGTCACTTTTGGTGTTCTTTTTTAATCTTTTTCGAAATATTTTTTGTAGATTTGAAAAAAAAAATAAATTAATTTTCTCTTTTCGTAATGCATTATGCCGTTGTCTAATAGTACATCTATTTGTGAGGACATAATATGATGTGCACAATTATAAGTACAAAGTCACAGCATCAACATTTTCGGTTAGACTGTCGGCCTATAATTGTATTCTTTTAACTAATACAACAGAGCCGAGGAGGAAAAGAAAACGAATACATAACAACACGTGTTCTGTACGTAAAATAAAATAATACTATGATTATGTAGCTTCGTTATCCGATCATATAGGCTAAACTTTCGTGTGTCTAGCCTACAGGATTTATGAAGAGGAAAAAAAAAGTTGTCTGATTGTAAAACGAATTGAGAAATTTTGTGGGCCTAGAAACTATCTATACATGAATATCCCATTTCAAATCGATCAATAAGTTATGTAAAAAGTTTTGTCTGCTTATTGCGGTTCCAAATTGCTATTTCAAAAGGATTATGTACCTACCAATTAGGATAAAACTAAGATCGTGTGTCAAAAAATCAGAAGAAATTGGAATAAGTTGCTTTTTTGCATTTATCGATTTTTAACGTTTTTCGTTCAGTTTTGTGTCACATTTTTAAAATTTTAACCGCCTTTCTTTGAAGACCTACCTACATTACTGGATTGATTCATAATTACCTATCTGTGGATCAAGTGACATAAAATGATTTTTCGTAATACATGTCGCAAAATGCACCATTACGTATTCGTTTTCATGGTCCAAAACATAAAATTTCCGACTAGGGAGCAACAATTTCATGGAGAGCAAATGTCAATAGGGAGTAAAACAAGTATTTACTCCCGCCATGTAAATGTTTGACTCCTTCAAACCAGTCAGACGCCTTCCTCAATCATGCATGCGCATGCATTGCAAAAAATAGCATTTGCAACTCAAGTGCAAGGTGAGCGACCTTGATTCGAATGATTTAATACACTCGCCTGCGGTTTGTGTTGTAAATCGTACCTCATCGAGAATAGCTCACTTTGCGCTCTCGTAGCAAAATATACTATTGAAGGTATTTTTTTTATAACCTCTTATTCTACTTACTACAACAAGGAGTGGGCAAGATTATAGAAAAAATACTAGGATCATGGGTCCTTTTCAATTTTAAAAAAAGTGATTCAAGTCTGGATCACGAATCACTCTTCAAAGAATGATTTGAATCTGGATCATGGATCATCTGTGAAAAAACAGGATACATTCAGATCACTTGCACCAATCCTGTGGATGATTTAAAAACAAAAGTTTTTTCATTAATTTCGAAAAAATAAATAAACAATTTTTTATTTTCCAATAATTTTTTTTTTTTTTTTTTTTTTTTTTGAAAAATCTGTAAAAAATGTTCCGGAAAATGAAACCGAATAGATACTTCGGATCCTTTCTCAGAAATAGATTCGAATCATGGACCACGGATCCATGAAATAAAAATGATTGGAGTTTCGAATTATAGGTCATAAAATGGATCCATGATCCAAATATTTCAGATCCTGCCCACTCCTGCTACAATACACTAATATTGCAGTCACCCTCCCATAACAAAATAATGTTTATTTTTTAAAAAGCTAACGCCAAAAAAAATTCTAACTTCAATACTTCTACATTCTTCCAACCTTTTTCAAGAAATAACGTTTATTTTACATGAAGCTAAAGCCAAAAAAAAAAAAAAAAAAATCACTAATGTGTGAAATAAAACACTTTACAATTGATTCACGCAACCTTCATATTTCATTCCTTAATGTTTTCTCTGTTAACTTATCAGTGAATAATTTTCGTTCAATAAATTAATTTTGGAGTTGAATGGGCCAAGTTGTGGCAATCATGGTGATGCGTTTCATGACCATTTGTTTTAGTTTATTATTGTATACAAGGAAGTTTCACTTCAAAAAAGCTCATATTTTAAAAACTCATTTTTAACTTACTCTTATTTTCTCCGCACAGAAATACCCACGGAGATTTGTGCTGGCCATCTTCACGTTTTAATTTTAACCCGTAATGAAATCAAAAATATATTCCACATTAAAAATGAATTTTAGGCAATATGGGCCGTGTTATTATCAGCATACCAAAACTTGATGCTCCATATTCATTCAACAAGTAGAAATTGAAGTTTTCTCAATTCAGCGAGGGCCTAGCCAAGGGGTTAGCAAATGTGGCCATTGCCTTATGATTTTTTTTTTCTAATTATCCAAAATTACAAAAATTTTGAAAAAAAAATTAAATAATAAAACTCCATAAAATAACTATTACGATTACGACAATGTGAAACTGAAGTAAGATGCAATTCAACTACGAAATATTTTTCTATGATTTTTCGCATTATTTATAAGTAACCATCTACTTCTGTTAAACCACTAATCAAAAATTTACCCTCTACTTACCTTAAATCTTTGCCCTTCCCTTAAAGAAATCCTTGATACGGCCTTGCAATTCAGGTAATTACTTAAAATTTTAACTGCAGTATAAAATATCTCAACCCCTTCAAATTGTAGAATAGACGAATCATTCTACATTGTCGTTATTTGTCATTCTGTAGTTGAGTACGTCCCCTTTGAATATTGGTAACTACTCATGAAGCACCCTGTATGTATATTTAAAGTCTATAATATATACTTGACATATCGGTGCCATTGTTTGTTTGTTTATTTGAGCGAACTACTGCACGTCCAAACCTTACCTCTCGCCGTGAGGTAAATTTTAAAAAGCAGGTTTCTGTTGAAAACCTGCTATTATAGGGCTGACCGAGAACTTCATTTATAGGACATTTAAATTTGCTCCTCTTGAGACCATATTCCTCGCTGCTATTAATTTTAAATTATTAATTGAAATAAATATTTATGAAAAATTTTCTGATTTTTGGTTGGTTTTCATCAGAAAAAATATATGTAAATTATTTGTCCTTTCTGTGGATGCCCTGAGGTACCATTTTATCTCGTTTCACTCCAAAAATCTCATCCAGTGTTTAGCCCAAAAAAAAAAAGACAAACAAGGAAGTGTTTACAACAGGATCGTAAATTAAAAAAATTGCTCGTACTTACCTGTCCGTCTCCTGTAAGTCGCCTTAATTAAATTTTGTTTTTTTTTTTATCTTTTAAGCAAATATTCTACTATTTCGATTCTGTTTCGACTCGACACCGAGAGGACAAACGTAAAATTTTAATTCGATTCTAACGAAAAAATGAAAATAAAAATTACAAAATTTTTCGCTTTAACGATCGCAATTCAGAACTAAAAACTTCAGCCAGAATTAGTATTTTGTTTTTTGTTTTTTTTTTTTTGTTTAAGCCAAATTATGTTACGGCTATGTCCTTTATAACGATGATAATGACGTTGATGTGTAATAATGGATAGTTACATTGTGAAGTCGACATTCAATTAAATTCTCTATTTACTGGCAATTTTCTCTCTCGTAAATACGATTACACTGTTATTGTGCGAAGTCTCATCTTATTACATCAAATCATCAAATGGCAGGTTAGACTATTTATTTTATTTTTGTAAATTTTTTGTAAATCCATTCTTATTTGGTGGTAGCTGGTTCGTTCGATTAGTCGTTTTGTTTTCAAGTTCAAGTTTAAGGTTTGAAGGCTCCTAACGAATGTACAGAGGCATAATTAGCAAGTGCGATAATATTATCGTACACCACGGTATAGTCATGGAAAATTTGGCAGCGCGAATTGAACAAAAATGGTGTAGGTATTCCTATGTGGAATGAGTAGAATGAGATAGTGAAGAATTATGGTCAGCTTCATGGTCACGAAACGGTTTGTTTTTCATACGTATAAATTCATCAGCAGGTGCCCAGTTTACGAGCTTCTTCTCTCTAAACAAATTTGTATACATAGTACAATAATTTTCATAACTTTTTTAGGTCAAGTTCATTAAAATTTTAATATCGTAAGTACATAATTTATTTCATCAAATGGGTGCCCCAGAATTGAATTTTACTTGGACGAAAAAAATTCAATACTAATTAAATATAAGTGTGGAATACGTGAAAAAGATATTCTCACCAGAAGATAATCAACAGGTATTTTGCGTGTTCCACCCCTTCATATGTAAACATGTGGGTAAGCCAAGGGTTAACATTGGCAATTTTAGAGCCAGTCCTGACGGTTTATATACGGGCTTATTCACTCGCACACAGACACACATACGTAGTAATTATGTACATTTGTGTGAAAGGGTTGGTACGTCATTTCTTTTATAGATAAGAAATGGTAGACAGGTTTTGTGTACAGAACTGTGACATCATCATTTTTGTTAGATTAGTCAGGGTCTGGTACTTGTACATTACTTGCATGTATGTACAAGTAATAACAATCGAACGTAATTTTGCATTGGTTTAACGTTATAGAAATGAATATTTTCCACCCTTTTGGCGGTAACCATCACCCGGGGTCCGAGCCCCTTTACCTCATACGAGTTATATCCCCACAATAAGTTTGAGGACTAAATATACTAGACATCTTATATATGGTGAAGAGCCAACAGGAAAATCTTACCTTACTTTTTGCAGCTGTTGTAGTAAATTGGTTCATTACGTATCTATATTTTTTGGTTCTTCGATTTGATTTTCAGTATCACGGTCTGCTATTTTTGATTTTTTTTTTTTAGTGCAATTTTATTGAGTTTTTAATCAAATTCAAAAAACATTTAGACAATTTTTATTTCTTGCTCAGTGGAGGAGGATACATTGGAAATTATTTTTGTATTTAATTTTCATTTTGTTAAATAAACACTATTCCCACTTAAAAGCATTTTGTAATCATTATTTTTTCATGAACTTGGTTTTCACTTTTTATTAGGCCTACTATCCTATGTGATAGGGTCTTAAAAATCAACTTCCTAGTTTTTCTATTTGTAGGTACCCAGTAGCTTATCTCAATAACCTTTTGGGTTTGCCGTATTTGATTTTGAATGAATAGGATAAATACCTATGAAATTTTTTTAAGCACTTTTTGTCACAAACTTCCTTTTTTACACTTTTTGTCTCAAACTTTCTTTTTTTCAATTTTTCTTGCAAACTTTGTTTTTTTTTTCACTTTTTGTTGTTAATTTTGTTTTTACTTTTCATTGCATATGACATCATCTTTTTAATACATACCTCAGGTTACTCATTTCCAATGTTAAAAAGGGGAGGTTATCTATTCACCACATTTTTTTTTAATGTTTGTTTCAGCATAACTTCTCAACTTGAGCACCGATTTTAATGAACTTTTTTTGAGTGACAGGTAGAGGATATTCCCTTGATGGTCCTAATAGATTTTTTTCAGAATCAATGATGCAGTTTATACGAGTTATCTTTAGCTAAAAAACTGTTAGTTTCAAAGTAATATTGTCGCTAATGCTAGAAACGTAAATTCATTGAAAAAAATTTTTTTTGTAAAAAAATCTAACCATTTTGGAAAAACAAAACATGAAGTCGACCCAATTAGTAAAGCGTGTATCTTCATTTTACCTAATTTTACAGGAGAAGGAAAAAAACTGTTTTTCAGCAACGATAAAATTCAATTGTTTTTTTGTGAACTTGGATTTATAAAAACATTATATGGAAAAATAATTTTTGTCAATAAAATTTTTGTAATTCTTCTCAATGAATAAATAATAAATCTGGGTAAAATAACAAATAAATGAAGATACGCACGATTCCTTTATCCAGTATTAGCTAACATCAATCAATTGTTTGGACATATTCATTTTTCTCACTTTATTAACTTTGAGATACGTATTTTTCCTTCAATTTGGAATAATGTTTGAAGATATGCACATTTCCTTCTTGTAAATTCAGGAGATGCTCACTTTTCCTTTAAAAATAAACTAAATTGAGTTACGCATTTTTCTGTTTTTGGAATAACAAAAAAATATTAATTTCTCAGAGATATGCCCAACAATAAACGATGCATTACAAAAAAATTCACCAGGATTACTAATAACCCGATTTTCATAATTTTTGGATACACACTTTACTAATTATGCCAATGATGAATGAAAATGCTCTAAAAAGTGAAAAATAATTCTTTTAAAATTTCTCCAGTAAAATCAACTGGAATTAAATTGAAACGAAAAAGCATTATAGTTATAGTTAATTTTTTTTTTCAAAGTCGGTGCTAATAAATAAGTTTTATCTTAAAATTTGACAGAACTGACGCATATAGCGTACGTGGTATGAAGAAAAAAAAGGGTCGACTTTAATAATTCTAGTCCCTGGACCTACATCTTGTTGGAGAAATTTTAGAAGCCTTATTTTAACATTGGAAATGTTTAACCTGAGATACATAGTAAAAAGATAACGAAAAATGAAAATAAAATTTGCAACAAAAAGTTAAAAAAACAAAGTTTGCAACAACAAGCGATAAATGTGTCAGGAACCTCACAAAAAAATTCCATAGGTATATATCCTATATATTCAAAATCAAATACATCAAATTCAAGGGGTTTTTGGAATAGGCTATCAGGTACTTAGAAATAGAATAACTATATAATCTATTTTTAAGCTCTCATCACATAGGATAGTAGGCCTAACAAAAAAAAAAAAAAAAAGTTCGCGAACAAATAATGATTGCGAAATACTTTCAAATCGAGATAGTATTTAACAAAATGAAATATAAATTAATACAAAAATCATTTCCAATATATTCTGGATTGTGCAAGAAATGCAAATCGTGTAAATTTTTGTCTTTTTAACAAATTTTTAATTATTTTTTTGAAGTCGGTTCTATTTTTTGAAAAAAATTATTGACTTCTAACAGATATAAGTTCTGGTTATTGAAACCAGCATTCAGAAAATACAAGTATAAGGTACCTAGATAGAACAGTGTGGGAATACCAAACGGCTGTTTTATTCCTTTTCTGTTTATATTTTTGTCAGGTTTATTAAGTCTTCCAGTTTTCAGAGTTGGTACTTATCGTTTCTGATTGAAAACAAACTTAGTTTAATAAATTATGACCAAATTTCTGCAGAGAAGGGCAAAGTTTTTCAATTCAGTAGCGTATTTAGGTACTAGATATAAACTTGACACTCTTCATTGGAAGAAAATTGGAACATCAGGTAGCCTTTTTTCTATCATTAGGCTTACAATGACGTCCTGAAATAATTTTTCAGGGGGTGGAATGTTCGAATTTGCAGACCAAAAAAAAAAAACAAAAAACCTACAGCCTATTGAAAATGTATTTCTTTTAAAAGTTTGTTCGTTAAAAATATTTGGATTTGCCGAATGTTCTCAAAATTTGCGGATTTGCCGATTGATTTTTTTGGCTGGAGGAGTAACTCAACGCGAACCCCCTGGTCGGGACGTCCCTGATAGGCTATCCCCATTATGAATATTTATCAATATTATATCCACATAAATGTAAAAAATACGTGTGTTTTGCGCCTAACTAACATTATTTTTACCGATATATCTCCAAATTAGCTGAGGTACAAAATGGGGTTTATTATATATCTGTAGTCTTTTAGTATTCCGTGTGAGGAAACAGAAACATGACCAACGTGGTTGCGTTTTTCTAGGCTAGGGAATTATAATTTTTGAAATTAAAGTTTCTTGGGTACGGTAGTAAAATAAAAAACTCTAGCGCAGCAAGCCTCGCTAGAAAAAGTAGGTCCCAGGGAAAGAATTATGAATTTTAATGGTCGTATTAATTGTCTGTAAGTTTATATGCGTTAATGGTACGTTATAAATGAACAAAATCGAAATGTGTTAGTTGCTGAAAAAATATTAGACAACGTGAAATTTAAAAGCAATATTTCTTGAAAAAATGAAAAACTAATTAAGGTGATAAAGTATGGTACATATAATCATATAATGTAAAATAAACTGAAGAAATATAATAAAGTTATGAAATAATAAAAAAGAAAACATGAGCATGTAGTTAATTTTTGCAAAAAGAAAAGTTCATGCAACTTAGAAAAAAAAGAAAAAAAGGCATTATCAGAAGTACCCTCGTAGATCCGCACCAAAATTGGTAGCTTGCTACAATAAATTTTGATTAATATTTGTTTCAAATTTCGTACATATGTTTCCAAAATTCAATATTTTATGACCAATATAAAAACAAAATAGCGGTACCGGAAGTACTGTCCGGCCAATCAATACTAAAATCAATAGGTCTAGTCCTTGGCTTAGTAAAAATATTCGTACCAAATTTTACGATAATCGGATAAAATTGCGAACTGTACCGTGAGAACAAGAAATTGACTTTTTTATATGTATATCATTTATTTAAGTTATTGTTGTCAAAATTTTCCTGAGGTCATGAAACGAAAAATTTACCCACGCCTAACCCTAGGCTAATACCGCACTAAGCGTAATAAGTACATTTTCTAAAGGAAACGTACTTAAAAATATTGACCTGAATTTCGAAATTACACAATTTGAAACCTTTAAGAACAAAAAAAGGTTCACCATATGAGTGATAAATTATTTTATTTAGAGATAAAAGAATATAACCAGGAACGATTATATCTCTTTTATGCCATTACAGATATTTATATGCTCCAACGTACTGACAGAAATAATATTCAAAAACTAAGGTTATTTATTCGTGGATATATTAAATCTGATGAATTTATTATTATTGGAATTAATCAGTTTCTGAAATTACCAATAATAATTGGTATAGTTATAAAAAAGATTATTAAAAACTTATCAAATTATCATGAGCTGCCTTCTTTAAACCTACAGAGATACAGTCAACCTTATTCAAAAAATTTTATTACTAACTAATTGGTGAAATTTGTGATAATCATATGGTGATTGCCAAGTATCAATTATTTTTTATTATTTTTGATTATTTTTGACAAAACCCAATAATTGATTGCAAATAATATAATCGATTGAAAACACCGATTTAATTCTTGCAAATATTTAATTATTTGATTAAATCGATTAAGAAGATTGAAAAGGCAAGGAATTTACAGACATTACCTTCAAACTGGGTACTATCGAATGATAAGAAATTATTATTTCAGTTTATATGGTTTTTACACAAAGTGATAAAAACCTCATTGAAATTGGTTTTTGCTTTTTTTCAAAAAGATCCAGAGTGAAGATGACTGTTTACTCACATTTTTTACCATTGACTGAATTTATAATTATAAAATTGACAAATATAATGGAGAAGTTTTCCACTAAAAATCTTGTTCTTTTTTAGAACACAATGGTGAGTTAGTAGTATAGATCTTCTCTTTTTCACAATTTTTATTAAGTGTCATAAAAAACCTATACACTAAAGAGTTGGCTGTTGCAGACAATAGAAATCATAATCTTTTAAAAAAGGGTTTTTGACTTTACACGAAAGAAAATGTGGATAATTATATACCTTTTTGTTGTTTTTCAAACTCGGATCCCAAAACAGTGGTGATACTTGTTAGTGGGATCCATTTCTTGGATCTAAGTTTGGGGGAAAAAATTTAGCATTGGTTTGTCAGTCTAGTTACGATAGTATATATTATAGTCAATGTTTTTAACAATACGGATGATTGCTTACTGACCATAAAATTATTAAAAAAAAAAAAATCTGAAATAATGCCAGCAAGACAGGAGGAATCGCTTGTATTATGAAATTGAGTTTTACACAAAAAAAATACGCTCCTCACGCAAACCACCTTTTAAAAACATGAGTAAACAGACATCCTCACACTGGATCATCGATAACAAGAGTAAAACTCATTGTAATTACCTTTATTTTTCTTATTTTTCTTGTTTTTTTTCTTCCTTTTTTTTCTTCAAAAAGTTCTATATTTTGTTTTTCATCTATGAAGCTAGTGATGCACACTAATCGATTTGTTCGACTAATTGGTTACTTACCTACCGCGATTAATCTATTAATTACAAGAATCAGAAAATTTTTATAAAAAAAATAGACGAAATTGTTAGATATCGATACATCAAGTACCGCTATCTACATTCTGCAGTCATATGTTTCCTGCTTCTTATATTTTTTCTGTGATTTTGTTCTTGCAAATTGAGTAGGTAACTTATTCATCATTTTGGTGCAAGGGCCATATTAATGTGCAAATTCTTGTTATTAAAAAGTGCCTAAAAAGGATAATTTTATATTTCTGAAGAAGTGAAGAGTGTTTTTGAAGTTGAATTTGAGAGTGTGAGTGCGAATTATGAAGGAAATATATTAGGAAAATCCTACTTGTTGGCTGTTGCCTTCGACCATATACATAATGGACTGCGCATACTGATAAAATGTTAAAGGTAAACAAATAAAACGTATATTCCATTCAATACTTCCTTTCTTTATCAAACTGTACTTTTCACAATATTAAAAAATCAGAATTCTCAAATTGAACGTATTTTTAACCAGGTTTTCTTGTTTGAAATAAATTTAGTTAGGGCTAAAATACTTTGAAGATCAACAGTTGTAAATTCGGGTTTATATATTACAAGTTTGTTAATATAAATTGTTATAAAAATCATGAAATTAACTTAAAAAGCTATTCATTATTTTACTCTACCAAAAACTAAAACGTAATTTTAAAAAGGAATAAATGACGCTATTTAATTTTAAAAACACTTTCATTCTGTAAAATGACAATAAAAATCCCTCCAAATTATTTAATCAATTGAGGTATGATATTTGTTAAATCCTGAAAAAAGGGAACTTTTGAATGAAATGTACGCCTTCGTGGTATCTTCATATAAGCCAATGTTAATTTTATCGGTATGCCCAGTCCATTATGTATATGGTCTGAAGGCTGTTGCAGAAGAAACGTTTTCAATCTACCTCAAAATCAGTGCATGTTGAAAACATTAGGTTTGTTTAAATTGATATAAAAACCGCTAAAATTGATTACTTGAAATAACTGAGTAATCCAACAATTTTCGGTTAATCGCACATCGTAATGAGTGAAACAAATACCCTATTGCAATATCTTTTATCAGTGTTACTTATTTTTTTTGTTTTTTATTTTTGTTTTTTTAATTGTTTATCAACCATTCCAGTTTTTTCGAAGCATTCATTTTTGCCTGTTATACGACCCAATCGTTTGAGTACGTACTTAATATTTTTACGAATTTCAAAGTAATTTTAATAAAATAATATTAGATATCTTAAATATAATTATATTATTGCAATATGGAGTTGGCCAGAATATAGTTGAAATCGCGAAAGTTGGTTCGTTGTCAGGATGGCCGAGTGGTCTAAGGCGCTGCGTTCAGGTCGCAGTCCACTTCTGTGGGCGTGGGTTCGAATCCCACTTCTGACAGTGGTTTTATGAAATTTTCTTTCGACGAATTTTATTTTATTAATTCATTGAATTTTTTCGGAATTCTATACAGTTTTTTACATTTTTTCATTATTTCAAACTCCAACAAATCAGACCATTTTCTTTTGAAGAAATGTAAATATAAGACAAATTGAGGAATTTGTTCAGAAAAATCAATTCGAAGTAATCGTTGGTACAACTACCTTACGGATGATGAATACAATAATTATTCTATTCTTATTTTCAACTTCCTTGTGCTGGAGTAGATAGTAGGTAACTTAATAACAAAATTAGAATTTTACTGTAAAAAATGTTTGTAAGTTCATCGAAAAGATTCGAACATAAATGAGACTGCTTGTGCGTATATAGATACCTACCTAAAAAACGTAATAAATCCTAAATTAACGATCACTAATAATTATCGTCGCTATAAACTGTTCGCCGAAGCGGCGCTATTCGTTCGGTATTCGTTAGTTTTGAACTTTATTTTAGTTCCGAAGGGTTAGGCAACTTGAACAACTTAATTGCGCGACGGTTTTATATATTTTCATTTTGTTAGGCATAGTGGCCGAGTGCAATATGTTACGAGAAAAAAAAATGACCCTCTGCAGTTGCTACCAGTGGGATTTGTCTCCCAGACAATAGTTCTGACCGTGGTAATCATCAATTCTTCATAAAACGAAAGTACGACTTGTTTCATGTAAAAATTATGGCAAAAGTAAAACCCGAGCCAAGTGTTGACCTTTTTAGGAAGATGATTACATCAGAACTCTTCGTAATCTTGGCCTAAATGGCTGAAATTCTCTTCCTTGGATTCGTCCTCGGCAAGTATAATCTTCATTCAAGGAGACAAGTACAATTTTATCCTTTTACCAAATGGCTTAAATGGTTAAAAAGCTCCGATATTGCTTTTTACTTTTTTTTTCATAGTTAATCTATCCTTCATCCAAATTTTCGTTTATGGTCTAGGGCTGGCGGCACGGGAGTTTTGATGGTTCAACACCCCATAACCCCCCCAAAAAAAAATTAAAATTAGTACCAAATAATGTCACGTATTATTTTTAATTATGAATAATGCAACTACACCAAGTATGCCGCTGGAATTCAACCATTATTTCATTTATTTGCGAAAAAACCTCGTCGGTTACTATCTTAAAAAATTTATAAAACTTTTAGTTCCAAATTAATTTATTCAATTTTCATTTTCAAATTTTTTAAAATAATTTGTGTTATAAGAAGGGGGGTCAATATCTGAGAAGGAAATCTTGTGAAAAAATACCAAGGTGTGACTTTCAGAAAGCTCATAAAATAAAATAAAAATTTTAATTCACACTTAGGTAGCAAAAAACAAAAAAAAACCCTTGAGGAAATCCTGCGATGACTCTATTATGGTATGAAGATATTTCCGGGTTAAATATTAATCGACTTACCTAACACATAATTTTTGACTTGCGTGCTTGAGATGAGATTCTCAACTTTTCAAAGTTTTCTTCATTATAAAGGATAAAAGGCAGGGGTTCACAACTTCTCGACAGCCCTTCGAACTCCCTTCTTACACTACTACCACCAACAAACCTACTGTAACGTATATTTTCATTATTTTTAGATGTGACTAACATATTCGTCTACATGTTTTCAAATACCAAAAATGTAGATATTCATCAATAATAAAACATCCTATAACTTTTTATAAATAACCACTAATTTCCCCGTATTTGATTTTATGAATATAGATATAATGTCTATATATTCATGATCTAATTGTGCCTGTCCCTCAAGTATATCGCGAGTCATTACAACCCTATAATAACAACACCCTACCTCACTTAGCCTATCTGACACGTACACTTACATACCCCAAACGGGTATATAAACCCTCGACTCAAAAGAATCTTTACATTCAGTTCCTAGAGCCTCTCTTATAGAGCTACTAGTTTATAGACAGTTTTGTCTAAAGGGTTGTAATCCCATATGTATATTAATTATCGTATTAATCTATGTACTGTTGTCGTACAAATTATTGTTCTATTAAAAGTGTTAATTCAATCTTGTGTTTTAAATATTATTGAGTCTCTCAAATACATTAAGGTCCACGATAGTTGTGGATGATAAATTGAATATTTAAATTATTATAGAGGTATTAATGCTTATCCAGTGTTCAATATCTCGTGTATGGTGTAACACTGAAAGTGGTTCTAATTAGGTACATTACTACCTCTTTTGGCCATTACACCTACACTATATTTTTATGTAGAGTTTTTTTTCGGAGCTAGGAGGAGGTCCGCATTCATTTCTCTATTTCTGGAAAAATGTTTGAGTTAAAATTTGTTAACTAACCCAATGAGAGTTTATATAATTAAATTTTACTCACTAATAATCTTTTCTGCGATTTAACAAGTTCCAATATGATTTTAATGTGAATTTTCAGTATGTTCAGTGTGGCGACTACTGCCAACACTACTTCGCTGATTGCTGTTCTCCCTCGATCACTGTCACCGCATCGTGGCCGAGGGTATACGGTGTCGGCTTGGTGTCGGGTGAGAGAGGGGGGTTTTAGGTGTTTGGCCGGTACAGGTTCGAATCCCCGTACCCCATGAACACCTAAAGTGGTGACCCCGACGTGATCCGGGGGATGGTAATGCACGCCATCTCTCGGACACGTACAAAACCAGTAGCCGTGGTGGTACATCACACCACCAATGCCAGTATGTGACGGCGCTGTAGGGTGTGCTCCACGGTGCGGTGATGAGGGGTGGCATCACCACGCGCCGGTGTACATCCCTACCTGCAAGGCGCCACCGTACTGGTTGTCGTATCACGCTCCGCTATACTGGGGGGTAGTGGTGTGATGACTACTGCCACACTACTTCGGCTGATTGCTGTTCTCCCTCGATCACCGTCACCCGGCATCGTGGCCGAGGGTATACGGTGTCGGCTTTTGGTGGCGGTGAGAGAGGGGGGTTTTAGGTGTTCGGCCGGTACGGTTCGAATCCCCGCACCGCTTGAACACCTAAATTCAGTTTATTCGATTGATAGGTGCAGGTCGATGAGGCACTAACAACGAATAAAGCATTGTGTTTATTTCTAGTTCCACCTCGAAACAATCGCAGAGTATTACATACAATTGAGGACGCGCGTGAAATGAAAAATGGCACCACCTTCACGCTGAAAATATCCCAGCCTCCTAAGTTATCAACTATTTTCAATCTCATTTTTTATCTACGAAATTTGTTCGTTGAGATTTCTTAATTAACTATAATTATGTTTATTCATTCATTTAATTGAATTATTATTTTTTAAATTTCCGATTGCTGACAATGGGCTCGAATGAGGGGCAAGCTAATTTGAATTTGGTACTCTTGTCTACGGGTGAGGACATACAACTTCAAAAGTGGCGGTGTTTTTCGTGATAGTGTTTGGATAAGCGTGCTTCCTCTATAATACTTTTAATACTCTGTAGAAACAACCACACCTGAAGATATTTTCATTGGTTTTGAGCCATATTTCTATTTATTTACTATAATTGTACGAAGAAACAAAATATGAGGAATGAAGAAATAATTTTTTTAAACTCACGACTCCCAATCCAGCCCGCGGCCAAATATTTATCTTGTTTATTAGCATAAAAACTTTATGTTTTTTAACTGGTAGCGGTAGATGAACTTCCACGTTTAGTGGTGTATAGGTTTGTTCATGTATTTCGTTCATGTATTTTTTTTTATGTGAAAAAATTTGTTTCCACTGTAGTCTGTCCAGAATAAAAATGACACGCGACGTCACAGTGAGGTTCACTTTTCACAGCTACGTAAAGTGCAAAAATATTTTTTTAAACAACAGTTTTTGAAGCAGCTCATAGTTGAACATATGTATCTCATTTTTTTCACAATACACTGGTATAATAGGTAGGCAGGTATTGATTTTGAACTTTGTAACTTTTTGCTGCTCCATAACTCAAGAAGGGGGCAATATGGAACCATGAAATTTTGAAGGTATACTTATGTCATTGATTACAATACAATTTTGGGAAGAAATTCTTAAAAACTTTTTTAGGAGGTAAGGGGGGTCAAAATCCACAACTTCGTCATTAGGAGAGATATGGACCTTAGATTTGGTTTAAAATCTTCCTTGGAACGACCGAAATAAGTCCTGAAAATTTCAGCTGGAACAATTGAGTGGTTCGGAAGTGATTGGCATACAGACAGACAGATAAATATTCACATTTATATAGGGGTATTTATAGGTATAATATGTTTATGTATAAGCATTGTAGGATGCTCTGCTGTGTGCAAGCATACAACTACAATAGACCTCTTGTTTATGATGCTTGGCAGTATTAAAATAAGGTCGCAACTGATGAACACTGTTGCATGCGAACCAAATTGAGAGGAGACGTTGTTCGCAGGTAACTTTATGGCTCCTTGTTGGTTGTGCTCATGCGCCTGAATTTGTCTTCTTTCCATATAGTATGTTATAAAATGGCAACGAATTAACATTAATTCCTTGACGAATTAAGGGCGTTAAATGCACACGAATTAATTCCATTAAACGCATATAAATTCCCTTTGATTCATTTGTTTAAGAACATTAATTCACCGATAAATCAAAGGGAATTCATCGACAAATCAGTCATTGAATTACACACTAATTGAAAGGAATCGAATCCGACGAATTAAGGCTGTTAAATACACCCAAATCCCCTTTAATCTGTGTGTGTTTATGAATATTAATTCGTTGATAAATTGGATAGAATTTGTCGTTGAATTCTATTTGATTCCTTTTGATTTGTGTGTAATTCAATGACTGATTTGTCGATGAATTCCCTTCGATTTATCGGCAAATTAATGTTCTTAAACAAATGAATCAAAGGGAATTTATATGTGTTTAATGGCATTAATTCGTGTGCATTTAACGCTCTTAATTTGTCAACAAATTAATGTTAATTCGTCAATGTTTTATAACAAACTATATGGAAAGAAGACGAGTTCAGGCACATGCGCACAACCAACAAGGAGCCATAAAGTTACCTGCGAACAACGTCTCCTAAAATGAGTGTTTGTCTCACATATGTGGGAACCAGCCACACAACCAGTCAGCAAGTGTACAAGTACACCCATCACCACTAATCGAGAGTTGCCACAAGTATAATAATTGATAATGGAAAAAATGTAAGAATTACTGAAATACCATTCTTCTAGTTTCCCCTTATTCTTAGGCAAATGTGATTACAACCTTAATTTCATGATAATGTGGTACCTCCAATTTTTAGTTAGGTGAAACATTGTCGTTCATTTTCATTCTGTTGTTTTATTTAATTCATTTTTAATTAATGTTAGCATATAAAACTAAACAGGTATCCACGGCCAATTTAGGGGGGTGCAAAGGTACAACTGTATCCGGTGACAGATTTTTAAAAGAAGACACAAAAAAGTAAGAGAAAAAAATTTTTGACAACCTTTTTTCTTTATTAAGTAAGACCGCAAAAAATATTCAATTAAACCTATTTTAGGTGTTCAGGCGGTACGGGGATTCGAACCCGTACCGGCCCAACACCTAAAAACCCTCCTCGTTCACCGCCACCAAAAGCCGACACCGTATACACTCGGCCACGATGCCGGGTGACGGTGATCGAGGGAGAATGGCAATCTGCCGTAGTAGTGTGGCAGTAGTCGCCACACCACTCCCCCCCAGTATAGCGGAGCGTGATACGACAACCAGTACAGAGGCGCCTTGCGGGTAGGAATGTACGCCGGCGCGTGGTGATGCCCCCCTCATCACCGCACCATGGCGCACACCCTACAGCGCCGTCACCTACCGGTATCGGTGGTGTGACGTACCACCACGGCTATTGGTTTTGAACGTGTCCGAGAGATGGCGTGCATTACCATCCCCTGGATCACGTCGGGGTCACCACTTTAGGTGTTCAGGCGGTACGGGGATTCAAACCCGTACCGGCCGAACACCTAAAAACCCCCCTCGTTCACCACCACCAAAAGCCGACACCGTATACACTCGGCCACGATGCCGGGTGACGGTGATCGAGGGAGAATGGCAATCTGCCGTAGTAGTGTGGCAGTAGTCGCCAAACCTATAATTATTAATCTAGTAAAAAGCCCTGATAAAAATCCATAAAAAATTTTTGGTAGAGGAGGTGAGTGGCAACAATTAAAAAATGAGGGAGTGCAAAAATTTTGTTGTACCCGGTTGTTGGAGCTGTAAATCTGGCCCTGCAGGTATCTAGGAATCAAATTTTGAATTATTAATGCACAATATTTCTAATTATGATAAGAGAAATTAATATTGGTTTTGTGTTCATGGTTAGGATTCAAACTGAACACAAAACTTGATAAAAAATTCAAATAAACTGTCAAATATTGGCAATCTTGCTGTTTAAATGATGTAAATCTAGGTACAATATTAAGAGTTTGATTTTTGATGTTTTAACATCTTAGTGCTTGGTCTACGGTTAGTGGTGAATTTACCAGGATGCCATATAGTATAGGTAGTTTAATTTTTTGTGTCAGTTTTCTTGGAGAGCCAGGGATGGGCCAAAATTATTTAAGGGGCGACTTTAAATAGCTCCGCCACTCATTGATGCAAGTCAAAAACCGATTCTACAAAGCCAAGACCAAGACTGGATGGTGTAAGATCAAAACCAAAACCTGAACCAAGACTACCATTGTCTTAAATATTGGTCTTATATCGCGTCGGTTCTTCGCTGAATTCTAAAGCACTATGGTAAAACATGCTTGAGCATAGATGCCGACATTTTTTTTTTCAGTGTTGCCAAATTTTTTAAATGTAATTTGTAAATTAGTGGAAATTGTTTATTAAAACGAAAAATATAATTTTAGGGTTGGGTGGATGAATTTTCACATTCCTGTTCTAGTTGTACCTCATGTGTCCTTAAGTCGGCGCATATGTACTTGAGTCAAGAAATTATTCAGTCTTGACCTACTTTTACTGGAAGAGATATTTTACATAAATATTCCAATTTTCGAGACGTAATAAAAAGATGATGACAATATCGAAGTCTTGTACAGAATTTATGATATTACAGTACACAGTGGGCCTTACTTACTTTTTTTCTCTACGACTTCAGGATAATGCCACGATATTCTAGTTGTACTTTACAGAATTGTGGTTATAGCCTACAGGTGTTAAGAGACCTACGATGAAAATTATAATTGAAAAGTAAAACAGATGGTTCAGTTAATGCGAAATGAACCGTGAATAAGCTAAACTATTAGAATGAGGAAAGTATAATTTTGAGAATACGGAAACAGTTGTCGGAAAGGGGAGATTTTTAATTTTATCAAAGAAAATACATGCGAACAGTGCCAAATATTAATTTCGTTTGTCGGTGACGACGTCGACATTGGGAAGTATCCAAAGTAGGTAGAATAAAATTCCAACATGCAAAATGAATAATTAAAATTCGTGTTCCGTTATTAAAAGGAATTAGCCTAAGATATAGATAGATTTCTATTATGGCACTCATTGTTGATATTCGTAGCGTCTGTTTTTGGGTGAGAAATTCAAATATTAAACATCTGGATTGATTTTAAAAGTCTCATGGTGTTATAAAAATCTCGTAGCCTAAAAATTTAAATTATACAAGATGCAAATGTCGCAAAATTCGCGACAATATTATAATATTATACGCGCTGTTTAACACTGTTTTAAATTTTGTCAGTGTTTTAAAATCTGTAAAAAATTTAAATGTTCACAAAAATTATTTGATCTATACTTTCAAATTTATTAATTTGATTAATGTTAGTATACGTTTGAACTGATATTTGCTACATTTAGGTTCATGAGTTTTGCGAATTCTTTATGTAATACAATAATGTTTTGATGAATATGTGGAGGAGCCAATTTGAAATGTAGTCTATTCCAAAAATAAAAATTGAAAAGGCTATTTTTCTTAAAAGAAATTTTGTTGCCCCTGAAATTTTTATATACCTATATATACTTAAATATTTGTGCGACTATTTGAAGGAAATAATTTATAAACCGGTATTCATAAACGTTTTAATTGAAAGAATGAAAATATAATATAAATCCCAAAGTGCTTAAAGCATTGTTACCAAACGTTTCTTTTTTCCACTTCTTAGTATTCAAATTAGTTTAACTATACATACAGTAAGAATGATGATTTATGGATGATTTTTGGTTAGAGGTACAGCACTATATAGGCAACCAGGGTGTACCTTTTGACGTACTTTGTTTTGCGTTTATGTATGCTATCCTTGTGAGTTTAAAGGATTACTCTTGTTAAATGTATTCGAAATTGATGAGCTCAAATAAAACGTTGAAAATATGCAGAAGTTATGTGGTATGTCAAATGGGGTGACTTCGTGTCACCACATCCAAATCCATAAGACAAGACACAAAATCATTTCTAAAACTTACCACAGGTAAAACATACGTGGATGATGAAAAAACAAACCGGAGTCCAATTTAATGCAGTTTGTAGTGATGGATAGCCAGCCATGAGATCGAATTTGTATCATCAAAACCTCCATATTTTTAGCTTGTTTTTGAAACTAGAATTAGGACTGGAAACAAGCTATCTGTTTACTTAGTTCACCTCATCGTTGCAGTTGCAAGTATCTCAAGAGTTATGAAGAGAGTGATACAGTAAAACTAAAACCTACCCCTCTGCTGGAAAACAATAACAATAACATAAAATAAAATTATTCTCTATGAAAATATGAAGAAAAATTATTTTTCATTACACTCGATCAATATTTACTCATTCGGTTGGGACAGTCTTAAATGACCAAGAGAAACGTTCAAAAATTACTGAAAGAGGTTAAATTCCAAAAAAATTCGCCTGTGCGGAGGCTCACCTTACCGTAGGTATGTTTTATTTTAACCTCATTCTTTCGTCATACTACTGGTCTAAAATACATTCGTACGAAACCATTTCGTGTCGCTCGTGCGGCCTGTTGAAAGTTCAAAAAATTTGAAACATACGTTTCGTCGGTTTTAGAAGTTTTCGTACTTTCGTTTTGACATGATTTGCTTCACCTACACTATCTATCGTTTGTTCTTTCTCTCTCACACTCTGTCTTTTCTTCACTTTCTTTCTCCTATTCCAATCTCTCTCCCACTCTTTACTCCTTTTTTTTTTTTTTTTTTTTTTTCGCTTTTACTAGTTGCATCTGTTTTCTTCTTCAACATGAAAAAATTTTCTCAACTCGTTGAAAAACGCCTATTCTTTTGTCAAGTAGCATGCGATTTTATTTTACTTTGATGTGAATAATCAAAGTAGCCAAACGTTAAACGTTACGCTTACATAATATCTTTGCTTAATTTTATTTTTTCAATTCATCGACCATTTCCTACCGTATTTCTTGAAAATTTTTTTATTCAAATCAGAAAAAATAAAAAATAAAAAAAAATAAAAAAAAAATAAAAATAATCGTGTCGACCTTCTTTTGGTTTCTTTAAAAAAAATTACGACAAACGTTAGACGTCAAGGAGAATAACACTGTACGGTGCCCAAAATAGACATTTACTCCTAATTAACGGTCCCTCTCACGTCTGTTGGGCGAATAGTATTGTCTTCCGAATGTAGGTACGTTCACACAAATGCAGTAAGACCAGAAGGAATAAAATAGGTTTGGGTAGATTTCGCAGAATCTAAAAGTTGTGGAGGTGGGTATGTCACGATTTCGCCAAAATTTTCCGGTAGTTTTTCCGATCGTAGCTTTTTGAAGTTTTAATTATCGTACAAAATTCTGGTACCCAACTTATGATGAACGCAATCCGCAATACACGTAATTTTCTCTTCGACTGGACTGCCATCGCCATTTGTACCGAGTCTGCTCGCAAACGAAGTATGAAAATGAAATTGAATACACAAAAGAGTTAGGGGTGGGGATAATGAAAAATAAACGCTCTCGTGAGAAAATAAAACGATTGGTATCATTTCTCCGTTTGGACCTAAGTTTTTTTGTATGTACCTATGTATACATGTGTATATGTATATAATATATCATTGAATGAATGCATATAAGACTTGACAAACCTTATGGAGAAGTTTTCCACCGAAAATCTTGTTCGATTTTAAAAAACAATTGGGCGTTAGTAATACAGATCTTCTCTGTTTCACAAATATTTACTCCAAATTGTTCTTCATCTAGACCTTTTTTTTATTAGGTATCACAAGAAACCTATACACAAAGAGTTGGCTGCTGCAGACAATAGAAATCAAAATCCTTAAAAAAAACATTGTTTATTGCACACAAATGAAAATGTAAATGGTCATGTACCATTTTGTTCTTTTTCAAACTCAGATCCCACAACAGCAGCGAAATCTGTTGGTGGGATCCATTTGTCCGATTCAAGTCTGGTGTAAAAAACTGAACATTAGTTTGTCAGCCTGCTTATGATAGGTAGTATAAGTATACAAGCCCTGAAGCACTGTGCTCTGGCTTGTACTGGCCTGGCAACACTGATCAATTTGTTATTAGGATGGAAACAACGAAACATTTGTAGTTGGCGCATGTGCCTTGAATTTTGTCTGAATAATTTTCGTTAAATTTTGTCTTAAAAAATCAGGTTATAAGTTTATAATGATAGTCAATTGCATAAATGTATGCAGTGGCGTAGCCAATATTTTCTTAATCAGGAATCCATAAGAAAAAATATATCCCCTTTCCCCTTATTCTCAATGATGAATTTTAAGAACTCATTTTTCTGAGAGGGACCTCATGCAAACTTTGGTGAACCATCTGAGTGGACCAAAAAATTTAAAATAAAAAATTTCGACCCTATATTTGAGCCAAAAGCCATAATATGCAGGATTCATCTCAGAGGGGAGGAGAATTCATAAATTGAAAAGTAATTTCACCAGGACTGAGTGAATTTTTTGAGTATTTTAGGATATGAATGTCTGATTTTCATGCCAATCATCATTATTTATCATGAAAATGAAATTAAAAACCACAATGATTTCACTCTGTGAAATTCTACTTAAGAAAAATTTGAAGGGGAGATTTATACTACCTAATCCTTCTTTGGTTATGTCACTGTGTATATGTATCTCTATAATAAATGTGAAGGAAAGAAACTCTACTTTGATGGAAGTTTGGTGCCTATTAGTTGAGTGATTTCTGTGGAAATTAGAGAAGAAAATTTGTTGGAAAAATTTTGTGTTCACAGTTTTAAAAAACTACCAAACAGATAAAACTGAAATTTTTACGAGGAATTGTTTTCATTTGGGAGCAGGTCTGAAAGAAGTAAATGTCAATCGGTTCAATAGTTTCCAAGAAAACTAAAAAACAATAAATTACTAGAAAAGTAGTTTTTTCAAGATTTTAAGAAAAGAAAAAAAGAGATCATACTTTACTAAAATTTTCACAATAGGTTTTCTATACATTGGTGCAAGTCTAATTAGGTTTGATGCCTATCAATTGGGTATTTTCTGAGAAAATTGGAGAAGAAAAAAAGAGGTGAGTTCCGCTTAGGTTATATGGGCCATACTCGTGAAGGATTGATGTGTAAACATTGTAATAGTGTGATTGTGTGCATGTGCAAGCTCTGTTCATACACACAATCACTCATGTATATGTTGTGTAACATACACAAATGAGAGTTACAATTATAAAAATTACAGTTATGCCAATCTGATAATCATAATTATCGTTTATCCTCTACCATAGACTTAGCGTTAAAATGTTTACACATCTAAAATTTAATTGAAAATATTTAGTGTTCACGTTTTGAAAGAACTAAAAAAGGAGTAGTGCTAAAATTTTCGTAAAAGCTATCCCTTATATGGGACCAAGTGTGATAGGAGTTTGCTGTTTATTGGTTTAGCACTTTTTGAAAAGTTGGAAAACAAAAAATTCCTGGAAAACCAGTTTTTAGAAATAAAACATTGATAAATTGATATTTTTGTTACAGATATCGATAACCATCGATAGTTTTTGGTAATTTTGTTGAGACTACCAATCCTCCTCCCCGCTCACTTCTACAAACACTCGACTATCTTTTACTACATATTTTTATATCTTTACTCGCGGCTACACTGTTACACTACTCTGCCACTCACTCGTTTATCTCCATACACACTCGTTTATCTCTCATACTTTGCACCTCACTCAATTCACAGCTATGCTGTAAATACATACACTTCTGAGACGTTACTTTGAGAACATCTTTATTTCTTTGTACAATTCTTCTGCTTCCTCGATTCACAACCTCTATAAATTTTTTCACCTGAAACTTACAATGAATTATCGATTTATCGATATGTTCGTAGGTTATCGATAACTATGGTACAAATATTGGTAACTATCTATATATTTTTTTTTTTCAATTATTGAAAATTTGGAATTCCTTTTTTAAATTATTGATGAAAATTGGCAAACTGAGTTTTCTAGCGAAGTATTGCTGCGTTAATGTTTTTTTATTTTTTACAGTTTTTTTTTTGAACTGAAAGACGGGGCCCCCGAATAATTTTGCGGAGGTTCCCAAATTTTATTTTATTCCACTTTTCAAGTGGTGATGATAGGTAAACCTTGGTTTTGGTTCCGATAACGCTGACGAGATTTTTATCATCAGTGACGGCTGAATTAAACTTATTACTTATTACACTAAAATTCATATCCTTTTAGAATGTATTCAAGAATCTTGATTTACGAGAAAAACGAGCTATTGGGAGAAACGAAGAAAAACCAAACTTTACAGGTCAACATTTTACAATATTCCGCTTATATTGTTTCAAGTTTTATCTTTGGTCTTGACCTTGTTGGGTGGAGTTTTAGTCTTACCTGGGTCTTGAGACTCGAGAATAAATGTCGGTACATATGTTATCTTTTAGTTAATATGTACGTGTTAATGTGAATAGCTAATGCATTTTGACGTAGGTATCTTGGTCAGTACCAAATTATTGTGGCACTTAAGTAAATAGGTGAACACCAGTGTTTATTCCATGCTAACCCAATAAACCTAAAATTTCTCATATTTTTACCAATCTTCACACAAAAAAACCACCTGAATATAACAGAAAAAAATTTTTTAACGTTGAATTGAAATTCATGCTCAGAATTCTTCGAACCGACACTATTTTCAAATTATTCTCATCAAATATTTTTTTTAATTAGTATCTTTACGTGAAGAAAATGGAAGTCCACTTATCGAAGTCTCGCGTTAAGAATTCCCATTCGAAGACGGTAGGTTTTCGATCTTCCCTCCAAATCCAGCTGATAAACATAGAAAAATTCTCGTTTCACTGTGAAATTTGACATTTCAAAAAGACTAATCAGCAGCATTCTTACTCTATTTTTATCCATCCCGTCGTACAGAGCTCAGCTCGCATTTGGTTTAACAAATTAGAGGGAAAAGTAATTAGCGGTGATCGAAGACAAAAATCAGCATGTTTTTGAAAATATTCGAATAAACGATGACGAAACTACAAAATGCATAAAGTAGTTCCGCCCTAAGTTACTATGTACAAATTAGAAAAGAAATATTACATAATATATGATGGTATGCACATTAAATACCCAAGTACACTTTTGCTGAAAAAAAAAAAAATGATGAAAAATTAACTGTCATGTTGTTGAGCAGTTATATTGAAGTAATTTTCAACCCACTCAAAAGTTGCCACCCAAGAATTTTCTTCGATTCGACGACAAATTCTTGGATGCATTTTTTCTCGATTCTGTATGCACTATCCTATACGATCCTATCCTTAATACTATTATGTACGAGTACAATTAATAATTGTATGTTTGTGTATATTATAGGCTCAGCGAAAAATGGTAGTGCCAATGGGAAAATAACTTTGAATGAAAATTTTATGTAAATTTCGTGGTTCGCGAAGGTTTTAGTTATTTTAAATATTGTTTCGGGCAAAATTAATTTCATTTGTGGATACAAACAAGCTACATCGGGACACGGTGTGGTAACAGGGTTTTTACTTTATCGAAGATCGGTTACTCAACACAGTTGCCAGTTTCTCTTTTTTAGCACATATTCAAGCATAATTTGAGAAAAAATGATGAAAATAATAAGAAATTTATGACAAATTACATTTTTAGGAATGAGGAATTTGAAAATCAACTTAAAAAACTATAATTCTGTCAAAAATCGGCCCCTCGGATATCAATTCGTGACTTTGCGGTTCTCACTTCACGGCTTGATAAATGAAATTGGCTTTGTCTTTATTTAATAATATGATGAGTACGATTCGATCAGCAGAAATAGATATCACATCAAAATTGAATGGAAAACAAAAACAAAAAAATGGTCACAGTCTACAGACTGTCACAGATCGAGTTGCCTTCTTCCAAAAAGAAGCACTTGTCTTCATATTCCGCAACAAACAGGTAAAATAAAATATTTTGTTTCTGTGGTTTGAGGCCCTCAACAAATTTTCTGTTCAATAGAATTTAGGTGTGCAGTTTAGAGGTACGGAAATTTGTTTACACTGATTTGGGAATGCCACTGCTGTTTGATGTTGCTGTTATGTAGGCACAGCTTTAAATTCATAGGACCCATAAACTGAAAACAAAAGAAAAAATACCTATTGCGTGGGTGCAGAAAATCTATTTATAATCATGGTAGGTTTGATTAACATAGGTAAGGTACAGCTGCTGGGTATCCGTACACCTATATGGTTGAAGATCTCAATCTATTGGTCAGTAATAAGTGATAACAGCTAACAATGAAAAATTAGCTTGGAACAAACATCTTTTTAGATCAGCAATCCGATTATCATTTTAAATTTTGTAATTAATGCTAAACATAGCAAATACAAAATGTCTCGTATTGAATTTGTTGTTCTACACTTTCACTACACTTGCTCAAAACACTTAGCGCCACTACATTTGTATACAATAACTAACACATTCAGGTTAGGTAACACTTATAACATTTATTTTTCTTACCTCGTAAACAACAACATACTTTTCCCACTCGAACTTCTTTTGCGCAATGGAAGGAGATTGTTTATCTTTCTCAAATTTATTTTGTACTTGTAAATATTCTCTGTTTTTAATGTATTATAGTATTTTAAACTATCTTGTTATTTCTTTCCTTGGAAGCCAACCTCCCTCACTTCAGAATTTTAAATCTTTATAGTAAATTGATAATCTGATCAATTTCGATATTGACATCTGAGGATGTAATATGGTTCTTATGTGTGCATTAGTTATCACTTTATCAGCTACTCATTTATGCTGTGGTTTGCTACTCCATTTGGATAATCTAACTAAAGAATAACCAACATATTTTCCAAAATATTGAATTATAATTTATCCGAGAATGTTGGCATTGGAAGAACACAGAGAAAATATAATAACCTTATCCAAATCTGCATGGCTAGCCAGGTATTGTTTTTTGCCCACTTCATGACATGCGTTAATTTTATGAGAAATAAACTAAATTAGCCAAGTGTTCAAGACCGAGGAGATGTTATTTGAAAAAGAAACTCCCTGAATCATCTTGGTACTTATCCGAGTACCAGCCCAAATGGCAGTGAGAAAGAAATTAATCCATCACAAACAGACACAGTGTATTCGAAATAAATGAAAGGCAAATAAAATTAAATTTGATTGTAAGAGTGTGATGGTTAAATGCTAGTTAACTGATTCAATGAGAAACTGTTTACAGTACAGGTAAAAAATTACCTTTTTATCAAGAAAATTTAAGAAAGAAAATTAAAAGCAGTTTCTTATCTGAAATGCACCGAGGTTCAGGCAGTACTTATTATTATTTAATACCTAGCACAGAGGATGAAAATAAGGTGGTGTCGTGAAAGGGGAAAACTTTGATTTTAGAAGAGAGAGAAAAAGTTTAAAGATTGTTGGATGAAAAAGGTATGAAATTAACAACCTAGGCTAAGTTGTTAGCCTAACTAAGGTGCTCAGGGTAAATTTATTTATTATTGAGGAAAAAATTTTTCTTTTATTTAATTTAATTTCAACATAGAGTGCACCAAAGGTCAAAAAAAAGTTTAAGGAAGTAATTTATTTTTAGCATATATTAGGTCATACCCATCAACGGATCAGTTTTTTTTTTGTGTACTTATCTTTTTGTAGGTTGTCAGTGTGGTGAATCAAACTGGCAACATACAGATTAAAATAGAGGTGATTGCTACCACACAGCTACGATGCCGTCAATAGCCTTGTGAAGGTGCAGAGTATATAGGTTCACATATCCCCGTAGTCAGTCCCCCTCAGTGCTGCTGCTGCGACTGCAGCACAATAGCACACAAAGGGCGGAGCTAGGCTGGCATTATACCAGGAAACTGACAAATCCACAATACAGGCTTACACAATCGTAGCTTGAGGCCACTCTACAGAGGGGGTGCATGAACCTTTTTTAGAGAGGTATGTATTCAAATCACATTGAGGTCACCATTTTTTTAGGTTGCCTGCATGGGAAATCAAACCGGCAACCTATAAATTAAAAATGCGGTGATTGCTACTGCAGAGCTACGATGCCACCGATAGCTTTATGAAGGTGTGGGGTGTATATGTTCACTATTCACATGTCCCCATACTTTTGTTTAAAAATTTTTATTTTTAGTAATTTTTAATTTTTTTAAATGCTGAAATAAGATTTTATTCACTCCATCCAGTAAATCAGTTCCTTCCCTTTACAAAATGAAATTCAGTTTTCAAGATTTCAAATTTAACATTCGGTTATAACTCGAGGTTAAAAAATAAAACGAAAAACAGAATACCAATGGAACAGAAACAGAAACAAAACTTTGAAAAATTGAAACAAAATTTTTAGTTTTCCACTTGCAAAAAAATTAAAATTTAGAATTTAAATACATTTCTGACATTCTATTTTGTAAACTTTTACAAATGACGCAAGTATCATTGATTACGGACTTTTTCTTTTGTTTCATATGAAACAATCTCGGTTATCCAGCAGAAAATAAAATTAACATATAAAGCAACAATGAAAACATTTAGAAACAAAAATAACAGAAACAGAAACGAAAAATTTAAACTAAAATCTATCTTAAGAATGACGGAAAAGACCTCAGCGACACTCTAAATTATTTATTGATATATTGAAATTTAAGATTCTTCGACATTGCATAAGTATTTTGTATCGGAAAATACATCTGAAAATTGAATATGAATTTTCTGTGAAAAATAATATAGGTACTTTTTTGGCAGCGTATAGGGCGAAGCGTTCATTTTTCTAATGGGTGTTTAACATCTGTGAAAGAGCTTCTTTTTATTAGACTGAAGTGAAGTCGCCTTTTTGTTTTCTTTAGATCAGAATCTCATTAATGGACATCATCGAATGCTCCTAAAATTTGGATAGACTTTTACAATATTATAAAACCTTTTCTAGAGATAAATTCTTCATACTACACCTGCACGAAGATGCGATTTTTAATTTTTAGATATATTTTTTATCCCCTGGGCCCGAATTTCCTCTCTACGGCTCTGGTTTCAGGAAATACTCTTAAATAACCCTGTATGAAAATCTAACCACCTTCAGAAAACAAAAAAATGAATAAAAATATCCTAAAAAGAGAAAAGTAATGCTTTTAAATTTTCTTCAGTAAAGTCTACTGGAATTAAAATGAAATGACAAAACCATTATGGTAAATTGATAGGTAACTTTTTTCAAGAAATAGAAGAGATTTCAAAAAAAAAAAAAAAAAACATGCGCTAAAAAGAGGATAATAATCCTTTCGACATTTCTGCAGCAAGATGTAAAGTATAGAGAATGGAATTATTCAAGTTGAAACTGCTTTTTTCTTCTTACCATGTTGGCTTGTACGTCAATTCTGTCAAATTCTAGGACAAAACTTTTTAATTAGCTCCGACTTTAGAAATTCGTGTCTCTAAACCTAAATCTTGCTGTGAAAATTTTAAAAACATTATTTTTCTCTTTTTAGCACATTTTTTATTGTCTTCTTTTAAATCTGTTCTATTTTTTGATAAAAATTATTGATTTACCAGAATGCTTCTTGGTTTCATTTCAATTCCAGCTGGTTGTACTGGAGAAATTTCAAAAGAATTAATTTTCTCTTATTGGTGCATTTTTATTTATTTTTATTTTTTGAAGTTAGTTTTTTTTTTAACCGACTTCATTTGACTGAAAAAAGTTTTTATATGATTTTTTGTTTCTGTTTCACTTGCGTGTTGTCTGACAATTTTTGAATCCCTTTTTTGTAGACTTAAATGAAACTGATGCAAAAAACAAAAAAACAGAGTGAGGCAGAGAGTATCAACGTCCTCACCAATCAGTAGTAGTCAGACAATGAACAAAGAGAGGTAAGAAGGATCTTATTCTGGAAAATTTTCATAGTTTGTTTTTCCTCACTGATCAATAAAGATAAGTGTCCTAAATAACATATTAAAAGTCTCAACCCCAATGGTACAGTTATTTTAATATTATTTTGACCATAAAATGCCTAATTTTGGATCAATAGCTATGAAATTTTGAACCAATATTTATTATAACCTATTCTAATTTACTATCAATTTTGGTGAGGATCCACTTGATAGTACTTATGGTACAGTTATTTTTAATGTTATTTTGGCTTAAATGCTTGATTTTGAACTAGTAAATACGAAAATTCCAAAAAAATATTTACCGTAATTTACTGCAACATTTTACCAATTGTATGTAGATCAGCCAAAAAGTACTTCCAAAAAATCCAGTTTTGTTTCGATTTTTAAAGTGGTATAATGGCATCAACATGATGATTTATTGCTAAATTTTTAGCTTTTAATGTTCTACTTTTTGAAAACCTTGTTTTTCTCGCTATAGTTAAATTAAATTCTAACACAAAAAATTTAAATATTAAAATAATTTCTAACTCTTAGTACTTTTCAATTGAATTAATTATTTCATTTTTCCTTCAATTTTTTTAATATCTTTTTTATTGTATCTTTTAAATTTTTTGAATTTTTTTCAAGTGTAGGGGAAACTGGGTTACCATGGAATAAGTGTACCATGGGCAAAACTGACTTCTTTTTAGTTTTTGGACAAACTGATCCCATAGAATTATGTATTATACACATGGTAATACTTTGTTTGTTTACTATCGTTGCCTAGTTTGTTAAAAGTTACTGTAATATTTATCAAAATTATACCAAAAGTAAAATTTTGATAACTCACAAAAGGTGTAACCTATAGGAGAGAAGTTGAGCATTCAAATTTTTCGAATGTGTGTTAAAGTTTGATGGTTAGTAATTAATTACTCAAAGTTACCAACACTCAAAAACACTTAAATTAAATATAACGTTAATTTCTAGTAAGAAGGTAAATCTAGTGTACTATAATGTAAATTTTCTGGTGTACCATATGGAACATCCTAAAATTACCCTTCAATTTTTTGTAAATAATTTTCAGAATTAAAACTGCCCGAAAACATGAAACATTGGATCTTGAGAAAATTGAGGATACTGTGAAAGATGTCTCAAATTAGAAAATTCGTGAGCAAAGTGTCACAATTGAAAAACAATCAGTTTTCTAATAAAAATTGCAGTATTACAATTCAGATAGCAGATATCACCCGTTACCTAAATATAATTACTTTCAGATGCAGTACACTTCATATTGTATTAGATGAAACATAATTAATTTTTTGGGATAATTTCTTTTTTTTTATGGGATTTAACCTGTACCATTGTACACTACCCTCACTTCCATGGCGCACTGAGGTAGTGTACCATGGAACCTTTTTAAGCAGTAATCCGTGATCCGCGATTCGAATCAAATTCTAAATCTTATCCGGGATCCACGATTCAAATCGAAACATTTGTGATTTTGCCCATCCCTGGGTGTCTGGGTGTACGTCCACAGAATGGTATCCGACCACTAATCGCGATGAAGATGAAAAAAAGTAAATAGATAAACAAAAAATTTACCAACGGTTGTTTCATGGGTGCGAAGTCTGCTCGAAAATTTTATAAGGTGTGCGTCACATGTGGAAAACCTCTGAAACATTTAAAAAAAAAAAAAAAAAAAAAAAAAAAAAAGTAAAAGAAGTCGAAGTCGATCATTCTTATTGTGATCTTCGTGCGCGTCTCGTCGTTTATGTGTGTATCCTCCGCCTGAATTACGCAATACGATTCGTGTAGAATAAAAAAGTTAAAAAAAAAAAAATTAAAATAAAATAAAAACAAATAGAATGTTGTTATTTTAGATATTATCTACCTTCAGTTTTATTGTTCTAATTAGTAAAATTAGAATTTATAACCTAATTTTCTTTTTAATGGATTAAAAAAACAAAAAAACAGTGTCGAAGTGTTTGAAATGGATTTTTAGTGTTAAATGCGAAGAATCAACTCTTAATATTTTGAAACGGTGACTGAAATTTTCTTTGTGACAAGGTAAAATCAAATTAGTATTATCGAAACGTGTTACCTTATAATTACGTTTTATCGTATTGCATTTATTTTCACCACTTAATCGTATAAGGACGTTATGAAAGTCACAACAGTTACTACATATAGATAAGTCTCTGTTTAGAGTGTAAGTGCATTCAGGATGGTGTTGTGTTATCCGAAAAAAAAAAAAAATTCAAAAACATTATTTTGTGAAAAGTTTTGAATCAGTGGGATCTACTGAGACAACATTCATTCTTAACCAATATAAGTCGTAAAAACAAATTTCAAAAAGCATGTCCTTCATTGGCAATCTGTCATAAGGTAGGTGAACTCAATTTGGCTCAAGATAGCGCCTAAATTTTTAAATATCTCCCAATGGTCATTCGTGAGAAAATGTTTTTAAGAAAGGCAGTTAATGAGATTCCATATAAATTTAATTCGTATTATAGATATAACTATGTGGCTGGGAACTCGAGGCAACCGGAAGAGATAGGCTATTGATAGGTATTGTAACCGATTTATGACAAAAACCACTCTTGGGAATAGATATTTAGAAGTGAGGAAAGTACATTTTGAGAGTCGAAGATAGTAATGAAAAAAAAATTTTTGGTGAAATTGTAGAATCTGCTGTATCTATGGTTCGAAAAATGACGGTCAGTTCAGTTGTTAAAAAATAATTCTCTTAAAATTTCTCCAGTAAAATTCACTGAAATTAAAATGAAACGAAAAAGCATTAGGGTAAATTATTAATTTTTTTTCAAAATATAGAACCGACTTCAAAAAAAAAAAAAAACAATAAAAGATGGGCTAAAAAGAGGAAAATAACCCTTTTAAAATTTCTCCAGCATGTTGTAGGTCTAGGGAATGGAATTATTGAAGTCGGCGCTCTTTTCCTTACCATGTAGGCTTAATATACGTCAATTCCGTCAAATTTTATGCCAAAGCCTTTTAATTAGCGCTGACTTCAATAATTCCAATCCCTAAATCTACATCTTGCTGGAGAAATTTTAAAAGGATTATTTTTCTCTTTTTAGCTTATTTTTTATTTTTATTTTTATCTTTTCAGAAACTCTGTTGCGAGAGTATTCTGGAAAAAAACGTTAAATTTTTTGTTTTTCCACTTTTTCTTTTTTGAATCGCTTATTTATTTAAAAAATTGAATTTAATAGTCTTTCTTTACATAATGTGGTTCATGGCTTGCTTCAACGATCTTCTCCAAACATCTTCGAATAAAACATTTTATTTTTTTAATGCGATTGCGATGTGAATCCTTAGACTTCGAATTGTTTAGTCACTCGACTCAACGAGCGCTCTACCTCAGGAAAATTCAGGTATTTGAAATAATGGTGGAACGACCGATGAGAATTTTGGGACAAGTTTCTAGACACTACCTTGAGCCTATGGAATTTCACCGTTATAGTCGAATTGAGTCACTTTTATGAAGCGAAAAGTTCAAAATTTTCGAGTTATAACCTCTTCCTAATGACTACGGGTAAAAATTGGTCTAGGCTAATTTTATGTATACTCGAATGCAATAAATTTATTATTAATATGTGGTAAACTTTTTGAAAATTATCGATAACTATCACCAGGAAGCGAGAACCAAAAAAAAACCATCACCTATCCGTCGGCCACAAGTATTTATAGAAATTGGGCAACCGAAATAAAAACGTTGGATAAACGAGAAAAATGGAAATATCCTTCAGTATTTATCATTAAATGAATTTCACGTTTGTTCGTCCATTTATTTTTACTAAGTATTTACTCGCACGTAAAATTGCGATTTATAAGCAGCCATTTGAAGACAGAAAATTTTTCGTTGTTCCCCATTTTAAATAAGTAGGTAGTTATTTCGATTTTTTGATTTTTTTTTTTTTTTTTTTTTTTTTGTTGCTTGTTAACTTCCAACGAAAAAGAAATAAATGATTTATTTTTACCACGTTTACGGCTGTTTGAAAGAAGCCAACAAAAACACATCTTCTTTTATTTTTAAAACTTCTCATTCATCTATGTCGAGTCTTTCGACTTTAGGTACCTATGTTGCGATTCACGAAGCCAACGTTTTGGAAGTATAGGCATATTGTTATAATAATAAGTATTCCTGGAAAGCGCTTTCGTTGTCGTTCTAACTGTTCTGTATAATTCTCGTCTGCGATGATCTCTTGAAAATCATTCCTGCAATCTCATATCAGGGTGAAAAATTAACAAGCTACGTTTATAGCCCAGTCAAATATACAGGGTGATTCACATTTCCACGCACAATAGGAAAATAAAATTTTGGTACGTCCAAAACTGACTTGCCATTTTCTTTTTACGTAAACAACAGCGAGTCCTGAAAATGCGGTGTCAGTATTAAAGTATGAACTTGATGACTATATCTGACGAGGCAACAAATTACACTTGATCAGGTTTATTGAATAATAGGGCTGAAATCCTTGGTCAGAATATCATCGGTCTGTTTCCATCTGGTGCCTTAAAAGGAGAGAACTACGCGAAATTTTTGCGTGGAGAAATATCTGATGGAATTGACCAGACCTTGAAAGGGTGTGACATTTGGTACCAGTATTTGAAAAAATTTATTTCTAGAGTACGCCAATGCAGTCTGGTAAGTATGGGCAGGACCACGATCATATTGATACCAAATATTACACCCTTCTACGATCTGATGTATTCCATCAGATATTTATCCTTGCAAAGGTTCCAGATATTTCTCTCCTTTTGAAGTGTCTGATGAAAATAGGCCCAATGATACTTTGAACAAAGATTTCAACCCTGATGTTCAATAAACCTGATTAAGTGTAATTTGTTGCCTTATCAGAAATTGATTGCTGAATTCATACTTCGTTACTGACACCGCATTTTCCTGAAGGGCTGAATAATGATACGCTGTTTATATTTATGTGAAAAGAGCATGGAGAGTGAATTTTGGACACAACAAAATGTTATTTCCCTACGGTGCATCGAAATGTGAATCACCCTGTATAAAGAAAAAATCATACAAAATTTAAATAGTGTTGATGGGTGGGTCTCATACAATAACATACTACGAGTTGCATCCTCTAGGCCTCTTTCAATTTAACGCAGAGTGGTGTATTTCCCCCAAAATTTGTTCTCCGAAAATTTTTATTTTCTTATAAAAATCGGTATTTCCATAAAAAATAATTTGATCGGATGGTTTCGAAATTTGAAACACTTATTTGAATTCACTTAAAAAAGAACCCTGTTGTTTTTGGTCCGGACATAGCGTGTAGTCCATCCGGTAAGTTAGTTTATATGTATTTTTTATTGAACAACATACAGGTCGCAATTTTCTATCGATAGACCTGAAATTTGGTATACTTATGTTTCTTAGATCAAAGACAGTACTTACTCATTTTGATACGCATAGGCCTTACGGTACGTCTGATAGGGGCTATTTTGTTACACTTTCGGTCGATTAATGGCTCTAGTAGGAGTAATTTTCAAGCTATAGTCACAAAATTTGATTCAAGTATTGATTTGAAGTATACCTAACACGATTCCAAATTTGGTTTCTATTTTATATTATGGTTCATTCCCTGGGGCTGTTGGAGGTGTTAGTTTTTCATTTTATCTCAATAAAAGTTGCAATTCTCTTTCAATAGTCACGAAATTTAGTACAAAGAGTCCCTTTTATACAAGAACCAGACTCACTAATTTTGGTTTCGATTGGTCAGTTTGTTCCCAACTTATTAGCTATTCAGTGTGATTTTCCCTCTTCTACCATTCTGATAATGGTTCTGAAAAATTCATTTTCTAGCCTTCATCGAGAAAACCACTCGTTTTAACTCAAAAACAACCCGATCTCCGAAAAAGATCAATTTTCGCTCATACCCATCACCCATCTCCACCCTTAGATTTGAATACGGACACTAAAATCTCCGCTAATATTTTCGTAACCAGAACGTAGACAATTGCACTATACTTCGTTTTGTAATGTGGGATATTTTTTTCTCATAGTATATAATTGTTTTTTTTTTATTTTTTTTTATGTTTATAATCCACAATTCTCGTCACTGCAGGAAAGAAAACCATCGAATAATTTCCTAAAGTTGTGCCTATTAAAACTTGGAATAGTTTTTCATTTTACAAAAAAATAATGATTTTTCTCTCGTCCGTAAAATATTTCGAAAATATAATACCTAATCAATATATTTTTTCGCATGTATCGTATTTGTGGGATATTGGTAATTTTTTGCAAAAAATATAAATGTATTAATTTATTAGAAGAACGTTGATGGTACAGATGATTTTTAAACAAAGAAATCTACTTTTTCATGCAAAGCTTGCTGCGCGAGAGTTTTTTTTTTTTTTTTTTTGCCAGTGAAGTCAAAATGCCGCCCTTACATTTTGCCACCCCGAAAAATGCCCAATGTTGCCCGTACCTAGTTACGGCCCTGTTCAGACCTTCCTTAATATGAGAACAATTTCTCATGAGAATTTTAGCTCTATCCATCTCATAGTTTCCTCAAAACAGTGAACACCAAATTTTTGGCGATATATATAAATATATATACACGCATGTATGTATAATATACGTATACTTATGTATAATTTATATTGTACACATATTACATACAAAAAAAATTAGGTCAAAATAAGAAAATGAATGATTTTATTTTCTCATGAAACGGATAATTTTCATCATCCCCACCTCTAACCTTTTTTGTCAGGTCAGTTTTACTACCCTGTTCACAAGAAAACTGGGTAATAAAATGAACGCTAGAGGAAGAATGCAGGTGGTTAAACAAAAGTCCACCTTGAATGTTGACTGTAAGTAGACTTGCAAATTACAACATCCGCTGACAGTTTTCAGCGAACAAACTCGATGATGAGCTTGCTCGTGCCCTTTTTTAATGGAAAGTTTTTCAATCTAATTGATTCGATGTTCGTTCAAAATAAAGACAGCTGTCGGATTGTATTGGGATGGGGAAAAAAGTTGGCTGAACTCTACAGTTGGAGCATAGAACTATAGGCCACTTGAAGATTGAGAGAAGTGTGTGACGCACATTTTCTATCGCTCTCTCTCACCCGTTTTTCATGTATTAGGTAGTCGTTTTAGTCAAAATTTTCCTCACATACTCAATCTTTTAGACATGGTCGTACATCATAAAAATCTCTTCTTCACTACTGTGGTGTGACAGCCAAAGGATTTCTGTGTAGGTTCTGACTCTCTGCCAAAAGCCTCAAACATAGCTCGGTAGGAAAATTGTGAGAGGAAGTATAGAGTAATTATTTTTTACACTTGGTGCTTGTTAGTTTATCTATCAAATCCTTTAAGTGTACGTAGTGTAAAATGACAACATAAAGAACACTTAGTATTTGAATTGGATGTCATACAATATTTTCATCTTATTAGCTTCAAAACTTGGGTTCACTGCGACATGTGTACTCCTCACGGGTTTAAATTCTCACTTCATAGGCGGATTTTCATCAAATTTCTTGGGAGGCCGGCGAAGAAAAGTTTTTTTAACCCCGCTCTCAATGTTCCAGTTTTTTGCTCACTTCACTCGCAATTTAACCCAAAAATATTATTTAATAACAACTTAACTTGACAAACCAAACAGAGAACCAAAAATTAATTGGGATTTGACATCAAAGTGCCGACATTTGGAGGATATTTTTATAAACTTTGAAAACAGGATATTGAACAAATCCATCAATTAATGTTTTTTATGGTTGGTTTTAAGTGAAAGACGGTATTGATTTTATTTTCCATCATTTTCTGTAAAAATATCATCTACATTGGCGTGTAAAATGATTCCTATTGAAAAATATCGTTCTTCAAAATCTTGGCAAAAACCTATAGAAAAAAACATCCTTCATCCCATTTTCAAGTCTCTTATCAACAAATGATACTATTGCGCAACAGGGGAGTCAAATGCCGATAGGTAGTAAAATAAAATTTTCACCTAAAGATGATAAAAAACTTATAGGAAGAACTTATCTATAATCAGTAATCATTCAATAATTGTAGGTTTGTTTTATTTGCCATGCACTGTCGACACTGTGTTAGTTCTAATCGGTGCTATTACACTCTTGCAAGATGGATACACCAATTGAAAAATGGAAACAATTATTAAAATGTAGTGGAATAGCTTATCTCATGTCACTCAATTGTAGTTTGTTTTTTTTTTAGAAAATAAAACAAACCTACTATTGGATATTCAGACATGTAACATTAGATTTTGTCATTTCAGGGAATCAAACATAGGATCTATTCATATTTGCCAGCTAAAAGTAGTGAACTGTAATAGCCAAAAGAGGTGGTAATGTACCTAATTAGAACCACTTTCAGTGTTACACCATACACGAGATATTAGACACTGGATAAGCATCAATACCTCTAGAATAGTTTAAATATTTAATTTATTATCCACAGACTATCGTGGACCTTAACGTAGTTGAGAGACTCAATAATATTTTTAGACACACTCTTGGATTAACACATTTAATAAGATAATAATTTGTCCAACACAGTACATCAATTAGTACGTTAACACTTATAAATATGGTATCACAATCCTTTAGACGAGACTGTCTGTTCACTAGTTACTCTACGAGAGAGTTTCTAGATACTTAGAAGTAACTGTCGAAGAACTGTGTCTTATTCCTACAAATCGAGGGTTTATGTACTCGTTTGGGGTATGTAAACGTACGTGTTGGATAGGTTAAGTGAGGTAGGGTGTTGTTATTATAGGGTTGTGCTGACTCGCAATATACTCGAGGGACAGGCACAATTAGGTCATGAGTATATAGACATTATATCCATATTTATACAATCAAATACGGGTAAATTAGTGGTTGTTTATAAAGAGTTATAGGATGGTTATTGTTGATGAATATCTACGTTTTTAGTATTCGAAAACGTGTAGACGAATATGTTCTTCATTTCTAAAAATAGACGAAAATATACGTTACATGAACTCACCACATAACCATCTCACCCCCGGCTATAACTGGCAAATGTATTGCATATAGGACAAAGTATGGCAGTTCCTAAAATTTTTTAAAATATTTTAATTCTTTAAGGGGCACCCTGTTTTGGGATTCCCATAGAGAATGAAAAAGAAAAACAAGAAATTATTTTCTTTTAAATTTTCTCAGGGGGTATAAGACGCATTCATGGGAGTGCATTGCATCCCTTGCACCTCAAAATCCGCTCATGCTTCACACTATGATAAACAACCACATGAATTATTTTATTGATAAGATTTTAAAACCTTGTAAGTCCGAAATACCAAATTTTTCAGGAGTCCTAAAAATATTATATCAAATTTATACTTTACTGGAGGTAATAATCTATGATGATAATAACATATGAAGGGACTGTCAATCCATTTTGGGTTTTTTCAGTGGCGTATCGAAACCAAGATTCTGGAGGAGGAAATTCAGTCATTAAATTTTTGAATGCTTGTCCATTAGCTATTCCCAGGGGAAGGAGCTACGATTTTTTTCAGTTTCTGAGGGATTGAACACTTATATCGCTCTCTTTACTACTCCACCGGAATTTTTTATCTAACAAACCATTTTTATATAGGTATAGTACTAGTAGATGTTTAGGATGGGACAGAAGCTAAGGACGTTATTCATTTGAAAAATAGAAAAAATCAATCATTGAGAATTAAAAAAATTATAACATTTTGTGAAAACTTTCTAAACGCAGTTGCCATTCTTAGAACTCACTCTACAATCCTAAAGCTGAATTGATATCTAACTTTCAGCAATTACAGATCAACAACGAATGGACTTGAGAGGTTTTTAAATCAGACCGACAATAAATAAGGTGTTGATTTAACAATATTCTTCGCCTTTACTATGACATTGGTGAATACTTTTAATTTAAGTTTACTCTCGAGTCTGAATTACAAATACAAAATGAATGAACAATCTCCTTCTGGCAGGTAACTTTTTGTTAAAATTGATATTATTCTGTTATCTTTTTTGCAATTCCATATTGTAGTTACCGGCGAGTCGCCATACTGTTTCCAGTTTTTGATACCACTTTTAGTGGTGGTTACCCTGTTGTGAAGACTTTTTCCGGGAATCCCCTCAAATGTTCAAAACATCGATGCAGGGCTAATATGTTTGTGAAAGAAAATTAATGTTGTTTTTGACAATGCTTCTATATCCTTCAACATAATTTTGAACGCATTGTATGTTGAATTTTATTTTTTGTAATTGTGGCAACTCCTAGTCAGTGATGACGGATGTAGTTGTATACTCGCTGATTGGTTGTGAGGCCAGTAGGATGAACACTCCTTTTGGTTCTAGAGTTATAGCTCACCACTACAATCTAATTTTATTACTGACTAATATGTCTTACATATGAAGTCGTTGATTGTAGTCCAATGCCTGCGCATCCTACAGTAATGTTACCACATTTTCCATTTCTCAAAATCTCAAAATACTTGTACATTTCTTCGCTGGAGGTTAGATAGCATGAAATGAATTTTTTAACTATCGAAGGAAACTTTTCTCATTCACATAAATTCTATTAAGTGTAATTTTATTGTAGACCATTCATTTTCGAGGGTACGTTGCCATATAAATCTTTTAAAAAATTTAAATTAGCTTACTGCTTGTTTGGGAAGATTTTAAAATTTGGCAAACCATGGAATTTTTAATTAGCTTGGTTATGTTTGTTCGTAGCACGGGTTTGGACTATTGAATGATTGTGAGTGTTATTATAAGGTTTTATTCTACTCATTGCTGCGATTTTAAAATATACCAATACTGCAGCCAACCTTTCGCAATGAAATAATATTTATTTCGCATGGAGCTAAAGTCAAAAAAACATAAAAGCTTATCATTTAAAAACGTGTTTTGAACGTAAACTTATTATATTTTCTTTTCTTCCAAAATTATTTTTTTTAGATTTTTAATCGTCAAATTCTATTTTTACTGTCTACGTATGGAGAAGTTGACATGTTGCGTGGATAGGCCTATGTCCTAACTCCGGAACTAACAGATTTTTGTTTGCTCAGAACAAATGTCCTACTTTATAGATTGCAAATAAAGTGCGTTCAAAATGTTTTTGACAATCCGAGGAATGTCTTAGACTATTCATGTTCGAAAACTGATAAATTAGAAGAGTGTAATTAAGAAATTATGAAATTTTAAATTTTAAAAATTGTTGTCAAGAACTAGAACATGTTCACCAACAAGAGTTACTCATTCAGTGTAGTGAGAAATGATGTATCTCGATTGATTACTTCATGAATAATGATAAAATTATCTCTCTTTGGTTTTTATTCAGTAATTTTAATTGGTGGTCGTTCTAAGTCACTACAATGCGGTATTTCTCACAATTGGTGAACGAAAAATTTCACAATAGGATGGTCAGTTGCGGTCATTTCATTACTAAAAGATGTTTACGATATGGTATTTCCTAAAAATCGGTTTTTGAAATGGAGTCAGTTCTTATGCAGTATTGTGGAGCACAATTTTTAATGAGATATGTGAAATTGTGGTACTGTTTTCGATACTATTTGTGGTATTAAATTCGAAGTTTGCATTAAATTTTTCATTGTATCCTTTTTTAAAGTTCTAACGAAATACAACAAATTTTTACAAATATCTTGGGTCATAAATCAATCCATATTGTAAATTATGCTATACTTTCACAGGCTACTTTTTTTTTTTTTTTTTTTTTTGTACTAAATCAGCAAATTTACTAAAACTTAATCAAAATACATTTGATCAGGTGTGGCAATTAACATGAAAAGTTAAGATTTTACCAAATTTGTCTGAATGCATAGGGCTACCTAATTGGTAAAAACAAAAGAGAACTATATGAAGTGAACCAGTCTTGTGGTGGCAGAATTCTCTCGATATGTTTTTTTTATCGAATGTGAACCAAAAAATACATACTTGTAACGAGAATACTGGTTACAAAGTAATTTAAGTACTCGTAAATGAAAAGGTTATATTAGACACAATATAAAACAGTGAAATTGTAAGTTACGTAAGAATAATAATATTAACAAATGAGAAGGTGATGATATAGAATTAGATGATTAGATAATTAATGTACATGGTTACATGAGTTTTTATAGTTAAATGTTTTGGGAGGAGAATATGGCGATTTCTTGGAGAGTGGAAATGGTAGTAATATGATTGGAGAATTATGACAATACAAGTTTAGATATTGTCCAATAGGAGTTTAAGGAAATGACATAAATGGTGATTTTAGGTATTTGCAGTATCTGCAAAATGGTTTCATAGAAAAGAGTTGTTATGAAAAGTGTATTTATGTTTGTTTATAAACATAATATGTAGAACAAATGAGTCAGTAAAGGCAAGTAATGACTTGTTTACATGACGTCATTATAATAAGAATTGTTTTAGGTGATTGATATATATGTGAAATATATATTGAAGAGAGAAATATTATGAATGATATGAAATTATCATTACATAATAATGCTGGGTATTTTGAAATTCATTGTTTTAGGTAAAACATGAATTTGAATGAAATGAAAGTAAAATGGAAGGATATGGGAATATGGAACATAGTAAGTATACAAATGCTAGAGAAATATAGGACAATCATAGATTTCTCTAATGGAAAATTTTCAATTCCATGTGAAGATAGAACCATATCAATATCAATTCCAAAAAAATCATCAATTAACAGACCAGAAGAAGAACAAGTAACATTAATACGTGCCAATACAGATTATATTATAAATCCTTACGAGACGATATATCTACAAACCTTACCTCCATTTACAGAAATTTTAACAAATGAAAAATTTATTAATAAAACAAAGTTAATTATTAAAAATGAGGAAGTTTTAAAAGTATATAATCTTACGTCTAACACAAAAAGGATACGTAAAAATCAAGTATTAGGAACGTTAAGATATGTAGTTAACAAAATTCCTGAAAAACAAAAAATATGTGTTACACACACAAAACTTTGTGACCCAGAAGGAATAGAAGTAAAAATTTCGAAGAACATAACTCCAGAACAAAAATCTAAAGTAATAGAGAAATTACAAAATTATATAGATATATTCACCCATTCTACAAAAATTTATCATTAGCCAAAGTACCACCAGTACATATAAACCTAAAAGACGATAAACCTGTCGTACGAAGAAATTATAAAATGGCATATAAAGAAAGAATGGAATGGCTGAAAAAAATCGAAGAATTAGAAAAAGCAGGTGTATTAAAAAGACAACCATCTACCTATGAATCACCTATGTTCCTTAAAAGGAAACCCGACGGTTCATACAGACCACTAGTAGATTACAGAGCTATTAATGGAAAAATAAAAAAAGACAGAACTAGAGTACCTAGAATAGACTCTATATGGCCACACCTACGAAACAAAAAATATTTTTCTATTATAGATTTAAATTCAGGATACTTTCAACTACCACTTGACGAAGAATCCAAACCGATAACAGGAATCAACATCGAAGGAGTAGGTTATGTATTTAACTGCATGCCTCAAGGACTTAGCTTAAGCCCTTCAGTCTTCCAAAAAGCAATGGTAGACATATTTCATGATATCCTATGGAAAAAAGTCATAGTATACATAGATGACATTTGTGTATTCGGAGAAACTTTCGAAGAATGTTTAGAAAACACCGAAGAAATTCTGAAAAGATTAAAAAAATACAATTTTCGAGTAAAAACCAAGAAAAGCTATTTCTTAGAAAACTCGATAGAACTTTTAGGACATAAAATAGGTCATGGAAAATTAGAACCTTTAGCAAAAAACATAGAAGCTATAAAAAACATAAGACCACCAAAAACACTCAAAGAAGTAAGAAGATTTATAGGAATGTGCGGATACAACAGAAAAATGATACCACACTTCACAAAATAAATGTTACCCATCATGAAAATCCTAGAAGGAAAAGACAGTAAGTCTAACGAAAAAATAGACTGGAAAGAAGAACACCAAAAATGTTTTGACACAATGAAAAACATATTACTATCAAAACCAGTTCTCCAAATTAACAACCCAGAAGCATCAACATTTCTAGAAGTTGACGCATCCAAAGAAGCTGTAGGAGCAGTTTGTCGTCAAATAGACCCTACAACTGGAAAAAAATACACAATAGGATATTATTCAGAAAAATTAAAACAATGTCAACAACACCTATGCTCATTTGACTTAGAAATGATTGCCATAACAAAATCATGTCAACATTTCAGAGACTTCCTACTAGGAACAGACTTTATCATCTATACAGACCATCAACCTTTAACCTACCAACATAGGATGAAAACACCATCACCACGTCTAGCAAGACTCGTATCAAAATTAGGAGAATTTACGTTCGATATTAAGCATATATCAGGAAAAGAGAACGTAATGGCAGACTTTTTGTCTAGACCATTCAAAAAGGATAACAATTCCTTACGTTTCGAATCAGGACAATTTTTAATAGAACAAAAAGAAGAAGACAAAAATGTTAATGTCATAACAAGATCATCTACTACAAAAAAAGAACCTATCAAAATTAAAATTTTTAAAAGAAGAAAAAGAAGAAAATCTAAAACAAAAAGAAGAAAATATTTTCAACCCAATAACAGGAAAAAATAAAGATGGAATCAAAGAAAATGAAATCCCTAAAAAAGGAGAAATAAAAACATTAGTTTACGGAAAAGATATTCCTATAGAAACCCTAGCTGATTATCAACAGTTAGATGATTACTGGGGACAAGTCTATAAATTTTTTGTCAAAGACTTTATTTTCGATAGACAACTACTAAAACAGATAGAAAGACATGCACATAAATATTATCTAGGAAAAGACGATATTATTTACAAGAAAAAATCAAAAAATAGTAATCCATATCAGGATGTACCTGTTATACCTGATGCACTAACTCATAGCATTTTGAAAGAAATGCATGATGATCCCATCAACGGAGGACATTTCGGAAGACAAAAAACTTTGGAAAAAATCAAATCAAGATATTTTATGCTTAATATAGTCAAAAAAGTCAATGACTATATCAACTCATGTCACGAATGCCAAATGAACCAACGAAACCCAAAAGAAATAGGAATGATGAAACCAATTCCTATCAAGGAATTCGATCCATTTTCCCACATCGAAATAGATTTCGTAGGAAAATTTGACAACGACTACGAAAAAAGATATATCATTGTAGGAGTAGACAGATGCACAAACTTTTGCATTGTAGAACCTGTCAGACATCCTAACGCTCAAAGTGTCATCAAATTTATTAAAAAAATTATGACGACACACGGAAAACCTAAAATAATATCGTGTGACAATGGCACACATTTTAGGAACGACCTCGTACATAATTTCTGCAAAGAAAATAACATCAAAATAATACACTCATCAGCATATAGTCCACAAACACAAGGACTAGTTGAACAAACTAATGGCATAATAAAAAAATGCTTAACGAAGTATAATCCAAAAACAGAAGAAGAATGGATTGACACACTCTTCAATGTCGTGTATGCGTATAATACATCACCCATACACTACCTCAACAATGTCTCTCCATATTTCTTTCTTCACGGATATAACCCACGAACAACGATAGAAAATAAATACGCGATAACAACAACAAAGCCAATGACCGAACGTCAAAACGTTCTAGAAAATTTGCAGACTACGAAAAATAACATTGCAGAATTAAAACAAAAAGCAGCAGAAATAAATTCCCGCAACTACAACAAAAACAAAGTAGTTCGAGAATTTAAAACTAATGACCTAGTTTTAATCAGACAAAGTAAAAACGTTGCGAAGAACAAGAACAAGTTCAAAGGACCATTCAGAATAGTAAAGAAAAATTCAGATCTTAACTATACAGTACAGTATACGAACAAAAATCTACCACCGACAGAAGAAAATCTTCATGTCAGAAGATTAATTCCCTACCACCAAAGACAAGACAATACCAAAGAAGATATTATCCCTCCAGAAATTAAAATATATTCCAAACTTGAAGATATTAAAATTCAAGAGGATAAAAAATCTTACGAAAAACCTACATTAGAAGACGTATCAGAAGAAGAAAATAACGAAGATGCAAAATCTGATATAGAAAAATCTATGAAACGTAAACCAGGTAGACCTAGAAAAAACCCAATAGGCTAAAAAAATCTTTACGTTCATATTATTCCATATATATACTTTAAACCCCTGTATATATTTTATCCATATTTTTCCCATGTACATATACATATTTTATCCACGTACATATTTCCATATATATTATCATTATACTCACTCCAAAATATTCTACCTTGTAAAAATTATCCTTCCAATCCTCATACAAAACATCGAGAATATGCGAAAACCCAAAAAACTCCAATCACGCAGAACATATCTTCAACCATCAACATCCAATTATCTCAAACCAAGGGAAACAAATACGAAAGGAACATCAATTAAATTTAAGAAAAAAGGGCATATAAAAATTATATACGAAGAATTATAAAAATTAAATATTAATAAAAAAGTGTGCACACATGTCAAATAAAATGAAGAAAAATGAAAATTATCAATTGTGAATGAATAAGAAAAAATTATACTCTAAGATGTTAATTAATAATTTATAATTTTACTCACCAACTGTTTTCATTGAAGTTCAAAATTTAAACATTCTTGTATGGACGACAACCTCCACGTCTGGCCATCGAGGACTTCGACGGACGTATAGGAATAAATATTCTTCCACGATGTTCAGAGTCTTCTCTCGAAGCATTCCGATCTCTTCCAGAAAATACGTAAGGTAGAGATGGAATAGGCACAGGAGTAGCCCTCCTTGTCAGAACATTCCCAGGAGAAACCCTCCTTGATTTGTCATCCTGGATTCGCTTTCTTAAATTTTCGACCCGTCTAGCGAATTCTTCATCTTTCTCCCTGCTAGTTTCTTCAGTGTCGGAAGTCGAATTTATTTCAGGAGTTGTGGCACGATTCAAAGATTTGTTTGCGCAAGCAACAACCTTAACGATGCTAGCATTTGTCGAATGTTGTTCAGTACGCATTGCCTCACCACACGTATTCAGCGTATCAACGCGAGTTAGCTGAACTCGAGGATTGTCCCTCACAGAAGAAGAAATTCCATTTGCCGAAAACACCTTCGGACTAGCCGAAAGTATTTTGTCGCTAGGATCCTTCTTCATAGTCGAGACATCCACCTGAATAGACTTATTATCCTTCTCACGTCTAGTGATAGGAACATAGTCTACATCCCTATAACGTAGAGCATTTAACTCCTCCTTTAATTGTGTAGCCCCTGTGAACACATAAGGATATCTGGTATCCACATGTGGTATAACTACCCGCTCACGTATTTTGGCAAGACCAATCATATACCCAGGTCGCAATATTCGTTTGAATATTACGAAGTTGGAAGCAGGTGTTATCTCCACTGTAGATCCCCATTTTTCCCTAATGTACTCACGCAACCGATGGAGATTCCCATCTCGAGTCATGTGAATAACATCCACATGTCGTAGATGTAGGAACCGACACTCCACGATTTCGTTAGTCTCATGCTGTATCATCAGCAACGAAGCTAACACCCCTGTCAAAAAAGACAGAGGAACAGCACACTCAGGAGTTAGCTCCTCTGCTTTGGATAAAGCAAAAGAGCAACCAATTTTTAACTCTACCCCATTAGGAATGTATGGAGCAAGCGACGACAACAAACCACAGACAAATACCACAGCCTCATCGCACACCGTAAGATCGCAGAGATGCATCCATCTGATTGAACGAAAGTTCACATGATCAGTATGACCCCACCTCATCTTCTGGCTCTCTTGCCATGAAGGTTAATTCGGATGAGTGACGTAATTCACCATCGTCCAAACCTGTCTGTGTATTACAGATAAGGCTCGACGATAGCAACGACACCCTATCCAAGCTGATATCAGATCGAGCGTTACGTCATCAAACGTAACAGTCTCATCAGCAAGTGCAACACCACCTCTAGGAAAAATACGACTATCCAAAACACTTCTAGCACCCCTCATCTCGACAAGGTCTTGAACCTTTTCGTCGAATGATTTTTCAGGATACCTACATTCAGTTTTAGATAGCATTTTTCCTCTCGAGTCCAAACGCAATTTCTTTAACCCCTTTTGGATTGACTCCATTTTCCGAATATGATTGTAACGACTTACCACGTCTGTAAACTGTATTTCAGGTTTACAAAACCCAACAGGTTTCATAAACAAAAAGCGAACTACGCACAAAAAATCGAAAACGAAAAAAAATTTTTTTATCAAAAATTCCTGATTGCAACACGAGAAAATAAAAATTGCAAAAAAATAAAAAAATTTATTTTGCTTTAAGTTTTCTGTTCGAAAAAAGATTCGACGATCTCGCGAATATATTTTCTATCCGGAAAAACACGAAAATAATATTCGTTGAACTCTCGAAACACACGAACAAGAATACACCGATAAAGCACACGAAAAATACGAAAAATTATTTCGACTAAAACACGAAATAAAAGCTGAAGACGAACTGAATTGTTAATTCAATTCCACATCATTAAATATCCATACGATATTCCCCTTTTCACAATTAGATCACATACGATCAAATTAGTGACATCACCCTAAATCAGCAATACGTGACTTTTCAAAATTTTGATATAGACCATCGAACATAATTCCAATAAATTCAATTACGGTACTTTAAATTTTGCAAACCGTTCACATCTTGCAATTTTTGTATGTTGCAGATACCGTTTCTTTTCGATACTTTTGACTCTTCTATCAATTCAACTATCAATCAGAATAAAAGCAAATAGACCCGTTACAACGTCTATTACCGCTTCAACGGGAGCCTATTTTGAAGAATATGACCATATTCGTATATATCAACAAACCATACCAATTCTGTATACGGTACAATTGAACCTAACAGATTCAGCAGAATTCATACGAACGCATATTTATACTAAATACAAAGACAATTGCAACTGGGACGAATTAAAATGCCGTCTACACAGAATATCAAAAAGATATACTATCTTATTCGAATCTCTCATCGAATCAAATCTCGCACTGATACAAGATTTTTACCCCAAACCAAACCATTTACGCAGTAAAAGAGAAACTGTCGTGACGAAAGTCAGAGACATTTTCGGAGATCTTCTCTCCATATGCTGTAGAGTATTAACCTACAGAGATGGACAATCACTCTTAGACAACGAACATTCCCTCAAATCCCAATATGATATTCTCAAATCAGCAGTATTAGAAGATCATTCAACCCTACTTAACGTCACCGAAAATTTAAAATCCTTCACAAAAAACTTTCAGTATTTTTACGACGATTTCTTTCATGCAAAGAAATATCTAGAAAATACTATAAGTCAATTCAACGAAGAAAATTATATTATTGGTGAAGTTACCAATTACGAAAATTCAGTACGAATGTACTATAATTCCTATCTTCAACATTCCATGAAGATAAGTTACGTGCTTAATGCATGTAAAGATCACAACCTACCATCCTCAATTGTATCAACTAATACACTTCAAGAAGATCTACGTAAACTCAAACCCCTTTTGTTGAAAAACAACATGGAACTTACCATTCCCGAACACGATTTTCTCAACTATTATCATCTAGATCTTATCAATTGTCATGTTCACAATGATAATCTAGAAATTGAACTTAAAGTTCCCGTTAAACAACTTAATGCTATTTTTTCAGCATATAAATTCATTCCCCTAACCTTCAGATCTCACGATGACAATCTATGCTCATGGGATCAAGAACCTTCTATTATTATCCATAATTCAGAAGATAATTCAGTACGATATATTTCAGGAACAGATTTACATTACTGTAACCCAGAAAAACCCCTATGCTATCTCCCAGATAACAGAGGTTCAGATAAAGTTTCTTCATGTGCTAAAACTTTATTCCTTAAAAAACCCTATGAAGAACTTATAAAATCATGTATTTTCAGATGCGAAACTAATAATAAGAAAATCTTAGTCCACCAATTTTCCCAAAATAAATTTGCCATCACTAATCACAATTCACTTTCTACATATGATATAGTTTCAAATGAACTTAATATCATAAACATCGACAATAATCTTCCAGGAACCATCCTATTGACAGTACCCTGTCACATCAAAGTCTTAAATAAAGACACCAACGGATATTCAGAGGTTATCATCCCTCCAGGATTTCCTTGCCCCCTGGATATGTCCAATGATGTAACCATTGAACATCATATTCCTTTACTATGGACAAATTACAACGTAATCGTAGATTCCAACATTAGAAATACTATAGCATTACCAAGCATCAATGCTTATAACCCCAACTGGACCATGTATGTTCCACATTTCTCACCTATAACCCCAACCAACGAACTCCAACATAAACTTGATAATTTAGAAATAAAATATCATAAATTCAATGAGAATAGTTCTTTAACTCTAATCCAACTATTTGTATTAATATGGTTAAGTTTAAATACTATTATAATAATTTTAACATATCTATTTTTCAATTATATTAAACAACCAATACAAAGTCAACATGTAACTCAGTTACTAAATGAATTAACAAGCCCTATGAAAACAAAAGCTAAAAGCTTAGATGAAGAAATTGTAATTAAATGAAGAAAAAGAATAATGTCAAATTTATATTATATATATATATATACATTGTCAATGAATATTTGTATTATGAAAAAACATTTATATATCGATAAAAACTTGTCATTTCTAAAACTTGGAAATTTAATGAATATTATGTATTTTATGTTATTTACGAAAATTGTATGAATTTTATATATTTGTATACTTACTATGTTCCATATTCCCATATCCTTCCATTTTACTTTCATTTCATTCAAATTCATGTTTTACCTAAAACAATGAATTTCAAAATACCCAGCATTATTATGTAATGATAATTTCGTATCATTCATAATATTTCTCTCTTCAATATATATTTCACATATATATCAATCACCTAAAACAATTCTTATTATAATGACGTCATGTAAACAAGTCATTACTTGCCTTTACTGACTCATTTGTTCTACATATTATGTTTATAAACAAACATAAATACACTTTTCATAACAACTCTTTTCTATGAAACCATTTTGCAGATACTGCAAATACCTAAAATCACCATTTATGTCATTTCCTTAAACTCCTATTGGACAATATCTAAACTTGTATTGTCATAATTCTCCAATCATATTACTACCATTTCCACTCTCCAAGAAATCGCCATATTCTCCTCCCAAAACATTTAACTATAAAAACTCATGTAACCATGTACATTAATTATCTAATCATCTAATTCTATATCATCACCTTCTCATTTGTTAATATTATTATTCTTACGTAACTTACAATTTCACTGTTTTATATTGTGTCTAATATAACCTTTTCATTTACGAGTACTTAAATTACTTTGTAACCAGTATTCTCGTTACAATACTGATTTTAAAAAACACAACTATATTCGTAATGAAGCTGGTGAGAAGACGAAATGAAAAAATTATTATTCGACGAATAAAATCTTCTTTTTTAAAGAAACATAAATAGAGAACGAATTTTTTTATAAACTAATATTTTGTAAGGGTGTTGATTTTTTTTCGATCAATTGATAATCAATAAAATTGGACCTTGAAAAAATTAAACAGTTTTGGGAAAATCGATTTGATTTTCGATATTTTTTTTTAAAGAAATTAATGGAAAAAACAGTGATTTTGCGGATTTAAAATTCAATTTTTATTTTTCAAGGTTAAAAAGAGATAGAAAAAAAAAGAATATTGATCAAGTTCTCAATTTTCAAATTTTGAGTTTTAGTTTTTTTCAATGTATAATTAATAAATGCATATAAATGCACATTTTACCAATCTTGAAAGCATAAAAATCCTTTCCCTGATTAATACGAATGGTATTTTTCAGTAGTTCTGCTGATTCGGCACAAAAATCTAGCATGTGAAAGAAACCTTACTGTGATGAATTGAGAATTTAAATTTTACGAAGCAGGCTCTGACAGCTAATGAATTAGAATTTTTTAAATTAGTTGTAAAAGGCTCACGTTTCCCAAATTCTAAACGATAAAATTTAATTTGTTAATTTATACCTAATATTTAATTTAGTTAATTGGAGTAATATTCAAGTTTCTACAAAATGGCCAGCGCCTGCCATGTGAAATTTAAATTCTTCGTTTATCACAGTACAAGGATTCTGACATGTTTATTATATCGTTTCTAAATAGAAGATGTGAAATACCTTGTTGTGAGAGATATTCTCACCAGAAGGAAATTCTACAGAATTTAAGCGTGTTCAGCCACTTCATACGTAAGTATGGGTAAGCCAGAACCAGACCAAACACTGGCGATTTTAGAGCCGGTTCGAGCGGTTTATATACGGCTTATTCACACGCACACAAACACACGTACGTAAGATAATACGTACGTTGGTGAGAGCGGCCAGGTTGCATCATACCCTATCGAGATAAGAGATGGTTGGACAGTTTGTGTACAGATTGTGACATCATCTTGTTGTGTGACAATTTGGTACTCGTATATTACCTGCATGTATTTACAGGTAATTACGATCGAACGTAATTTGTGTATTTTACGTCACACGGACGATTATTTGCCTGCCCTTTGGGGCGGCGACTGTCGTTGAGGGGTCCGAGCCCTTTTTCCTCATACCAGTGAGTCCCTACAGAAGATAAGTATAGACTTATCATAAAAACTTATTTTCAACATTTAAGTACTTTTCCCTGAATAAGCGTTTAGTACTTTAGAATTTGGTAAGCAGTTTCGTTTTTTTTTTTATACTTATAAATGTCGTTGTAAATCTACCTAAAGTAATTTTTTTTTCTTTTGATTCTCTGTTCGTGCGCACACCCTTTCCTGCAAGTACACGATAATTAATGCATTACATTTAGAGAAGATACAAAAAAGTGCATTAACTCTAAGTACGTACCGGCATGTAAAAACTCATTTCAGCATTTTTTGAAATTCTAAAGCACACTGTAGTTCAATGGTGTTTTATAAATTATTTTTTTTAACAGAGCCAATTTTTCTCTGTCGAAATATATTATTCTTTCTCATTTGTGAGCTGTAGCTGAATATTCTGGCTACCATTCAGCGTTCATTTTCATGGTTGCATCTACTTTTTTTCTTTCGCCTCCCTCTCTGTTTTCTCCTTTGTCAGTCTCCCAAAAAGTTCGAAAGAAAATCTACCTCTCTCTATCTTTACTCGTCGAAGTGCGTATCAGATGTGGGTTACGATCGTTAATTGAGAAACGTGTGATAAACAAATGGGTGCAACAAAACTATGCACTCTCGTATCAATCATTAAGGCGTTCTTAATGAACTATCTACCCACTGCGATTAAAATAATGCGCACGGGTTTTCATTTTGATGTTTTCGTTAAGTGCATCGTAAAATGCAGTATTTGTGCATACGCCAGCTAAATACAATAAATTCATTAACATTCGAAATGAAAAAAAAAAGAAAAGAACTATTTCAGAAACTGAAATTAGGTAAGTCTATATTCTCGCAGTTTTCAAATTTACAATCATTACATGGTGCTAATGAACTCCTTCCTAAGTGTATGTGCGGTGCCTTTTCTTTTTTTTCGTTCCCTAAATTGTAATTTCAACCATATAGTCGAGTCAACACACGTTTTTTATTCGGAAATATTAGAGTAGTTTTGATTTATTTGCTAATCAATCCGTTCGAGCGTCTAAAATAACGTACGAAAAGTCACATTCCCCTCCCGCCGGCGTCCTCAGATATAGCCTTCAAAACGGTTTTTCACGTTTATCTCAACAATTATCGATTTTTTTGAAAAAGTAATAGAGTAGGAAAATGTTTGGACTCTTAATTTCCCATAAAAAATGTATAAATTTTACTCATTTAACGTCCTTCGTGTTCCTGCCAAATATGAGCGCGAAAGATTGTATCTACCTTTTTACTATGCAGTGAAACCATAATTAGATGCAGATGCTATATTGACGCAATAACTTCAACTCATAAGGACACAATATACAAGAAACATTTGTTTTTGCAAGTGTATCTGAATGGGGGATAAGGGGCAAGTACCGGAGTTTGCCTTTCTTTTACTGGCTGCAATTACAAACAGTGAGGTAAAAAAAATATTATTTTTTAAAATTTTCTATCTATAATTTTTTGCAGGTCCAACGAGAGGAGAGGGTGGCAGAGGTATCTGCCTCAGGGTCCGAGGTAAAATGAAAGGCCGTCCAAAACTTAAAAATTGAAGAAAAATTTAAGGGAAGAAAAATTTCCCAAGTAGGGGAGATGTGGGTAATATGGACACTTGGGGTAAAATGGACAGTGGCTTTATTGAATCGGCTATTGGCGCTCCATGGCGAATGATGGATTAATTAACTTTATTTATACCCTAGGAACTTATTTTCTGAATTTGGTTTGATTCTTCGGTTTGAGTTTCTAATTATGACGCGATAATGTTTTCAGAAGTGTTTGATGTAACTTTTGCAAATTTTCAGATGAGAATAAATAGAGTAAGTAATATTTATTTTTATAAATTTACTATTACGATTAAAAGAGGGTAGTGTTGATTTAATGAAAAGGTGTGAATTGTCACTTTTTAATTGAAACAAACAATTTTATTACCGTTTTTTTTAATTTACCTCAATTGGGTCAAAATGGACATGGGTAAAATGGACACCCAGCTTACAATATTTTTCTGTATGTTTTAGTTTAAAGATGCCTAACCAAAAATTCCAGCTCATCTACCAAAAATAAAAGAAAGAAAAACAACCCAAGTAGATGCATCATGTTTGTATTGCTGTCAGCTTTTTTCTACCTCACAGCCTGGAGAACAGTGGATCCAGTGCACTCAGTGTGAAGAGTGGGCTCATGGAGAATGTGTGTCAGGGGAGGACAAATTATTTTTTACATGTGAATTGTGTGTTAACAATTAATTATTTAATCTCTGTTGAAGAATACTAATTATTTTTAAATTTTATTCTTCATTTTAAATAAATTCGCACTAGTGTCCATTTTACCCCGATACATTTTGAATGAGTGATTTTGGAAGGGTCTAGAAAACTGGAAGAGGGAAGTTGAGGGTTTTCCTTAGATACCCCAATAACTAAATAACAAAAATTTCAAAAAATTGGTTGATGGGATTAATCTGCGCTTAGTGTGTTCATATTATCCCTATCTCCCCTACCTATTTCTTTTTTTCATTTCTGTTAATGAAACAAAAAAAAAAAACAACAAAAAATGAAAAATTGGTGGCATTAGACTCCATTGCCCTCCCACTTTGATACCCATGCAAAAATTAATGTATCGTAATTATTGCGTCATTATAAGTTTAAGTTATCGCGTCAGTATAACAACTGTACTCACGTTTTCAGTGCTCATTGAAAAGGTACCATATTTTGCCCTCATTTGGCAGGAGAGGAGGATGTTGGACGACTGAAATAAATATGACTTTTTTTGTAGGAAATTTGGTGCCAAACATTTTCATACCAAACTACTGTTTCGAAAAAATCTATATATTTGTTGAGATAAATATAAGAAACAGTTTTAGGGGGAAAATTCACCTACATATCTGTGGACACTGGCGGTGGGGAAATGTGACTCTTAGTGCGTTATTTTGGATCACCAAACCGATCAATTAGTGACGGAATCAAAACGATTCTAATTTATCGGAATAAAAGTCTTCTTTTTTTTTTTTTTTTCTCATTTGACTGGACTGTCAAACAAAATTTTATTTTTCGATTACAAGCGTCGTTTTGCAACGTGAGGCCAAACAAATGGAATAATAAAAGTTCTAACAAAATTATCTGTAGCTAAATATGCACTCTGCTGGCTGGGGAAAACGTTAAAATAGAAATAAAAGCATTTTAATTTAACGGGCCAGATAATGTTGAAAAAAAAAAAACAAAACAAAACAAAAAACATGCGTAATATAAGAAACTGGCGTCCTTGGCTTAGTGTGCTCGTATTGTAGAACCTGTCAAGAAATTTTACGATTAGCCTACACTCCGTGGTTGAAAGTTCATTGTAACGATAAACGAGAACTGTCTTTGACCGAAAAATCACGTAAGAAATCAAATTGTTTTTCATTTTTTTTTTTTTTTTTTTTTAAATAATTTTATAACTTTGTTCCTGTTTTTGTTTTTTTCTACGTGTGTACGTTGGGAGATATTGAAGATGAAGTCATACTTTTAGCCTTCTCTGCGGTTTTATTTTTACGCAGCTGTCTATGAAAATCTAAATATTAATTTCGATCTTATGAAATGATTTAGAGTTAGGGGTGAGTATGTTTTTCGTTTCATAACTTGAAGAAACTTTCGGCACTAAAAGCTCAAATTTATACGTCGGTGTATATTCCATTTTTTTGTTACTAAAGTATATGGGTCGCAATTTTTGTCCGATAGTCACGAAATTTGGTAGGTATGAACTTTGCTACTGACTCGAGCGCTAGACGTATTAATTGTGGTGCGGATGGTCCTGACAGTACTTGGGGTATCGCCATTTTCGTTCAATTTTTGGGGGTCATTTGGCTATAAAATGACTAATTTTTTACCAATAGCTACGAAATTTGGAACCAATATATTATACTATGGTCTCTTTTAACATGCTATCAATTTTAATGTGGATCAGTCAGGAGGTATTTCCGATATATCCCAAATAGATTTTCAATTAATCGTTCTGAAATTTAACACAGTCATTATTTACGTTCCACCTTTACTTGTTGCCAGTTTTAGTTCCAATTAACTGGTTTTTAAAAACTAAAATTTTCCATTGGAGCGAATATTAGAGGTTGGAAAACAAAACGAAAAATTGAAAAGAATAAAACCAGAAACAGTCTTTTTTGACAAAAAACATAGACAAAAATTTATCGAACGAAAACCAACACAGAAATGGAAACAAAATTTCTGTTTTTGGTTGTAAAAAATTCAAAATTTTGGAAAAAAACTATTTAAATGAAATTGGTGCCACCCCAAGATCATCTTATTGTGCTGTGTTTTTACTTCACAAACATTTTTCCTCCAATCGAAAAACTTAATTCTTCTAATGAGTGGGAAAAAATGAGAAACAGGTCTGCTAGAGACAGTTTGTGCTCAGCTCTCTCAACTACCTACAAGTCTGCAAGGAATGTCATATATTGCACAGGAAGAATTTTTTTAAATTTTCTGATTTGATTGGGACTAGTGGCATTTGTTTGTGCTTCATTCATATTTGTTTGGATTAATTTTTTGAAATTTTTTCCTCGAGCACAAACAATATTAGCACCAATTTCATTTAAATCTGACATTTTGAATTTTGACGCCCATATTCGAAGTTTTTCTTTTTTAGGGGAAGACATGGTAGAGTGACAATTTTGGGGTTGGTATATTCTTGAAGCACAACCGAAGGAGAAACGATTGGCATCAATTTTATCCAAATTGGACCATTTTTAAAATCTTCTATATGAAAAACGTCAAACTTGCCTGTAGTACTGGGTGTTTGAGCCCAAATGACAAAAATTTGACCACAAATGAGTATAAGGGAAGCAAAAACAATTAGCTTTGATGACATTATCAAATTTATTCGTTTGGATAGTTTACGTCTTCTTTCCCTCCTTACTTAATTTTAGTTTTTTGGTAATTCCTTTCGAACAAATTGAGTACAAATGACAAGAATTTTAGCAGAAATGAGAACAAACGAAGCACAAACAAATGACACCAATTGCGAGTCAGTTGGCCCATTTTCAATTTAACCCTCTTATAATGTTTTTTGAATGTAGACAGGGAGGGTGTGGAGATTTGAGGTTGGAAGTAGTATATTCTCGAAGCACCAATAATTGACACCAATTCCAAGTCAATTGGACCATTTTTAATTTTAACCCCTCTGAAATGTTTTTTAAATGTAGGAAAAAAAAGGGTGGAAATTCGGGGCTGGGAGTGGTATATTTTTGAAAAATAAATTAAGCACAAACGATTGACACCGACCTTCGAATCAGTCGGATAATTTTGAAGAAACTTGCATCTCTTTTGTGGAACACAAATGTGGGGGTTTGCTGCATAAACGATTGGTTTTAATAAAATAGTCAAATTTGTTTGTCATAGTATTCATGTCTCTATCCCCCTCCCCGCACTGACCTATTTTCAGTTTTTGCTTCTATCTTTTGAACGAATTGAGCACAAACAACTAAAATTTCAGCATAAATGTATTCATTAGTCCAAATTTAAAATTTGCGTTTGATGAGTGGCTGGGGACAAAGATCTGTTTTCATCATTAACTACCAAATAATTATGCGACACCAATTGAATTTTATTGTTAGGCTATTATTGGTTATAAAGATTACCACGAGGATAATCGTACATCACATTGAAACGCTTGAAATACCAGTAATAGTTCATATGGTCAGAAATTAGGTTCCTACTTATATTTATTATTTTTAATTAGGTTTTTTATGGAAAATCTACTCATTAATCTTAGTGTCACGGAACGATCTGTTGGTGGGGGTAGGTATGTTTTTCGTTTCGTAACTCAAGGAAAATTTTTGCACTAATAACTCAAATTCATATATATTTACTTTAAAAATTTATATACATTAAAATTTAACTATTTTTTATAAAAATTTTGAATATTAAAGCAATCTTAAAAATTAATAATTAATTTATTCCTGATTTTTTATCACAAATTTAGAAACTAAATTTAATCAGTTTTCTTTTAGCGAGTATATGAATTACGAAATCATGACTGAATTTTCTTTTTTTTTTCTAAGAATTTTCTCGTTGTTTGTGGTATTTGTCGTTGTCTTTCCTATTTTTGCCAAAAATTTCAAGTCACTGAACTGACTTTGAGACAAACGAGGCGGTAAGCTGTATTTTGAAAACAAATTACCTACTTTTGAGGAAATTTGATTCGTCTTGTAACTACGGTATCTAATCGAATTTTTTTTGTTTTTACTTCCCATTTATTTTTATTATTGTTTTTCCAGAACATCGTGAATCTGGTGGTGCAGAAAGAAAACCATCATTAATGGTTTTCGCAGGGAGTGCGAAAAAATGTCATTGTGTTGTCAAGCTTGTTGTCCGTCCGAACAAATAAAGATACCAGCTGACTTGACCAGGCAGTCGAACCTACTGAAGGTAACCGATCAGGTTTGTTCGACTCGTATTTATTCATACATTCAGCACTGTATTTAAATTTATGAAAGGGCTGAGTTGTGATGAGCAAAATTGGTCTTGGTCTGGCATTTCTCTTAAGACCGAAACTAAGTCCAATACTTTCCACGCCTACATTAGCAAAATCAAGACTCGACTATGCAAGTATGGCGTCTAGTCTGGACTGTATCAAACTTGGAAGATGTGCTAAACTTCCAAACAAATTGGGACAAACTGTAATATATGTTGGCAATGTGGCTACTGATTACTTACATAAATTTCAAATATTTAGGATAGTTAATTTCTTTTCTATCTTCCTATTTCAGACTTTGTCGACTATGTTTTGGAACACCATGAATGGTAAAGTTAATTTAGCCATTCGCAACGTTAAAATTTTGTGAACAAGATTGAAATTAAAACATAAACTACTATAAAAAGAAGAAGAAGCTGAAAAGAAAATGAAAGAGAAAATTTCAGTGAGGGCCGGTTTTTCAATCACCATGCAGTTAAGAAATTGGATAGCACTAAAATTCTATTAAGATGTGTTACAGTGTAGCTGCCAACAATAATATAGAGTCGAGTGTTTGCAGGAGTGAGAGGGGAGAAGGATTAGTGGTCTCAATAACTATTGATAGGAAAAAAATTAACGATATTATGCGTCACTTCTTTGTAGGTATCCATGTTGTGCCGAGTTAGAGAAACATAGTCTAGTTGAACTGGAAACTAGATGAGCAGTCTACTTATTTGTTTTAGAAAGATAAAATTCATTAGATGAAAAATAAGAATTCATTAAAAAGAAGTAAATTGTTTAGGGTTGTGGTATCCCACTAAATTCTAGGGTAACTTTGAAGTGTTACGTCATATGTTTAGAATGTTTTGATCATTGATTATATTTCTTAACTGTTAAAACATATTTGTTTTAATGGTTCCAGGGCCATGGTATAATTCATGTATCCACATTCTACAAAGACGCAACGGAAGGAAAATTCATCAGCTATCTGTACGACGATGCAAAAACTGTGTACGAAACATTCCGTAAAGGGGCCAAATTGTCCGGTAAGTACGTAGGATTTTTTAAAAATCCTTTTTATCTTATAAAACCTTCAAAATTACTAAAATGTTATATGAAATTTTTTATAAAACCATTATCAGAAATATTTCAAAAACTAATTGCATTGTCCACCCGCAGTGTGTGCCATATCTAACTTGAACAAGGAAACTATAAAGCAGGTACCCATTTTGACCTGAATATTTTTAAGTGGATATTACCCCATTGATAAATTTATAGTAAAAAATATTCATATTATATAGCAAATCTTATGTATTTTTCTATATGGTACAGAAGTATCTACGATATCTAATCAATATCTTTACCCTGTTATGATGTCATTTCTGCAAAGTAAAAATCAATATTTGATTTTATATATCATATCTATGCAGAATTTCCTTACTATATAAAATATGAATATATACAAATGATATGAACATTTTTTATACAGCATATACCAACTATATTATTTGGATATCAACTCAGTTTATATGGAAAATGCTAATATTAATATGGTTTTGACATTGTGGGAACTGCTATACCTTGCTCAATACAAAATACATTCAATACTTATAGTCAGCGGTGAGATGGCTGTGTGGTCAAGTTCACCCCTTTTAGCTGGCAAATATGCAGGTCCCAGGTTCTATTCCCCAAACAATGAAACCTACATTTGGTCACCTCAACCTGTGCTGGACATACACACACTCTAGTGGTGTATGGTGGAACTCACAACTCTCCTTCCTAACTTGGGTCACTGATAGATAGCGCCCTTTATAATAGAAATAGAACCCATATAGATAATATAAGCCTGTGTGTATAGGTATAAGAGGCATTTCTGGCTCCACCCAACCTCTTATAGCATCTAATGTGGTTCAACTAGTGTTGAGTCTCTATAGGGAGGAGTGTGTGGGAACTGCCATACCTTGCTTAATACAAAATACATTTGCTAGTTATAGTACGCTATGAGATGGCTATATGGTTAAGTTTACAGCTTTTAACTGGCAAATGTGTAGGTGCCAGGTTTGATTCCCAGAACCGACAAAACCAACTGGCATAATCTATACAGAAAATCTATATTTATTTCTTATTGTCCCAAACTATGTATTCCATGTAGGAAATGTCTATATCACAAGCCTATGTCACCTATGTCTATATTTATACTACAGATATTTTCCATGATAAAATGATATTAAATCATCCACTCATATCCATGCAATAAGTCACATGTGCTAACATTACAAACTTCATTGGATGCTAAAGAAGGAAGATATATTTCCAGCCAAACTTAATCTAGTAATTTTTGAAATCTGAACTGTAACAGCATAATTATTTTTATTTGAGTAGGTTTATGAAAAATGTAGAAGAATAATTAGGTAGTGAATTACACTGCAGTGGTTTTATGGTTTTTATTATTATGTTTCACTTCACTACGGCAGTTTATATCAAAAACAAAATCAAGATTTGGTAAATTTTAGAAATTGTTGATAATGACTAGATTCATTTAAAAGCTTACTTTTGATTAGGAGTACGTAAAAAAAAAATAGGCCTGCCATTGTGGTAATTTTATATTTTATAATTAAGTAACTATTAATGTGAAAACACTACTAACATTATCACCTCCTTATTATTTTACATTGACTCATTTTAAAATTTTTATGATTTGAGTTTATCACAGGAGTGAACAAGGAATTTTTAAGAAAATCTGTTGACATAATTAGGAAGCTAATTTTCTCTCAAATATTTGTTGAGCGGAAATTGAGCATTTAAATCTCTCTCCAGTTTCAATGTTTTTTTAGTCCTAGTCATAATACAAATTTATAAAATTTTTTAATAATTGAGATCCTTATTTTAAATCAAATCAATGTGAAAAAACGGGATATTGAACGGATGTAGAAAAATGTATATAGAAAGAACGTAGAAATTTTTTATAGGATCAATATAAAAAATTAATTCGTAAAATGTATAGAAAAATCTGTATATTGTAGATATAGAAAAGCAAAGAAGAAAATATGTCAATTTCTACCTATATAGAAAAAATGTGGTATAGGAGAAAATAATCTATACCACTGCAAAATAAATATGCCGGATGAATCGTTTTGACACGCACCATACGGTGCGTGTTAAAATGATTCACAGTGTAAAACTGTATAGGTGAAATAAATGTATTTGCACCAGAACATTTTTACGAAAATTATCAGTAATTGATAATTTGTGGTCAAGTTTAGAAGTGTTTAATCTTACGTACTGCGTCAACCATGTATTCTACTGCCGAAAAAGTTTATTGGGTTACAAAATATTTTTCTGGTCATACATTTTGTGAAGTGTGTGAATTATTTCATGCTGAATTTCCAACAAGGCCTAAACCAAATCATACAACTGTAATTGCGATGCTGTGATCATTTCAAGAAAACAGGATGCGTAGAATCTCACAAAACAAGAAACTGACCCTATTGCCAGGATTCCATGAGTGAGTTGGTAGTATTGGCAAGTGTGTATGCCAATCCTCGAGCCAGTACAAGAGCAATGGCTAGACAAACTGGGTTGTCCCAAGGAATTGTAATGTGCCATTTAAAAAAAAATAAATTCCAAGCATTCAAGCCAGGTTTTCATCAAGAGTTTACTGCCCAGGATAAAGACAGACAAATGACTTTTGCTTCTACAGTGCTGGAGATGTGTGAAAAAGACCCTGAATTCAGTATACAAAATTTCCTATTCACCGATGAAGCTTGTTTTACTTTGCACCACTCCCCTAACAAACAAAATGGATGTTTTTGGGCGCAAGAAAATCCACGTGAGGTGTACACTTCAAAGACACAGTATCCACAAAAAATTACGTTTTTTTTTCTGTGGTGCAAACACATTCATCTCGTCTGTACAGTTTTATATTGTGAATCATTTTAGCACGCATCAAATGAGGTTTTCATATGGTGCGTGTCAAAACGATTCACCCGGTATAGAAAATCTCCATAAAAATGGACATCTTTTGCAATAGGTTTATCAGTAGGGTAGGTACTTTTATTCCTTTGACTTCTCTGCTTCTTTTTCTTTGATTCATGGCATGCTATCGATGGTAATTTAGAGTTAAAGGGTTCCACCATTTAATGCTTTAATATTAGAACACAATGAATAAGAATTAGGCAGCTGTGGATTGGCATGTGCCTGAGAGTATATATAATTGTGTGACCTCCTCATAGATATTCTTTAGTCTAGGGAAATAGGGTCCTAGGGTATTTGTATTTGTGTTGTGATTACCTACATGGATACTCTTTAGTCCTCTACTGTTTATTTGTGAAAATTACTTACCGTACCTACTTCTATTGATTTGGTGTTGGGGTTCTTGAATTTTTTTCATCCTATGATTCAATGTAGGATGAAATTTATACTTTTTAGCGTGATTTAAATCACCAATGATTAGAATCACCTTTGATTTTGTTTGTAAATGATTCAAATTAAGATTCAAATTAGTTCTTTTTCTGCTTGTCCTTATTTATTAAAAAAAAAAACTTATACCTACATATAATTTAATTACATAAATAAATGAACAAATAAATAAAATATCAATAATTGTTGAAAACTTTTCAAACAAGTAAAATCAATAAAATCCAAAAAATTGAACATACATTGAGTAGACCACAAAGTAATAAAACATGCCCATGATTAACAAAATAGTAACGACTTAAAGAAAACGGTACCTATAGTTAATTGAGCACTTTATTGATCAATTCTAAACCCACTTTTGTAATTTTGTATCCTCTGCTGCTTATTTAACAATACTAACTAGGTTGTGGGATTAAAAACATGAAGATGAGGACATCAAATGTCCATGGTTTTAATATATATTAGAGAACTTAAATTTCGTGATAAATACCTGTAGTGAAGAATAGGTTACCTACGATGACGTCAGAGAAAGTGTCGACTCAAATTTTTAGTTCAACCCCAGACTAAATCGTAGATATGTTAAAATGTACAATAGAGTTTAAAGTGAGTTCCTTGTTCAGAACATGCTCATAACGTTTAAATTTTGAAAAAATCTTATTTTCTTACACTTCAGGAGTTTTCACCTCAGCCCTATTTGAGCTATGAAGCAGAAGAAAACATTTAATCAAATTTTCAACCAAAAATAACTTTTTTTCCATCATTAGTTTTTCTAAAATACTACCTGTGGAATACCTTGTCGTGAGAGATATTCTCACCAGAAGGAAATTCTACAGAATTTAAGCGTGTTCAGCCACTTCATACGAATGTATGGGCAAGCCAAAACCAAACCGAACACTGGCGATTTTAGAGCCGGTTCTGTGAGTTTTTATACAGGTTTTGGCGGGTGCACACAAACACACGTACGTAGTAAAATACGTACGTTGTTTAAGTACGGCCAGGTCGCATCATCCCCTACTATCGTAGGTGGCGGCTGGCCGGTTCGTGTACGAATCGTGACATTGATTGATGGATGACGTCACAATTCGTACTCGTATTTTATCTGCAAGTATTCGCAGGTAATTACGATCGAACGTAATTCTGTGTGTGTTGGTTTAACGTCGCAAGGACGATAAGTTGCCTGCCCAATGGGGCGGCGACTGTCGTCGGGGGTCCGAGCCCCTATACCTCATACCGATGAGTCCCCACAGCTACTCCCCCCCAGTTTTTGCGCCGCAAGAACGATCAAAATTGCGCAAGGCCTGGGGGACGTGCGGGTTTACTTTTGCCTCTGGTCGGCCTCCCACTTCGCCAGAGCACTGCCTACCGCGGCCCCAACGCACTCGTAGGATTCCCTACGGGCGTTTGCTCGGGCCAGGTAATTTGCCTGGATGCCTTCACCCCTATGCCTTGGTTTCGTGTTTTTTGTTTGGGCATAGGGGTGTCGACGGGAGTGAGGGGGTAGCGGACGTCTGAATGTCGGCTTCCTGTACATCGGGGAGTTTGAGTTCCCCGCTGTCCAGGTGGCCATCTTTGCTCGTTCGTTCGCGGCCCTCTCTGCCGTGAACAGAAATCCCATGCCTTCCTTTTTCTCCTCGGGTTTCGGCTCCGGCTTCGGGGGTTCCGGAGTCGGAGTCGTCTCCTTCGGGGATCGGGGAGGTGAGATGACCGGAGGCAGCAGAGTCGTCATCTCCGCTAGGACATCGTTAACCGGAGGAGCCGTGTCCATTAGCAGCTCCTCTTCGATCCTCTCCAACTCCGTCTTTGTTTCGGTCTTCTGCTGAGTTTTCGTGTTCTCAGCAGTTTTCCTAGCGAACTGGAAGTTGGCGGACATCGGGATCGGGATTGGTAATCGTGACATAGAATGGGTTGTTTAGGAGAAGGCACCAAAAATATCTCAAGAAACACGACCAAGTAATTTGGTGGTTCTGAAACGGATGATTTTACTTCATTTTTCGATTTACCATTACAGTTATTTTTCTTTATTTTCGGATCTTCTTATCTACACGTAGAGGGGATAGCGCTTAAAATTCTTGGCCGTATACAAGTTTTCCGGTTAAGTTCTGATCGGTTTAAGCAGAGTTATGCCTGAAATAAGCTCAGTGAATATAATTTTTTGAATTTTCAGTACAAAGGAATCTCCGTTTGTGACGTCATGCCGTAGAGATTATCTTTGTGTTTAACGGTACTCGCACGTTGCAATGTTTTGTTTCCGTATTGCACGTGGATTTGTTTATTCCTGTCTTCTTCTTTTTGTTGGCATTCCTCGTTTGCTTATCTCCGGAGTTTCTTTTTGTCTCACGGAGTTCCGATATTCCCCGTATGTTTTTAGCGGGTTTTAACTTTTACTACGGATATTACTTTTCGGGAGTAAATTTTATTTTCTTCGCATTAACCTCTCGGACGTGCGAGAAGGATGTGAATTTTTACGTTTTTTAGTGCCAAGGGGCCTGCCTCTTTTACGTGGGCATAAGGGGGCCTCGGGATCAAATGTTTTGGTGATCACATCGTCCGAAAATTTTACTGTTTTCTTGGGTTTTTCTTGATGTGAGGTATTTTTCTCACATTTTTCGACGGATTCTTCCGTTTTTGTTTCGGAATTTGTCTGTATATTTTCTGGGTTCTCCTGTTGTAACTCTTTTATTCTTTTGTCGTCACTTACCAAGTACGCAGGCTTCAATCTGTCGATTGAAATTGTTTGGGGTTCGCCTGCAATGAGTATCACAAAGTTTTTCACATCTCGTGATACTACTTTGTAAGGACCGGTGTATGGTTTCTCCAGCTCAGATCTCATTTTTTCGTCTCTAACAAATACGTGTGACGTATTAGCCAAGTGTTTTGAGACGTAAATCTTAGGCTGGCCATGACGAGCTTCCTGTTTTAGGAAGTTATTGGCATCATTTCTTATGTTCTGTACCATTGTTTCGGGGCTAACTTCTTTCGATTTTGTGAAGAAGTCCCCTGGAAGGCGTAGCTCTTCGCCGAACGCTAATTGCGCTGCAGAGTGACCTGTATCGGTTTGTAGGGCAGATCGAAGGCCTAAGAGGATGGTAGGGAGTATTTCTACCCATCTCTTAGTATCATGAGACATGATGGAGGCTTTGAGAGCTCTATGCCATCTCTCTATTTTGCCATTGGCTTGAGGATGGTAAGCTGTGGTATGACTGTGTTGAACACCAAGCTTATTTGCCAGCTCTTTAAAGAGCGAGCTCTCGAATTGGCGACCTTGGTCTGTGATTATGACTTCTGGTACGCCATACCTCGCAATCCAGGTATCGTATAACCTTGCAGCTACTGTTGGAGCTGACATCTCGTGTAGAGGGATTGCTTCCGGCCATCGTGTTGCCCTGTCTATTATCGTCAACAGGTATCTGTGTCCTTGAGATGGTGGCAATGGGCCTACCAGATCCATGTGAACCGTTTTAAACCGCTGTGTTTGTTTGAATGATTTGAGGGGCGAGCGAGTGTGTCTTCCTACTTTGGATTCTTGACAGTTCAGGCAACTGCGAGCCCATTTGTTGCAGTCAGACTTCATTCGTGGCCATACAAATCTTTCTGAAATTAGTTTAGCACTACATTTTGGCCCAGCATGTGACAGATTATGTACACTGTTGAAAGCCAACCTGCGATATTTTACCGGTAGAAATGGCCTGTTCTTACCTGTACTGATGTCACATGTTAATAAAACATCAGTACCGGGAATTTTTCGCTGTCTCAATTTGAGGGTAGTATCATCGTTCGATAACAGCCCTTGCAATTCTGCATCCTTAAGCTGTGCTTTAGCTATTTCAGCGTAAGGCAATTGGACAGGAACCGAGATAGCTTCGATTCTACTCAGAGCATCAGCTGGAGTGTTAAGTTCTCCACTTATATACTGTATGTCGGTAGTCAGTTGACCAATATAGTCTAACTGTCGTGCTCTTCTCGGAGATGCCGGTTCTGCTTTTTGTGTGAAGGCATATGTTAGGGGTTTATGGTCAGTATACACAGAAAAACATCTACCCTCTAACTGGTGCCTGAAATGCTTCAACGCAGCAAAAATTCCGAGCCATTCCCTATCGTATGTGCTGTAATTCTTTTCTGTTTTTGAGAGCTTCCTCGAGAAGAAAGCTAGCGGTAATTTGATGTTGTTTGAGTCCAGTTGGTACAGGGTTGCACCAATAGCAAAATCTGATGCATCGGTACTTACGCATAACGGCAGACTTTCGTCTGGATGAGCCAATAGAGTTGCATTTGCCAGTGTTTCTTTGATATTTTCAAAGGCCTGTTCGGCTTCTTCGTTCCATTCGAGTGGAGTTTTATCTTTCTTTTTGCTTGTCTTTATTAATGCAAACAGCTTACTTTGTTCGGCTGCTGCATTCTTCATGCAACATCTATAGAAATTCACCATCCCCAAAAAACGCCTGAGTTCTGCAACATTTGAGGGCTTCGGGAAGTTCAATATTGGCTCTACCTTGGTCTTCAAGGGGGAAATGCCTTCGGTTGAGACTTTGTAGCCGAGGAAGTCAATTTCGGTCTGTGCGTATAAGCTTTTGCCTACGTTGATAGTGAGTCCGGCTGCATGTATACGCTGTACCACGGCTCTCACATTCTCCTCGTGCTGATGCTCACCGCCTTCTGAGCAAATGCAAATGTCATCCAGGTATGCATATGCAAACGGCAGTTCCCTAAACAGTCCATTGATGAATCGTTGGAAAGTTTGTGCTGAGTTGCGTAGTCCAAACGGCATTCGAAGGTATTCGAAAAGTCCAAAGGGGGTTATGACCGCTGTCTTTGGAACGTCCTGGTCGGCCATAAGAATTTGGTGGAATGCCCAGTTGATGTCTATTTTTGTGAACATCGTTTTACCCTTCATATTCCCGTTGAAGTCCATTATGTTGGGGACTGGGTAGCGATCAGGAACTGTTATGGCGTTTAAGGCCCTGTAGTCGCCAACAATTCGCCACTCTCCACTTGCTTTCTTAGTCATGTGGATAGGGGAGCTCCATGAGCTTTTTGAGGGGCGACATACGCCCTCCTCAATAATGCGATGGAAGTACTCTCGTGCCGCTTTGAGTTTGTCAGGTAATAACCTTCGTGCTCTAGCATGGCAAGGCTGTCCTTTGGTTTCGATGTAGTGAACCGTGTCGTGTTTGTACGTAGGATGCCTGCGAATTGAGGGTTGAGTGACTCCAGGATAGTCTGACAGGATCTGTAGGAGTTGTCCGTCGACTTTAGTACAGCTGGATATATTTGTCTCCAGTCTGTATGCTAGCGTTTTGCCTTCCACACTTTTGTTTTCACTATTGATCAGTTTGCCATGTTTGAGGTCAATGATCAGGCCATAGTGTGCGAGAAAATCTGCACCCAGGATCGGGTTTGGAACGTCTGCAACCATGAAGGACCACGTCATATTTTTGCTGAGTCCGATGTCTACTTTGCTTGTTTCAAGTCCGTAAGCTGGAAGGTTCTGACCATTCACAGTACGGAGATAGTATTTCGGAGGAAGTACTTTTGGGTTCTATTTACTGGCAGTATGCTCAGGTCTGCTCCCGAGTCAATTAAGTAACGTCTCCTGTTTGTCCTGTCCTTTATGAACAGGCGGCGTGAGTATTTTTCCGAGGGGTCTTCGGCCGCACAGATGGCCCCTCGTTCTAGTTTGACGCCTCCTTATTGAAAGTTTTACCCCACCATCTGCATCGGTTGTTGCATTTGGTGGCCTCTGCGCCAAACCGGTTGTGGAAAAAACAACTTTTATCATCCCAATTTCGAGACTGGGTTTTGGGAGATGATGTTCTAGGGGGAGTTGAACTCTGACCCCTGGTTCCGGAACTAGATCTGCGGTCTCTTGACTGGGACTGTCGTCCTCTGCTGCTGTTGCTGCTGTTGTTGTTGTTTCTGCTTTTCGATCTTTGTCGCCAGCTACTGTTGGGCTTCGTCGAGCTTTGGCTTTTGTTCCTTTTCACTTCTTCGGTCAACTGAGCTATTTGAGCTTGAAGTTGCGCGAGTTCTCCAGTCTCTGCAGATACTGCACTGACCACCGGCTTTGACCTGGTGTACTCGAGCGCATTATCTGCGGATTTCGCAAGGAAGTCAAGATCCGCGGATGTATTGATTACCGTGGAACCGACGGCGGCTAGGCACTGCACAACACTTTGTGGAAGTTGTTTGCAGAATTGGTTGCCTATGACAGAAGGGGCTACGATATTGTCCGCCTTCTGTCTTAACTTCGCCATGAAGATTGAGGGTTTGTCGTCCCCCATCTTCATACCACCCATCACATCATCTATTATTTCGTTTTTAGTTTTGCCGAATACTTTCTTTATTTTTCTGACGAACCAGGCATATTTGTCCTCTTCTGTCGAAGGGCATTCCATAATGTCCGGAATGTGGCGGATTATCTGTGGAGGCATGCCTCCACAGATGTGTGTATACCGCTGGTTCAGTGTTATGTTTTCTGTCCTGAACCTGCCTTCCAATAGTGTCAACCATAATTCTACCTCGTTTGGCAGAAATTCCGGGATATCTATCCTTCGTCTATAGAAGTTAGGGTTTTGTCCTGGCTGCATTTGCAAAAGTTGCAAGATCTGTGCCAAAACTTCGGGTGTCAGCTGCGGCTGACTACTACCTCCCTGTGATGGTTGTGGGTTTTCAGTCGGTGGTGGAACCATTGCTGTGTCTTTCTGTTGACAAGCGTATTCCACAGTACTATTTCCTTCTTTACTGGTTGAAAACACTGGCTCCTGTGTTTGTAGGACAGGTGTTTTCGGGTCAGAACTTTGGCTTAAAGTTCGACCACTTCTCAACGTTCTAACTGCAAGTTCTTCTTTGTTTATAGCAGTTCCCAGTCGTGCTAATTCTGGGTGTTGAGGGCCTTCTTCTATATTTGCTAAATTCAATGAGTGTCGAGTCGAAGTCGGGGGAGTTGGGGGATGAGTCCAACCTTCTTCCTCCAGGTCTACTGTCTGGTTTCTCCTTGTTTGTATATTTTAAGGAGAGGGGTATAAATTCCCACTTCAGCAGACTCTTACTTCGACGACCAAAAGGTGTCTTAGTCTAGGTAAAAAAATATTTTTTAATTTGCCGAGCAAGCGAGAATTTCGCCAGCGCTACTGCGCCAGGTTGTAATAGCGCCGAAGCGCCTAAGACTCCTCACGACGTGGCCGAAATCACGTCGGGGTCACCACTATGGAATACCTTGTCGTGAGAGATATTCTCACCAGAAGGAAATTCTACAGAATTTAAGCGTGTTCAGCCACTTCATACGAATGTATGGGCAAGCCAAAACCAAACCGAACACTGGCGATTTTAGAGCCGGTTCTGTGAGTTTTTATACAGGTTTTGGCGGGTGCACACAAACACACGTACGTAGTAAAATACGTACGTTGTTTAAGTACGGCCAGGTCGCATCATCCCCTACTATCGTAGGTGGCGGCTGGCCGGTTCGTGTACGAATCGTGACATTGATTGATGGATGACGTCACGATTCGTACTCGTATTTTATCTGCAAGTATTTGCAGGTAATTACGATCAAACGTAATTCTGTGTGTGTTGGTTTAACGTCGCAAGGACGATAAGTTGCCTGCCCTATGGGGCGGCGACTGTTGTCGGGGGGTCCGAGCCCCTATACCTCATACCGATGAGTCCCCACACTACCCAAGCCGTAAAAAAATTTCAAATTATTGGAAAATTTGCCTTTTTTGGATTTGTTAATTGTTTCAAAAACTAATGATTGTAGAAAAAAATTTCCATTGATGAACCGCGAATTTCTTAAACACAAATTTATTTTCGCTTTTTCTTCTTTGGGAAGATGGTGCGAGTTAACCTCCTTTTTCCACATTGATTCAAATCAAATTAACTCGCTCCAAATAGGAATTTCCTATGGTGTGTGTTAATCTGAATCACACTGTATATCAGTATCTTGTGAAAGGTTGAGATACTGGAGATTTCGATAGTTTATAACTACAGTAGGCGCTGCTTAATCTGTCGCCTATTAAACCGATTTTTCGTATAGAGTGGAGAAATTTACAAGAACAAAAGAAAAAGCGCCTTTCCCATACATTTTTCTTCGAATAATCCTTAAATATTTTTCGATTAATCCGATGAAAAAGAAAAAAAGGAGAAAGATGTTGATTTTTGCAGTTTCAGAGAGTTTTTTGTCATAATTGGGCGATTTACTCAAAAAAAAAAAAAAAGATGATGTAATGTATTTTATTTTGTTAAATTGTAGATTAAAAAATGAAACAAATAGGAAATCTAATCTTTTCCACAGCATTACCTCGGAAACAAACGCAAAACAGTGACTGTTTTTGTTTTGTTTTTTTTTTTTTTCAAAAAAAAAATATTAGATTTCTAATTTGTTGCATTTTTTATTTGACAATTTAACGAAAAATAATAATTTTTATCGATTGTTTTGTTTTGTTAATGGTTATTATGTTTTGTGGTTAAACTGTTCCAATCAGGCTGGGCTCGATTGAAACGGATTAAGCGATAAATATTGTATTAGGCATGAGAAGCATAAATGTACATTAACATAATTACCTGTTGCCTATTTTGAATTCTAAGTGGCAAGGGTTGGAAAAATGTAGCAAACAGTAAAAAAATTTTCATTCTCGTGGCTGTTGTGTGGATGTAACTTGACTAGACAACTGAATAAGTGCTTTCGCAAAAACAGCTCATTTTAAAAATTTAAGGCCCCCAGAAAGCTATTATTTTCATAAAAAATAGAATTTTTGTACACATTTTCACAAAAAAATTCGCTCTCGGTTTTGAAAATCGCCAATATTATTATCATATAATTTTTTCATTCATCTCACCTGTACAACAGATATGTGTAGCAATGCTTAAAATTTTAAGTTATTAGGTATAATAGTATTCATATCATCTTCAGGTTAATTCTTCTTAGAATTGATTGAACTGAAATTAAGAGAATTCTCAATCTGTCACTAGACACCCTGTATGATCAAAACTACAGTGTAACCACACTCAGTAGTCAGGTATAACAAAATTGAATGTGGTTTTACAGATTTTCGTCTGGGTGCCTGATGAAATGTTGGCAATATTTTGCTGATAAGTTATAAAAGATGAGAGAAGTACCAAATACTCTTTTTTAAAGGAAGGTTAGGCAACTTTTTCCATTAAAACGACAATGACTTTGAATTCACCTTTGATATGCAATTTGTTTTACACGGTGTACAAAATGTTGCATAACCTTGTTTTGAAAGAAATATTTTCAAAAAAATAGCCTAGTAAATCGCTAAATATGTGACATGATGTTATAAAATGTATACCAGTCGAAATTTTTTGAAAAAATTGAAACCTTTTTTGTTCCTTCAATATAGCGTGCAAAGAAAATGTGGATATAAAATTTTTACTCGTCTCATCAAATACCATCTACCAGCAAAATATTGTCGACATTTCATCGGACACACTGATCAGCCCATTCGGGCTATCGTGGTGTTCTTTATGAGTTAAAATAAATGAATAAATAGGTATTATGCTTCCAGGAAACGGTCCTTGTCTTGGTTTTCGAGACAGCGTGTCAAAACCATACTCCTGGTGGAAATACAATGACGTGTTAATGAAAATCCACAATTTTGGTTCTGGACTCGTGCTCATGGGCTTGCAACCATCTCCACGCACATTTTTAGGAATTTACAGCAACAACTGCCCCGAATGGGTGATCACTGAACATGCAGCATACACGTATTCGATGGTTCTGGTCTCACTGAATGACACACTTGGACCAGACGCGTGCTCATTTATCATCAATCAAGGTATAGTATGTATAATATTTTTACCAACAAAACTTTCTAACTCACTTTACAGTTGAAATGCCTTGCTAATGTGAGCTACAACCTACGTACTGACGACATTGATTTTCATTTGCAGCTGAAATTTCAGTTATTGTCGTCGACAGTGATTCCAAATGCAATCAACTGATTGATCGAGCTCCCAAATGTCTGCGAAAATTAATAGCGACCAAAGATGTACGATCGCCAACCATATTGAGAGCCAAAAATCGTGGCATCGAAATCGTGTACTTCAAAAATGTCGAACACCAAGGTGCGATGAAACCGCAACCAGAAAAGGTAGCAACTGGCCACAATACTATCAATGGTATACCTAGGTGTGAATACCTACGGTGGTTATTTTTGGGTTTAACATTAGGTCAGAGCAGTAAAATATAATTTTTGATTTCAGCCTCCAAAACCCTCCGATTTGTGTACCGTTTGCTACACCTCGGGAACGACTGGCAATCCCAAAGGTGTAATGCTGAGCCATGCGAATGTTGTGGCGGCTATTTCAGCTGTTCTGCTGCAACTGGGTGACTGCAAACCCAATAGTTCTGATTTAATGATCTCGTATTTACCGTTGGCGTACATGCTGGAACGAAGCTGCCAGGTATGTGGATCTGCTTGTGGCCCCATATCACGTTTATTTCCCAAATTCATATTGAAGGTTAGGCACATAAAACAAAAACTACATTCTCATATTTACTGTTCAGTGTATAACTGATATAGACTTATAGATGGTTTTGGTTGAGGTGGGGGCGGTAATGGAACCACAATACGATTCTTTTGCACAGAAAAATGTCATCGATTAATTCTTACCTCCGAAGAAAGTGGTTGTAGTTGTTTTTCTGAATATACTTATCAGTTAGGGCAACCCCTTAATGTTATTATAACTAGTGTACGATGAAAATGATCAAAACTACGAAGCAAGTTGAAAATTGTGTGCTAGATAATGCAGTTGACTGCCTGTATAGCCATTTAGGGGCTATTACAACTGCATGCCACGCGTACTGCTGTCTCTTCTAAGAGGTATATAGGTATCTTGCAATTAGCTGTTGAATCGTAAATGTACCCAATAACTATCTTGACCTCAAATTTGAAGTCAACAATAAATTAGTTGAAAAATCAGTTAAAAAATTTTAAAAATATATGAAAATTTTGATTTTACTTTCAAAAATGACCCAAGTACGACGTTCAATATGCCTTAAAACAGACATAATACATTTTATTGTAATTTTCTTATAATTTCTTAATTCCTCAAGTCAATATGTCGATTTTCCATTTTTCTACCAAGAAACTGCCATAAATAGTGTGAAATTTTAAGTTGATTTCATGTTTTCTTGATTATGATGCGATTTATTCTTGACTAACCTTCAAATCGATGAAAAATATATTGAAAATTGGCATATATTTTCCATCTGATTGAGGTAGATGCTTAATACAAATAATACATACGTACATTGGATTTATTTTATTGTGACTAGTTGTACAAGCTTCTGGTCCATTTCATAAAGCCCTCTTTTCCTCATTAAAATTTGATAACGTCATACCTTGCTAAGATGTCTTTCTGTATGGTGTCCCTGATAACTGCTATTTAAATACACATTTTGAGTGAAATTAAAGGTACAAGACCTTGAGGCCTACCAAGAGCGCTCCTTCATCATTGACTGATGCTCCATTCCACACCAGGGGACTCCTCCTCTTGGCCATTATTATCCTCCATTTCTTGGAGGTGGTACTTTGCTCCTGGGTGTTGGCAGGATCTCCATTCACATGAACTAGGTGTCTCGTGCCTTTTCTGCTGAGTAAATTTGTGACGCCATTTGATGTAGGCCGATATATAATAAATTTATAGATATATTAAAGCAACTTTTTGTTGACTGAGAGAGGAGCAGAGACTCACAAAACCCAACACAAAATGTGGTAACTTACACTGAAGTACACATAAAATTTTCAAAACATGATAATCTACTACATTCTTTTTTTGAAGAATGGAGTTTGGTATGACTTTTTTCTCATATCTTCTTCCATTTCTACTTGTAGCCTGTTCTTTTGTTCAACTACTATCAAAAATGGAATTAGATAAAGTGATTTCTCCCTCTCTCACAAATTTTTTAAACTAGCTCTAACTTTCTGAGATTGGAAGAAATCACTCAGTTCTGTACCTTCATACACGCAAGTTCTACAAATTGTCTTATGTTTTTCTATGTCTTATAATTTTTGTAAATTAAACTTGTAAAATTTCCATTTCTATGAAATTTTTCCAATAATTTCACCTTGTGTTTTTTGTCTAATGTTTCATTTTGATTCGTATTGTCCCGTCAGTTTTGAATTATGAATATGATCACCTTTTAAAGAACTGGTATGTTTTGTATATTTTGGAACATAACTAGAATTTTGTTTTATGGCTTTACTTATTGTTTTTAACATAATTTCTAGTTAAGGCAGTCATATTGAGTGGGGAAAACCAACAGGGGGCATCATCAGTTAATTTATTAGTGGAAAACCCTTGAAAACAAAAAAGAAAAACTATGTATAATGATAGATAAAATTTTAAATTTCTGTGGGCCTAATTTAATGTAAAATTACGAGAGTTTGGTGAGAACAAATCCTGGGTCTTTCCCTTCTGATTTTTCTCCACACAGTGAACTTCGGAATTTCTCACTGTGGGATACTGTTAATTTGGTATTCAAAATTTCCATTTGTTTCATAAGTAACTTCATATTTTGACAATTACTTCAATTTCATCTTCATCTTCGTTTTCTTGAAAAACATATATTTCTCAATGTTTTTATCTTCAAATATCATGTATATGATATCTCATTACAAAGCTAGTGAATCAATTCATGCAAGTGATTGGTTGAGAACTTTTGAAATCAAATGAAAACCAAGTTTAGTGTGACAGGTAAAAACTTAATTTGGCATATCACGACACAAAACATGATACCTAATGCAAACACCATTTCCAGTCTAAATTTTGAGGTCCTACGCGATGATTTATGTCTTACTATAATCAGTATAGAAACTGGTATTTTTTCTGTCACACTTTTACAAGTCCCGTGTGAAAAATAATTGATTTTTAATGACTTATAATGACATTAGATTCACCTAATTCAATTGCTTAATTTTAAAATGACTCTCAGTTGAGGTACTTGCAATTTTATGTCCAGAAATAAAATTAATTTGTGTCATACTGGAGCAAAATTCAATGATGAATCAATATTACTTAGCACGGTGTTGATTTATTTGTTGGTTTCTGAAAGCAGTAAGTACATTCAATGTCTGAAGTGACTTTTCCCTCAGGAGAAACTTTAATAAAACATATTTTTCTATAATTTCAGTTGCATTATTTTGAACAGATTGCCCAACCTCTGGTGGGACAATTTCATCATTAGAGTCAATTGGTACAGATTTTATCAAAATTGATTTTTTTGTTATTTCTCCAGAGGTGGGAACCAATGTCTGTGCCAGATCTACACATTGTGTGGTTTGTGTGCTTAAACAGAGCAGCAAATTTTTGACCTAGGGAATTTATTTGCTTTGTTTTTTTCAAAAAATATAAAAGAGAATATGTAATTATATTAACGTACTCAATATTATATGAGCCAATGGCTATGGGCGGCAATTATGAATTTGAACAGAGTAGCAGCGGATGCTAATCTGCACTAACCAAAATAAAATTTATTACAGTTATCGGTTTTGTTTCGATCAATGCTGCAACATTTTGTTCTATTATCATTAATTATAATTATGTTCCATTATGGTTACAGTTTTCTCTTGAAAATATCGGTTATGCAGTTACAGATTTGATTTTATTTCTAAATTTTGTTATGTTCTATTAATGTTACTTAAAAATTTTGTTATAATTAAAATCAATTTGGATTTTTACCTCAAAAATTAAAGTTATAATTGGTTTTGGTTATGATTAGTTGTTAAAATTGCTACCTCTGAATTTCTCAACCATTTATCAACCGATTGTAATGTTTGTGGAGGACTCATTTAAGGTTTTAATTTTTATGCACAAAATAACATGAAATTTTTTCTAACTTTCGCTTTTAATGCCAGAAAGAGAGGACTAGGAAGGAGCACTTTTCTGATACAGCCTTCAACAATGTTGTCATAGGTTTTATCAGGGGTTGTTTTAGGGAGCGGGTTGCAGTTCTGCGCAAGTACTCAATACATGCCTTATCTCGTATAGCAGTTCCGCACATTTCAATATATCAGTTCCACATATTTCAATGTATCAGTTCCACGCATTTTAATGTATCAGTTCTGCGAGGTATACAGTCTTTACAACTGTGATAAAAATTTATTTTTCACGGCGATTATTGGGGAAAAAAAAGAAAATCACACGAAATATCTAATAACTTAGGAACCAACTGGCCAATTGAAATCAAAATTGGTAGTTTGATCTTTACGTTAAAGATAATGTTTTAATTAAATTTTATCCCATTGAAGAAAAATTGCGACTTTTATTAAGTCTGACATAAAAAATTAGCCTCTCCAACAGCCCCAAGGCATAAACTGTAAAGCCAATCGCAATTAAATTTGATAGCGTGTTAGAGTAGTCTTGAATCAATCTGTGTTTCAAATTTTGTGACTATTTCTTGAAAATCATCAATTTTAGAGCCATTGTGCTGTTAAAAATGCAACACAATCGCCCTTACCTGATGTATCGTAAAACCAATCAGTACTAAATTTGAGTGGTTTTATTCTTGACTTAGTGTTAGTATTTGATTCAAATTTCGTGACTATGGAACAAAAATGACGTCCTGAATGGTTTCAATGGGAATTTACATACATACATACAAACATACAAACATACAAACATAAATACTTACTACAAATTTTCAAAAATGTTGCCAAAAGTTTCCTTGGGTTATGAAAAATGCGTGGAACTGTATGATTTATAAAATAGACTTGGCGCGGAACTGGCTCACTTCCCTGGAAGTTTGCGTGGAACTGTATCGCTCCTATTTTAGGTTGTATCGTGCTTATAAATTAATGAAAATATAAATAATCACGAATGAGGCCTCAAATTTTGATTATTTTATTCTAATAGATTTTAATAAAAATTAAGAAACTAGAAGAAAAAAAAATTATTTAGTCAAAATACGCTGACAAAATTTTCAACATAAAAATAAAATTTTTTCTGCTGAGCTGCACTACAAACACACTATAATATCCTTCATTCATAACTAAAGGCTATTGCCTAATTACTTTTTTTCAAACTCGATTCCTAGGTTTAATATCTGTAATATATGATGTAATATAACCTGCGACAATGCACATAACTCAGTTCCCTTGGTGAAAACTGTTTGATATTATATAAGTGCGATATATTGATCAATTCTGCAGAATAAGAGCTTTAAAATGATACTCTATTTGCTCCCTTCCAATGAAAACAGCTACTTTCAGGTAAAAATTAAATAATGCTCCAGAAAGAAAAATGAGTTCCTGAAAATACATTATCGAAATTTTTAACCCTTTAATGCCTAATGTATACTATAGGATACATCCTCTTCATTGGTTCAAACAAAATACGGATTTGGTCAATTCCTTAAACTGGATAGTGGATGTTGTAAATTTACCCTTCATTTGCTGTATACAACTAAGAAGTCCCTTGATCAAATACATGAGCTGATATGAATTGTTGATTATAAGCTGTTATCATGAAACACAGAACTTGTCAAACAGCTTCATTTATTATTTTATTTTAAGTCCATAAAAAGTGCAAAAGTGGTTAAATTTTTCAACTTTCTATTAAAAGAACATCAAAGGTAAGATAATGTGCAAAAACTTCATTAATATATCTAATTATTATCATTCTAGTATTGATTAAAAACCTATGTATCTTATAATGCACATCAGAAGTTTACTATAATCACAGGTTTGTATCTTATAGGACACATTGGGCTGAATCAGTCATGAAATTTCCGCCAAAATCGCAGTAGAGGAGCTCTAAAATTTTGTCACTGTGTTTTTGTCACTGCTTTTATTTATTTCATAATAAATGATAAAATTTAACTATTATGATTCATTCGCATTACCAAAAGTTCTAGCCAAGTATAACTAATGTGATTTATTTTCAAAAAATTTTTATGTTTGTGGAATACCTTGTCGTGAGAGATATTCTCACCAGAAGGAAATTCAACAGAATTTAAGCGTGTTCAGCCACTTCATACATAAGTACGGGTAAGCCAAAACCAAGGCGAACACTGCGATTTTAAAGCCGGTTCGGGTGGTTTATATGCGGCTTATTTACACGCACACAAACACACGTACGTAAGAGAATATGTACGTTGGTTAGAACGGCCAGGTTGCATCATCCCCTATCGAGATAAGAGATGGCTGGCCGGTTCGTGTACGAATCGTGACATCATCTTATTGTGTCACAATTCGGTACTCGTACATTACCTGCAAGTACATACAGGTAATTACGATCAAACGAGTTTTGTGTGTTTAACGTCACGAGGACGATTATTTGCCTGCCCTTTGGGGTGGCGACTGTCGTTGAGGGGTCCGAGCCCCTTTACCTCATACCAGTGAGACCCCACAGATACTCCCCCAGTTTTTGCGCTGCAAAAATGATCAAATCGCGCAGGCCTGGGGGGACTTGCGGGTTTATGAGTGCCTCTTCTGGTCTGCCTCCCACTTGGCCAGTGCGCTTCCAACTGCAGCACCGACGCACTCGTATGATTGTTGCCTTGCGTCGATGCTCGCCTGGTATTGGGCGTGACTGCCTTCTCCCCTACGCCTAGGTGGACAATTTTTTGTATAGGTGTACGGGTGGTGGTGGGAGTTAGGGGGCAGCAGATGCTTGAAGAGTGGCTTTCTCAGCATTGGGGAGTTTGACGTCTCTGATGCTAAGGCAGCCATCTTCGCCTTTTTGTTTGCTGCCCGCTCAGCTGTGAAGAGGAACTTCATTGGCTCCCTGGTCTCTGCGGGTTTCATCTCCAATCTCGGGGATTCCAGAATCGGGGTCGATTCTGTTGGTGACCGGGGAGGAGAGACTATCCGGGGAAGTGGAGTCGTCATCTTCACTAGGACTTTGTCTACAGGAGGAGCTGTGTCCATGAGCAGCTCCTCCTCTATCCTGTCCAGCTCGGTCTTCTGCTGAGTTTGTAAGGACTCAGCAGTTTTCTGGGCGAATTGGGAGGTGGCGGACTTTAGGATGGTATTGGTTGGCAGTGACATTAGAATGGGTTGTTTGAGGAAAATGGAACCAAAAATATTTCAGAAAACACGTCCAAGATCTTTGGCAGTTCTGAAGTGGGTGATTTTACTTCAGTTTTTGATTTATCATTACAGTTATGTATCATTATTTTCGCATCTTCTTATCAGCATGTAGAGGGGATAGCACTTAAAATTCTCGACCGTATGCAAGTTTTCCAGTTAAGTTCTGATCGGTTTAAGCAAAGTTATGCCTGAAATAAACTGATAGAATATATTTTTCAAATTTCTATTACAAAGGAATCTCCACTTGTGACGTCACAACGTTGAGATTATCTTTGTGTTTAACGGTAAACGCACGTTGCGATGTTTATTTCCGTATCGCACGTGGATTTGTTTATTCCTGTCATTTTTTTTTTGTTGGCATTCCTCGTTTACTTATCTCCGGAGTTTCTTTTGTCTCACGGAGTTCCGATTTTCGTCGCTTCTTTTTTAGCTGGTTTCAACTTACGTAGCAAATATTACTTTTTCGGGAGTAAATTTTATTTTCTTCGCATTAACCTCTCAGACATGTGAGAAGGGTGGGAATTTTTACGTTTTTTACTGCCAGGGGGCCTGCTTCTTTTTTGTGGACATAAGGGGGCCTCTGGATCAAATGTTTTAGTGGTAACATTGTCCGAAAATCTTACCAACTTTTTTAATGTTTTCTGTTGAGAATTATTTGTTTTACTTTTTTCGACAGATTCTTCTGTATTTGTTTGGGAATCTGTCTGGATATTTTCTAGGTTCTCCCTTTGCAACCTTTTTATTCTTTTATCGTCACTTACCATGTATGCAGGCTTCAATCTGTCAATTGAAATTGTTCGAGGTTCACCTGCAATGAGTATCACAAAGTTTTTATCATCTCGTGATACTACTTTGTAAGGACTGACGTATGGTTTTTCCAGCGCAGATCTCATTTTTTCGTCTCTAACAAATACGTGTGAAATATTGGCCAAGTGTTTCGAGATGTAAATCTTGGGCTGGCCATGGCGAGCTGCCTGTTTTAGGAAATTGTTGGCATCATTTCTTATGTTTTGTACCATGATTTCGGGGCTAACTTCCTTCGATTCTGTGAAGAAGTCCCCTGGGAGGCGTAGCTCTTCTCCAAACACTAGTTGCGCTGCAGAGTGACCTGTATCAGTTTGTAGGGCAGATCGAAGGCCTAAAGGATGGTAAGGAGTACTTCTACCAATCTCTTTGTATCATGTGACATGATAGAGGCTTTGAGGGCTCTATGCCATCTCTCGATTTTGCCATTGGCTTGAGGATGGTAAGCTGTGGTATGACTGTGTTGAACACCAAGCTTATTAGACAGCTCTTTAAAGAGCGAGCTCTCAAATTGGGACCTTGATCCGTAATTATGACTTCTGGTACGCCATACCTCGCAATCCAGGTATCGTATAACCTTGCAGCTACTGTAGGAGCTGACATCTCATGTAGAGGGATTGCTTCTGGCCATCGTGTTGCCCTGTCTATTATCGTCAACAGGTATCTGTGTCCTTGAGATGGTGGCAATGGGCCTACCAAGTCCATATGTACAGTTTTAAACTGCTCCATTTGTTTGAAGGATTTGAGGGGCGAGCGAGTGTGTCTTCCTACTTTGGATTCTTGACAGTTCAGGCAACTGCGAGCCCATTTGTTGCAGTCAGACTTCATTCATGGCCATAAAAACCTTGCCAAAATCATATTAGCACTACATTTTGGCCCAGCATTTGACAGATTATGTACACTATTGAAAGCCAACCTGCGATATTTTACTGGTAGAAATGGCCTATTCTTACCTGTACTGATGTCACATGTAAATAAAACATCAGTACCAGGAATTTTTCGCTGTCTCAATTTGAGAGTAGTATCATCGTTCGATAACAACTCTTGCAATTCTGCATCCTTAAGCTGTGCTTTAGCTATTTCAGCATAAGGCAATTGGACAGGAGCCGAGATAGCTTCGATTCTACTTAAGGCATCAGCTGGAGTGTCAAGTTCTCCACTTATATACTGAATGTTGGTAGTCAATTGACCAATATAGTCTAATTATCGCGCTCTTCTCGGCGATGCCGGTTCTGCTTTTTGTGTGAAGGCATATGTTAGGGGTTTATGGTCAGTATACACAGAAAAACATCTACCCTCTAATTGGTGCCTGAAATGCTTCAACGCAGCAAAAATTCCAAGCAATTCCCTATCGTATGTGCTATAGTTCTTTTCTGTTTTTGAGAACTTCCTCGAGAAGAAAGCTAGCGGTAACTTCTTGTTGTCTTTATCTAATTGGTACAGGGTTGCACCAATAGCAAAATCAGATGCATCGGTACTCACGCATAACGGCAGACTTTTGTCTGGATGAGCCAATAGAGTTGCATTTGCCAGTGTATCTTTGATTTTCTAAGTCTGTGGATGTGTTTATCACAGTCTAGCCTATGGCAGCTAGGCATTGCACAACACTTTGGGGAAGTTGTTTGCAAAATTGATTGCCTATGACAGAAGGGGCTACTATGTTATCCGCCTTCTGCCTCAATTTTGCCATGAAGATTGAGGGTTTGTCGTCCCCCATCTTCATACCACCCATCACATCATCAATAATTTCATTCTTTGTTTTTCCAAATACATTTTTGATCTTCTTGACAAACCAGGCATATTTGTCATCTTCTTTCGAAGGGCATTCCATGATGTCCGAAATGTGGCGGATTATCTGTGGGGGCATGCCTCCAAAGATGTGTAGATACCGCTGGTTCAGAGTTATGTTCTCGGTCTTGAACCTGCCTTCTAATAGAGTCAACCATAAGTCTACCTCATTGGGTAGAAATTCCGGGATCTCTATCCTCTGTCTGTAGAAGTTGAGGTTTTGCCCTGGCTGCAATTGCAAAAGTTGCATAATCTGCGCCAAGACTTCGGGTGTCAGCTGTGGCTGACTACTTCCTCCCTGCGATGGTTGTGGGTTTTCGGTTGGTGGTGGGACCATTGCTGTGTCTTTCTGATGACAAGCGTATTCCACAGAACTACTTACTTCCTTCCTGGTTGAAAACACTGGCTCCTGTGTTTGTAGGATGGGTGTTTTTGGGTCAGAACTATGGCTAAAAGTTCAACCACTTCTCAACGTTTTAACTGCTAGTTGTTCTTTATTTATTGCAGTTCCCAGTCGTGCTATATTCTGGGTGTTGAGGGCTTTCTTCAGTATTTGCTAAATTTGTAGAGTGTCGAGTCTAAGTCGGGGGAGTTTAGGGATGAGTCTAACCTTCTTCCTCCAGGTCTACTGTCTTGTTTCTGCTTGTTTGTATATTTTAAGGAGAGGGGTATGAATTCCCACTTCAACAGACTCTACTTCGACAACCTAAAAGGTGTCTTAGTCTGCAAAAAAATTTTATTTGTCGAGCAAGCGAGTATCTTTCCAGCGCACCGCGATGAATTTTTGTAATAGCGCAACGCGCCTCAAGACACCTCACGACGTAGCCAAAAATCACATCGAGGTCACCACTGTGGAATACCTTGTCGTGAGAGATATTCTCACCAGAAGGAAATTCAACAGAATTTAAGCATGTTCAGCCACTTCGTACATAAGTACGGGTAAGCCAAAACTAAGGCGAACAATGGCGATTTTAAAGCCAGTTCGGGTGGTTTATATACGGCTTATTTACACACACACAAACACACGAACGTAAGAGAATACGTATGTTGGTGAGAACGGCCAGGTCGCATCATCCCCTATCGAGATAAGAGATGGCTGGCCGGTTCGTGTACGAATTATGACATCATCTTATTGTGTCACGATTCGGTACTCATACATTACCTGCAAGTACATACAGGTAATTACGATCGAACGAGTTTTGTGTGTTTAACGTCACGAGGACGATTATTTGCCTGCCCTTTGGGGCGGCGACTGTCGTCGAGGGGTCCGAGCCCCTTTACCTCATACCAGTAAGTCCCCACAATGTTTTTATTGTTTTAATTTAATTACCTCTGTTTTGTTTATTTTTTTTTTGTTTTACTTTTTATAATTACAAAAACTTAACCGTATGTTTATCGAATATATTTGGATATTTTATCAATTGAAGGAAGCAAAAAAAATTGAAGTGCTTGAAAGAAAATAATTATTGACTATTATCCAAGTATATTTGATAAAAAATTTAAATTTTAAATTGTCTATAGATATAGGTTAATGATTTAATCATAGTTTTGTTACGTTACTTTATTATTTTCTTTCAATATCTTCTTTTTTTTTTGTTTCCTTTAAATTGATAAATTATCCAAATTACTTGGCTCATTAAAATTGATTACTTTTATACTAGGTAGCAGAATATCTACCTACATCTATGAATTTTTACTTTTGAAATATTTTTTGTAGTGTTTTTCTCTTTCATAATAATTATATTTGTTGGCATATTTCTGATGAATTTATTCTTGAGGGAAATGGAGGGAAAGGGCCAAAACATCTTAAAATTACATTAGGTACATAATCAACTTCCTACTGTTTTACAATGTTACAAAACTTTTTTTTTTATAACTCGCATTTTTGCACATTATTTAATTTTATACTATTTTAAATGATTCAATGGTCTGAAAGAGAGATGTGACATTGAACTATATGATTAGATTCCACTTTGGAGTGAAAATTTAAAATTTATTCTTTCCCCTCCAAGCATTACCCAATGTATCCTATAAGATACAACTGAAATTTTGGCCTTTGACAAAAAATATTGGCATTTTTCACATATATTCTCATAATTAGGCTTAAGATAAACTAAAAAAGGGAGAAATTTTTTTTTTTTATCAAATATCCTAGAAGTGGGCATTAAAGGGTTAACGAAGGAAACTAAGCAATGTTATCAAATGGTAAAATCTATAGTTAGGCATCACGTGACATACGTGCAGTTGAAATTGCATTCAGATTTCTCGGCCAAAGATAGTGCAAAAGTCGCCTTGACACAACCTACAACAGTCACCCTAGATACGTACGAGATAGGCGTAAGTAGCACTGATATAAACGAACAAAAAATTTTATGCAAACTAAAATTGATATTGCAAATAATTTTTAATTGATGATTCGTGTGGTTGAAATGAAAAATTATTCCTATAGATGTGAAATTATGCAATTTGTATAGCAGTTGTGTTGGAAAAGTAGTTCGTTTCATCGGTTGGCAGATTTTTTCTAAATTATGATTAGACAAATGCAAGCGTAAAATACGAATATTTTAAGCTTTGACAATTTAACTTCATCATGTGCAACCTGTAACACGATGTTTTTTTTCTTTTAATTTTGTTCCTGCAGAATGGAATGTACCTTGTCGGAGGTCGCGTCGGCTTCTTCACGGGTAACATTAAATACATAACGGAGGACATGAAAATACTGAAACCCACTGTAATTCCAGCCGTACCCCGCCTGTTGAATCGTATCTACGAGAATGAAATGGCCGTCATACGTCCATCGTTTTTCAAAAGAATGCTCTTCAACGTGGCAATGAATGCCAAACACAGTCAATTAAAGAGGTATTGTAGCAAACGACGTATCTACCTACGGTGTTGTCCATTTTTTTAAAATTTGTAATCCAACCTGCACGAAAAATACATACAACAAAATTCCGCACCTGTTGCCTACCAGATATCTATTAACGAGACAATACATGACCTTTTGAAGTCTGTTGCAGAGGCATAATCCAGAAAAACACCTTATGGGATAAGTTGGTCTTTCGTAGAGTGCAAAAGAACATGGGTGGAAAACTAAGACTGATGATTGTCGGATCAGCTCCATTGGCTGGCAGCGTGCTCATGTTTATGCGCTGTGCCCTAGGATGTGTGGTAAGTTATCATTTTTCTTTGGAAATCGCTACATCCAGAAGCATAGCTAGGAGTTTCTCAAGGAAGGGGGTCAAAAAAATTATTTGACTTTTTTTTGCTCGTCATTTTTGAATTGAGAAATTTGGTTTTATTTCGATTAGGTATTTATCTTCTATTGAATTATTCGATCGTATAATAATAATTGATATAACTATTAATATATTTGATAATTGGTTATAATACTTTTTTCTATATAAATTAACATATTTAAAATTATTAATATAGAATTTAGTATTATAATTAAAGGTGCATCTATGGAACCCAAAATTTTTTCCATGTTTTAGAAGTTACAAGAAAAACAATAAATAAAAATCGGGGCAATCGCCTCTTTGCCCTCCACCTTGGCTACGTTCTTGGCTACATCCATGTTCGAATAACAGTATAATATGTACAATGGCGCTTTTAAATGTCGCGATGAAATCGACAGATTTTGGAAGGCTACGGCCAAACTGAATGTGTGGCGCCAATTACGTTGACGGTGAATGGAGACTGTAGCACAGAACATGTTGGTCCTCCTATAGCGTGCAATGCAATTAAACTAGCTGATGTAGCAGAAATGGAGTATTTTTCCTCTTGTAACCAAGGAGAAATCTGTGTAAAAGGAACGAATGTTTTCTTAGGCTACTTCAAGGAAATTGACACTACCCTGCAGACAGTCGATGAGAATGGATGGCATCATACAGGTGACATTGGCACTTGGTTACCGGTAAGAATATTATTTTATTGTAAAAATGCAAAAAGCTTGGTTGGAGTGAAAGCACATTTTTGAAATCCAAGTTTAGGCTTACACTCGAGTGAAAAGTAAAAATAAAAAAATAAAAAAATAAAGTATGTGAAATGTTTCTATGGAATACCTTGTTGTGAAAAGATATTCTCACCAGAAGGTAATCTACAGATTTTGCATGTTCAACCACTTCATATGTAAACATATGGGTAAACCAAAACCTAGGCAAACACTAAAAATTTTGTAGCCAGTTTTGTGAATTTATATAAGGAAATTGGCGCGCACATACAGAAACACATATGTATATATGTTATAAAAATTACATCATTTCTTATCCGTTGCTACGATAACTGATAAGAAATGACATAAGACGTTTGTGTACCAGTCTGAGACATCATCAAGATCTTTATCTATCACTTTGTCATTGGTCAAACATTGCATCTTACTTGCCTGTGTGTGCAAGTAAGAACATATGAACAAATAGTGTATTTATGATGTTGAGTATAATACACTTAATAAGGAATGGCAAGCGTACAAGATGTATAGTCCCCACAGTTTCCATCGCCATTTAGAAGATGATTGCAGTGTTTGATATAGCAAAAATGTACCACTCTTAAGGTTCTTATTTATGACAAGTTCTATTAAAACCATGTTCTTCATTCAATCAGCTATGAGAACCTGGACCACACCTCCCCGAGAGAACTGTAGCGCTCCCAATAGGTTTGGTTCTGTGTCAGTTCTTTGAAGTGGAAAAACCAAAAAGAAAATGATATTTTAAACGAATCAATTGAATAATGGAGATAGGCATGTGATACCAATATAGTCATTCATCTGCAGGTGGGAACTTTTTATCAGATTCTACACGCTGAGTGGGATCAGGAGTTAGCACTCTCTCAGAACTAAAGTTTTTTCTTGCGATATACCCCAGAAAATTGAGAAGCCTCTTCAGAAATGTGGTTTTGCCCTTCTCTTAATCAAACTGCGTATTAAGAAATAATAAAATTTACAAACTGTTTTCCTTATCGAATGGAAAATGTTTATGTAAAAAACTTTCAAGTTGATTTGCGGAATTTTTTTTGAAATTTTTTTGTGCCAACTAAAAAATTTGATTTTTCATTCAGGGATAACTTTTGGTACCCATTTTCAGGGTTTCTTTTTCTCTTTTCTTTATTTTTTTCAACTAAAATTCCGAATTAATGCAAAAAAAATTATTTTTACGTATTTTTATTTTTCAGAATGGAACATTAAAAATAATCGATAGAAGACGCCACATTTTCAAACTGTCGCAAGGTGAATATGTAGTCCCAGACAAAATAGAAGAAATTTACCAACAGAGTCAATACATCCGGCAGATATTTGTCTACGGTGAATCCCTGAAGGTATAACAAGCAAGTTTAGGTATCGTGTTTAAACTGTAATAATTTTTTCTCTCTACGTATTTATTTGTTTTTTATTTCATTAGTCGAGTATCATTGCCATTGTCGTACCGGACGTTCATGTGGTGAAAAGCTGGGCTTTGGAGCACGATATGAATAGTACGTTATCAGAGTTATGTGAAAATGAAGAAGTTAAAAATGTCATCATGGAAGACATGGCAGTGTGGGCCAAAGATGCAGGATTAAAACCTTTCGAACAGGTAAAAACATAATCAACGTTCAACCACTTACTGATATTCGCATTTACTCACCTTGTTTGTGTTTTACAGGTTAAAGATATTTACCTGCATCCTGATCCGTTTTCTGTCCAAAACGGCTTATTGACACCTACATTCAAGTACAAACGACTGCAACTGAGATCATACTTTAAGCCCCAAATAGAAGACATGTATAAAAAAATAGGTTAAATTACTAATACCGTACCTACGTACAATACATTTTTTTTATACATAAACATTTATCTGGGCATTAGCCGTGCATGAGTTACGTTGACTATATGTATATTACGAAGTATGGACCATCGATCATTTAGTATTATGGATATTCACGAACTTTATCTCAACTATGTGTTGAGAGGTTACACCGAGATACCGAAAGTTCACACGAAATAAAAGAACACTTTTCTCAAACGTAGTATAATCGCAATTAAATACGAGAGAAATATACAAGAAAAAAAGGTAACAGAATATAGGCAGCCCCATTCAGGCTAAGGTCCAGTGTTACACATAGTAGTAATACAAATATAGTCGTATACCTGTTTGACAGTGTTACCGATTTATATAGATGTAAGCGAGTAAGAGTTGTATGGGCAAAGCCCAACACAATGTTAATGAAATGTGCCATGATTCTAAGCTGTAAAATGAACACCAATTTTCTGCGCATGTGCAGTAAGTCTTTTTTCATCTGCTTTCAAAGCTGTCGCAGATTCGCAGTAACAGTAATATCAAAACAAATGCTAAAACGCCTAGCCTACTGCACGTTAGCAGTAAATCGATGTTCACTGAGATGTTGGCACCAATTTTCTTGTTTTCCTGGATATCCAATAGGGCTTATAACCAAAACATTTTTGGGGTTATTGTTTACTGGGTACTAATAAAAATCTATATTGGTTTCTGGTTACTGGTTATAGGTTAAAAGTTTAATTATTTGGTTACTAGTTATTGTTTTGGTTAACTAAAACAACTATTCTGATTATTGGTTGTGGTTACTGGTTATTGGTTAAGACAAAATTTGGGGTAAAATATACAAAAAAAATTTTATCAAGGTCAAATTATCTATAATTAATAATTTTTAAGGAAATAATTAGTAATTTTTGAAAATAATAATCAATAATATTGATATTTCATGAAAATCAACAAAAACCAATTCTTTCTGCTTATTGTTCTGGTAAAAGATTTCAGCATTTTATGGGAGTTGGTTATTGATTTGTTTTGGTTATCGATTCCCAAATCAATAGTGTCAATTTGTTTCAGTTTTTAGTGATTATTGTTCTGGTTATGGTTGTGGTTATAAGCCCTAGTATCCAGTGCTAAATGATCGAAGGTATGGACTGCTTTTATTGATAATAGAATATAGAAAACTTACCATTGCCTGGCTGTTGCTAGCGTCCAAATATAGTTTTGTCGCTATCAGCGAGCTATTTGATGTACTATTCTGTTAACTGTTAAAGTCGGTTTGTGTTTTTAGCTCTAAATTAATTTTTATTTGGTAGACAGTCTGTCGAAAATCTCATTAGAATCTCCTATGATTATCCACCAAGTTGAAATTGACTTTAAAATGTTAAAATGACAAGTAACTTAAACTTTTAACAGAATATAACCTCATGTAGCTGACTATTAACTAGCGTGAAGACTGGCTAAGTGTGAATCAGGTTTATTTTTCAAAACTACATTTATACATTCGGATTTTATCAAATTAAAGTGCTAAAAGTGCGAAACATCCAGTATACTATTTCAATGATTTCTTTGTTCTGTTCGTAATAGTGTTAAGCTATTTCTATTGAAGAGGTTGTTTCTCGCTGTTGATTGGTCAGTTGACCCGAATGTATGAATGTCATTCCAAAGATGTTCAGATGCAGTTTGAGTAGTCCATTCGTAGTACAATGTATAGTCAAAGATAAGTTTTTAGTAGGTATACTTATCGCTGCGTACAGGTACAATATTTTCACTACCTGCAAATAAAAAATGTTTAGTTCTTGACACCATCATATGATTGATTTAATATGTATATTTACTATAAATAAATATTACTTGTTCATTTTTATGTTAGGTAATTTATTGTATCCTCTGGTAAGAAAAACTCGAGTCGAATTTAATAAAACTTTAAGAATTCAAGCGTAGGTGCATTAAACTTCATTAGGGGCAAACGTTGTATTGTGACACGGCTTGTAAAGTGACACACATCATCCAATTCGAGTGCTAGTAGCGCTACCTACCCGAAACATTTTCCTAAGATGTATCGATATGTACAAGGAACATCGATATGGGTGAGATTGATTCTACTTGATTGTTATCAGGAAAAAAAGTAAAAACATGTTTTTGATGGTTGAAAGTTTATAATTGAAAATTTTGAATGTTTGTTCCTTTTCAGCTGAAATTGAAGTAGGTAGGTAAAATTATAGTTATTCCAGTAGTATTTTTGATGCAGAATCGAATGGTATCATTAGTTTAAACAAGAAATTGAATTTTAGTGGAGATTTTTGAGTTCAAAGATACCGAGTGTAGGTGCTGTAAAGTGACACACTCAAATTGATGCTGAAAATTTAACTATATTCGAATGCCTTTTTTTTTTGTAGATTTGTAAAATGGCTGAAAATAACGCTTCGAAGCATCGAATTAGGAAGAGGGGGCGCAAGAAGATGACAGACCAATGTTCCTATTTGGACCAGAATATCCTCGAAGCAATTGATCTGGTTATAAATAAGCGATATTCTGTGAGGAGAACATGTACTAATGAAAAAATAAATTTAGAACCACAAATTTACTCTTTTAATATCTTGTGTCACTTTACAACACCCGGTGTGTCACTTTCCAACACTGGTGTTGTAAAGTGACACAAGATTGTTTTTTTTTCGAAATTCAATTTCCCAGTTTTTGTCAAATTTTAGATGTTGTGATGCATGACAAATTAAGGAGTTTATTTTCCTCTTTCAAATGATACCCTATATGATCAATTTTGGATGAAAGTATCCGAGTTATGAGCGAATGAATTTTTGTGTGTCACAATACAACGTTTGCCCCTACTCTTCAAGCATGGTCAATAGATTCGACCTACCAGCACTTGAATTGATACAATCTTCAATGGTAATTGTCTTTGAAGACTTGTAAAGATTAATCACCCCACAAAATGTTAATAATGGTACAAAACATGGATGATTTCGAATATTTACAATCGGCTAACCTATTTTGATTTTCAGTTTAAGTCAAAGTGATTTTATAGTATTTGCTAGATTTAGTTTCCATCAGAGAAATGAGTGAGTAGGCCTACTATAATGTTTAAAGCTTAATATTTATTATGAACTTCCGAGAATTAACTCTGAAAATATAGAAGGATAAATTAAAAAGTTATTGGGAACTTACAGTCTCTTGGAAATTTTTTAATCTGTCTTTGCACCTGTTAGATTTTTATAGTGATGTAGCTTCAAAATAAAATTTATTTGATACAAACCATCTCCAATTTGTTCATTTGTAATTTGTCACGCTAGAATGAAACTAGCTCAAGTCTAAAAATGCCACTTTTAAATTAGCCTGTACACTTTCACTATAATTATATTACTGGTATATGGACTGCTCATACTGGTAAAAAAGAAAAAATAACAGTTTAAAATTGTCCTTAACTGCATATTTTTTCCTTTCCCCATTCATACTGGTGTTTGTTTCATTTTTTTTGTTCACCCTTACACTGTTCGAGCAGTTCAGACGTAACACTATACCTACATACTTATAGTCAAAGGTTATACATATCATATCAAAATTTTCCAGCATCATTTATACTCTATTCAAATAAAAACGACGTGATGCCACAGAGACAATCACCTTTTACAGCTACATAAAGTTAAAAAATACTGACATAAATAAAACAGTTTTGAATGTAGCCTTTTGAAGATCTCACAATGACCAGGTGTGGTCATGTTTCCTGATATATTTTGTTTAAAATATTTTCACAAAAATTTGTATGGCAATGGTCTGAATTTAGCACCAAATATATTACCAGGGAATATGAAGTAGTCTAGCAAGGAGCCATTAGACCAAAAGTGTCAGTTTTCCGTAATATATTATTATTGATGTTTAACATTAGTCACGCAAATTCATTTGGGAATGGACCAAATTCAGAATGATCAGTATCTAAAACATGGCTGCTCGAGCTGAAGTTTCTCAGTTAGGTATAAATAGATTTACTTATCATAATTAGAAAATTCCTTACCAGGACAAAGGTGCAGGATGGGTAGATATACCAAAACAGTTATTGCCAAAAATTTTATGAATAGATTTTTTATGAAAATACACTTATTAAAATCGATTTCAAGAAACAGCCTTATGGTAGGCATGGGTATGTTTATTCACACAATCTTTGAAAAATATGTTGATTTTTACTATTTTAACATTTTATCCATCACAACTGGATCTCAGCTATGAGAAGAGTCAATATCTTTCATGTATACGTATATTCATATTACCTGTTGACCCCTGAAGTAATATTAATTTGTGATTTGGAAACAAAGAAAATGTATATCCTGACAATTTCACGCTCAAAGATGTCCAAAAAATGGTTCAATTCAAAAATGGGCAATGAACTGAGTGTCTCAAAATCTCAAGAAATATATTACTCTGTTATAAATAAAAATTTTGTCTTATATTTCTTTAGCGCTTTGAAAAATGTATTTACAGTATAATACGAACAGTTGATCTCAACTGCTGGCTTTTTGAAGCCACAAGGCCAAAAGTGTGATTTTGTCTAAAAATAGATCATTTTGACTTAAAATTGGTGAGTCAAGAAATATCCGATGTTATATTACTCAACAATATTTGAAAAATAAAACCTAACCTCTAGGATCCATAGAACTTCTTTTACAGATAATCTGAGATTACAACCATAGACTTGAAAAAACACATCGAATAGTGTATTATCATTTAATAATATTTTAAAAATCGAACCTGACCTCCAGGTTCTTTTTAACCAGAACCCCCAATTATGTGAGATTATAATAAAATTTCAAAAATTAGTTCTTATCTTCAGGCTAATTAGTATTGAACATATGCCTCTCTGAATTTGAGAATACATTCATTCACAATAATAATAACTTTCATAGGTAATGACTGATGAGTTGAAGCAAAATTTATTTTAAGAACTAAACAAAATTGCCATGTTGTAACTTAATCAAATAATTAATCCAAAACTTCTAACCTATAGGCTCCGTTGAACTTCCATCCCTGAGAATCTGAGATTATCATTTGTAACTTTCAGAAGTGATGACTGATGACTGGCAATGATGAAACAAAACAAAATTAATTGTAAAGTCTAATCACTAAACTAAATAAGCCATGCAGTGAGAAAAACTTGTCATATAATATGAATAATTATTTAACCCACAGTTAAAAATATAGGTATTTTTCTGTTAAGGAATTTTTATTCTGGCAGTACCAGTGGCTGATAGGCCCATCGAGCATTCGAGCATTTCTCGATGCGCCCTCAATGAATGGCGCCCTTCAAAATCCACTTTTAAAAAAACAAATAATATTTACAGATTTTCCGGTGAAAACCTACTAAAAAAAGAAAAAGTAATTTTCCAAAAATTATAAAATTAGGTCCTTAGATCATAATAAATATTTGTTCTGAATAACATTCTTATTGGTCTAAAATTAGACATTTTATAGCTAAAATGAAAACGAAAATAATGTTACCGGAAGTACCGTACCATCGATCCGCACCAAAATTTAAAGCAAGTTATAAAAGATCGTAATAAATATTTGTTTCAAATTTCGTAGTTATTGGTTGAGAATTGAAAATGTTATAGCTAAAAACAAAAACTAAAATAGCCATACCGCAAGTACCGTACGGCCAATCCGCACTAAAATTCATGGCAAGTTTTAATGAATCATAATAAATATTTGTGCCAAATTTCGTAGCTATTGGTCGAAAATTAAAAATTTTATAGCCAAAACAAAAACTAAAATAGCCATACCGCAAGTACCGTACGACCAATCCGCAACGAAATCAATAAGTCAGGTCCTTGACTTAGTACAAATGTTCGTTCCAAATTTCGTGACTATCGGATGAACGTTACGACCTGTATCATTCATAAAATCATAAGTTGGAAACTCGTTTGTTATTTTACACTTTTACGATACAACTAAATCATGAAGGTACAAGAAAATAAAAATTCAGTATATTATTTGAGAAAATATTTTTTCCTTCTCGATAGAAAAAAATATGCCTATCCGCCACAGGGAAACACTGATTGAAACTTATATAAGTTTTGAAAATAAACTTTTATGCAGGGAATTTTTATTAAAAAGAATATTTTGCAAAGGTACCTAGGTACCTATAGGGTAGGTAAGCACCTCCGAGAGCGCCACCTGGTGGCAAAAGTTATAACAAATGGGATGGTTGGAAACGTGATATTATATACATATGACAAATGTGTGTTTTTTTTTATTCTTACCTTTTTCCTCTTTTTTACTTTTTTTTGGTTTATTTTATCCCTTTTCAGCAATGATGAAGATAATGATTTTGGAAATGAGCAAGGTGAAGGGGGAATTTGTGGAGCAGGAAAAAAATTAAAATTTAGCATCAATTTTTATTCAAAATTTTTAGCCATTTTGCACTCTCCTGAATTGAATTTTTTCTTTTTTTCAGCTTGACAGGGGGCAAGTACACCTTCTTCAACCCAACCCCTCATATATATTCACAAAATTTATGAAAAAATACAACTGCAGACGTTTATTTTCATTTTCAAGTCTATACAATGATTGTAATTTTGTCAATAATGAACTAGAGTGAAAAAAAACTAAACAATTTTGAAGAATTTTTTACAATTATTCATCAACACAGTTAATTTCATTGTCTCATATCTCTGTCAATTTTCAGTCAATTCTCATGAACCAAAAAGCATTTTGTAGCCAACTGTATGCACATTAACGGTATTGCCCCATAAAGATTGTATTGGTTATATATGAGACAAGAAAGACGATAACAGTATTAGCTCAGATCTGGGGTAATACCAATATTCTGAGGTTGACTTACATTTTTACTTATAACTCAAAACCTAATTGTCAGATTTTTATGTTTCACCCATCAAATTGTAGAGGATGAATGCGCGATTCAGACGAGCTATTATACGTCTGATTATGATAACATGGGGACAACTGAGAGTGAAAAAATCAAAAATCTTGCATTTCAGTATCTGTATTACCCTACTTTATCTTAATGATATGGCATCCCATTAATTAAACAAAAATCAGGTAGATGGCGTGCGCGCTGCACAACGGAGATACTTACCTAGCGTATAAAAATTCTGTACCTAATTAATGATTGAAACATGAGAGTTTAAAAATGTGCATTTCGTTAATATGTTGAAATTTATACCGGTAAAAATGATTGAAACATAATATAAGTTTGACAAATGTGTTGCCCGAATGGATTTTTGTCAAAGGCCTATAGCAGAAGTACAGTTTTTGTCGTCAAAGTTTGAAAAAGTTTTTTTCATGTATGGAATTTTTATACTGGCAACACTGATTGAACCGTGAGTTCGAAAAACGTGTTGACTAAACTTTCGGTGTAAATGTTATGGAGGGCTGATTCGTGTAACATTTCTATAGTTAGTTACTAGCAAACACAGATAGTATTTTTTAAGGAATGAAATTATTCCGTTTTACACAGTACCTACTATATCTATGGATGCAAATATACAAACATACATCTTACAATAATTTCATTCCACAAAACACTCTATCGTTGAAGAATGGAACTAGGAGAATCAGCCCTCCATTACATATTATACTCAAAATGCCTAAATGGATTTCTATGGAAAGAGTAACAGGAGTGAAATTTCCATTTTCAAGGGCACACTTGCTCTTATTATAATAATAAGTGTACCAATTGCCCAAAATTTGGTGTTCGCGATTTTGAGATAACTGCAAAATGAAGAGATGTGACATTTTCACGAGAGATAGTCTTTATATTGGAGCAGGTTTGGAAGAAGTTTGGTTGAGTGGTTTGCGAGATCGAAAACTGGAAAACAAAAAAATCCTGGAAAATTTATTTTTCCAGAAATCTGAAAAAAAGAGAATAGAGATCGAGCTGAAATTTTCAAGATAAATTATTCGTATGTTGGTGCGAATTTGGTAGAAGTTTAGTGTCTGTTAGTTAAGTATTTTCTCAGAAAACTGGAAAAGAAAAATTGCTGAAAAAAATTTGTGATAGGCCTGAAATTTTTACGAAAAATAGTTTTCATATGGGAGAAGGTTTAAAATAATTGTGTTGTTCATTAGTTCGGTAGTTTCTGAGAAAACTGAAAAAAAAAAAAAATTCCTGGAAAAACAGTCTGAGAAAACGACAAATGTGTTAGAACTGAAATACTCACAATAGATTTTCCTTATGTAGGGACAAGTCTGACAGAAGTTCGATGCCTGTTAATTTGGTAATTTCTAATAAAACTGGAGAAGAAAAATCGTTGGGCAAAATTTTGAGTTCATAGTTTTGAGCAAACTGCGAAAGCGATAAGGCTAAACGTTTCACGAAAGGTATTTCTCATGCGGGACCAAATCTAAGAGTTTGTCAGTAGTTTCCTAGAAAACTAGAAAACAAAAAGTCTTGAAAAATCGGTATTTAGCAATAAAACATCGATTCGTTAATATGTTTGTTAAAGATATTGATAACTATCGATATTTTTCAATAATTTTTTCAAGCTTTAGAAATTTAGTTTTTTTTTTTTTTTTTTTAAATTATGCGTGAAAATTGGTATACTGGGTTTTCTAGCCAAGTATTTTTGCGCTAGTATTTGTTTTTAGTTGATTACCAAAGTATTTGTTGCGATAAATCATTTTTGGAATTCCAAGTTAATTACCAAGTTCTTTTTAAAGGCATATTTGGTTTTCATGCAAGTATTTCCAGTGCGTCACTTTGAGAAGGGGGAAACGACAAAAATTTTAGCCGAGCTGAGCTTTTTTTTTTTTTGCTTCTCAACAAATTTTTGACAATTCTTACCTGGATTCTGCGATCGAACTTTCATGTTATCTCTCAAGTAATTTTTTTTTTTTTCTGGTATGGAGGGGGGGAATTTCTTCATTTTTCTACAAATCAGCCACTGAATAATTTGAATATTCGTAGATATCTAGGTAAGAACATCGAAAAAAAAAAAAAAATTATTGCCGGATCTGGAATTCAATACCATACACAGACCTTAATTACCCTGAAGGCGTAACTGGGAGAAGTGGCGTTCTCCTGTAAACCGAGCTAAGGTAGTTCGATCACGTTAGAGCATGCGCACGCGCGGCAATTGGTAGAAGTGACTAAAGGCTTTGGCGCAGATCTATGCACGCTTGAAGGCAGAAAAATGTCAGATTGAGCTCATCGACAGAACAATGCTTCAATGCGAGACAGAAAATTGCGTGACGCACGTCCCCCGCAAATTGCGGCGTCCATGTTAAATTGACTGATCGTTTTATTTCTCTATTTGCAGTAGTAGCTAATGAGCCAAGTAATAGTGTATTTCAAGTACTCCTATATAACTAGGCATGCCTTAGGTATAAAAGGAGCGAATCCTCAAAAACTCGGCTCTCTTCCACAGATTTTTTTTGCAAATTTCAGAGATATCTCCGAAAACTACCCAACCAATTTTAACAAAATTTTACAAGCACATTCTACATTATTTAATGGCGTCAACAAATTATGAAATAAGAATTTTTCGATGAAACGAGGCAATAAAACTGACCTCACGAAAGGATTAGGGGTGGTGATAATGAAAATTGACCGTTTTAAGAGAAACTAAAACGACCGGTGCCCGTTTCGACCTAACGGTTTTTTATACACGTGTATAATTGTGTATATGTCGTAGGCGCTATGGAAAATCTGTTATTTTGTAAATAGCCCAAGTCAATTTGAAAAGAGTCGGCAATTCAGAAAATGAAAAAAAAAAATTATTTCAATTAGCCTGACAATTTTAGGCATTTTATAATGAGTCCGGACAGTTTTAGGCTAATTGGAAAATCAAACATTTTCGGCTAAATTAGCCTAGCACTAACTAGGTTTAATGCAATGTGCCCAAATCAATTTAGGCTGTTTAAAAATAGTTCCAGTTAGCCTAAAATCATCAGGCTGATTGAACAACTATAACTTTTTATAAAATGCCGGTTCTTTTTTAAATCACAGGCGTATTATGAGCATTTTACAATCAGCCCAAACCGCTTTAGGCTAATTGAAAATCGTAAAATTTCTTGCTCAATTAGCCTAGCTCTGACTAAGCTTAGTAGACTGAGCTTAAACCTAGTAAGGCTAATTGGAAATCGTTCCGATTAGCCTAAAATCATCAGGCTAATTGAACAATTTACTTCTTTTTTTTTTAATAAAATGCCGGCATTTTATAATTAGATTAATGTAATCCAGGCTATTTAGAAGAAGAATGAATAAAAAAAAAATTAAAAAATTAGTATATAAACTTTAACTATATACGATTGTTGGGTGGGTCCCCTAGATTAACATAATTAAAGTTGCAACCCTTAAATCTTGAATTTATTGGGAGGGGGTGTTTGTACCCAAAAATTTGTTTTTCTGCATTTTTCTCCACAAATTTTGATTTTGTGATGAAAATAGGTCCTTAAAAAATTAATTAGCATAAAGTATCCTACAAAAAAGGTCACCTGCAGTTTTTTGCCAACTCCCTTTTCTCTACATGGAGTCCTGAAAAAACCATTCTTTAATGAATATATGTTCAAATAGCATTATATGGGAGATATTACTTGTTATCTTCATACCGCGTAGACAATCGTGAACCTAATAGATATTTTCTAACCAGTCCCCCTTCTATAACCCCTTCAAAAAAAAAAAAAGGTTACATACAGTTTTGTTCCCTGTGACCCCGTTTCCCACCAGATAGTTTTGAAAATAACCAAATTCGATGAATATAGTAGTTTTCAAGACTATATAGAGGGGAAAGGGGGTGTCAGACAGAAAACTTTGATAGTGGAAGGGATGGTTAAAGGTTATGGAAGAGGAGTGGAGAGGTAGAAAATATGTATTGGGTTTACAAATTATCTACGTACTATGATAATTAGAAGCTATATTAGAGCTAGGCTAATTGAGCAACAGATTTTACAATTTTCAATTAGCCTAAATCGGTTTGGGCTGATTGTAAAATGCCCATAATACGACTGTCATTTAATAAAAAGCTGGCATTTTATAAAAAAAATTATAGTTTTTCGATTAGCCTGATGATTTTAGGCTAATTGAAACGATTTTTAAATAGCTTAAACTAGTTGGGGGTGATTACATTAGGCCTAGTTAGTGCTAGGCTAATTTAGCCGAAAATGTTTGATTTTCCAATTAGCCTAAAACAGTCTGAGCTCATCGTAAAATGCCTAAAATTGTCAGATTAATTGTAATAATTTTTTTTGTTTACTGAATTGCCGACTCTTTCTATAATGTCAGCGACGTTTAGAAAATGACGTATTTTCCAAAGCCGATACAGATCGCAATTTTTGTCCGATAGTTACAAAATTTGAAACAAACATTAAGCCTAAGATTTGACCTATTAATTTTGGTGCGGATTAGCCGTACGATACTTCCAGTAATACTATTTTCGTTTTTATTTTGGCTTATAAAATTCTCAATTTTTAACCAATAGTTACGAAATTTAACAAACATATTCATTATAATCTATTATAATTTGTCATAAATTTTGGTGTGGATCGGCCAAACGGTACTTCCAGTAACATTATTTTGAGATGCTAGACCCGTTTTTTTTAATTATTTTATTTATCTACTATTTTACACACATCATTCATTCATCTCTCGTCATATTTCATATACTGCCTTCACTTCATTCACCAATCACTTCTTACGTATTTTATTTTCATGATTTGCGCTAGCCACTGTATTTTATTTAATTCGTTTTATTTATTTTACGTTTCCGCTTTTGGCTCTTTTATATATACTAAGTTTGTTATTTTTAAATATTGCAGCGACCAAAATTATCTTGTTTTTTTTCTTATAGGTGATTGGCTGTATAATGTGGCGCAATGTATAGAAACGATGCGATATAGTGATCTGATTTTGGGGCTTTTTTGTAGATACCTATGTACAATTTAAAGTGTTAGCCTACGAGTTAGTTGATATTTAGCAGCCAAATCGTATTACGTAAGAGTGTTTGCTCCAAAAGTGCCTTTTTTTAAACCAAGTATTTTTCTTACGTACTTATTTGTTTTGGCAAGTTTGCCACATCTAATGTAATCAAAAACTACGTAAATTGTGTGTGTAAAATACCCTTGTTCTCAATGTTTCAGGCCGTTTTACTAAAAATTTAATTGGAATTGTGTCGCCCAAATACACTTTACTTTTCCAACAGATAGGCGTCCCATTTACAAGCCTACGTAGTATTGATTTAAAATTTCATAAATACAATTCGATCATTTCGATCAATGAAATAATTTGGCAAAAACCAAATTTAAATCAATCAAACCGCTTTTCAAAGTGATTCTACATTAAGAATCAGATTAAGCAAGCAGGATCAATTGCTTGAATGTGTCATAAGTGATGAGTTTTTCAACTACTGCTGATTCCAGCCTACCAATCGTCTGTCAGCAGGGCTTTTTCAGCTGTATCAATTTGGGGCAGGTGCAGGATCACAAGCTCAGGAGATCACATTGTTTCAAGGCTGCTGCAACACTGTGGATGCTGATTCAGTAATATACACACATTTTATGCTTTGTTGCTTTTTTTTTTTTTTCATTTGGGAATCAAAATTTATAATGATAGCCTAAACTAATTGGCACGTGGTTGGTTATGCTGGTTATCTTGGTGTTCTGTTGGTTATTGTGTTTCCCCCTTTCCCTCCTGAAAACGTCTTCTCCTACACTTAGCCATGCAGCTATCTGTACCCCTTTACTTTTGCCTGTCTATTGGTTTGTTCTGTCTTGGTTATATGACTTTTTCAGATGTCACAATTTTTGTTTTAAATTGCTAATTTTGAACCAATAGAAATGTTGTTTGGAACAAATATTTATTACAATTTATTCTAACATATTACTAATTTTGGCATGGTTCAGCCAAATGATATTTACGATGCTGCTATTTTGGGTATTATTTTGGCAATAAAATGCTTGATTTTGAACCAATAACTAATAAATTTTCAAAAAATATTAAATATAATTTAATGCAACATGCCAGTAATTCTGGTGCGGTTTCCCCGAAGGTATTTAAAAAAAATCTATTTTTATTTTGATTTTGAATGTGACAATAATTGTTTTTAACCACGTAATTTTAGTCCAATAGTTACAAAATTTAATAAAATCATCGTAATTATGATCTGTTAATAACTTTTTAGTTACTAATTTTCTACTTTTCAAAAACCTACTCTTTCTGACAGAGCTGTTGCTCCGTTCAAGTCTATAAATTTGTTTTTCTCAAAATTTCGAGAATAGTATTTTACTCTAGTAGTTTGTAAAATGAGTGATTATCACGAGTGGCTAACTAGTTGAGTATATTTTTTTCAATAAATCCACCAAAAAGAGGTTAGATTAAACAGCTAAACTTCATTCATGAATATAATTTTAGATGTAATTAAATATTATCCAGAAGTGAACTTAGTTGTTTGTATAAGCATCACCATTGTGACATTTTGCAATTTGTGTATGTGTAAACGGTGTGTGAAGAAATAAACGACAAACAGTTGAGAAAAAACTCATTTCTACGCTGTTTCTACACTAGGTGAAAAAATGAAAACCAGTTTCAATGTTCCAAACTGCTTTGGAAATTTCGTATTTTGCTAATCAAATTCGATTTAATAATAACCTCTTTTTGGTGTATAAGTTGAAAAAACACCTTTATTTTCACAACAATATAAATTACTATATTCAGTTGGGAAGAAGCCTGAACCGTTTGTTGAAGGGATTAGGTTTGATTGTTTTCACTTCATTATTATTTTTCTCGACTGGTTTCAACTTCCAATAGTTTTGTTGCACTCCACTGTATTTGTATACCCGGAGTTGGCTCGTGTGCTATGGAAATTGTTTCGCACTCCCTGATAAGATGCGTTCATACACTTTTCTTGTGGTAGTGCACCCATGTGGTGTAATGGCATATTCAGTCTCTGGTCCGCGACTTATCCGCTTCCTTGCGCATATTTTATCAACAATTTTCATTTCATCGTCTACCAATCAGAATTATGCAACCAGGCCAGAATATCGGGAGTGGCCGAAGTGCATACCCTATAGATTTACAAAGTTACACACTGTATAAATGCGAGCAGAAAATTCCGAGAACCTATCTAAGTCTGTTTAGAACAAAAACGTGGTTATCCATTTTCTCTTTATAATGTATCCCATAAAACGCTTTGAATTACGTTTCATCGGGGGTAGAGGCATATTTCGAGAGAAAAAGATGGCAAATGCTCGCCAATATTTTGATAAAAAGTAAAAAAACTTCCTCACCTATATAACGTGATTCTAAATTCCATGACATTGTTTGGTAATGTTGAAATCGGGATCATGTTTTGAAGGGCCTAACGCCAGAACGATGCCTATATGCCTGTAAATGTACGTATTCTTACGTAATTACATGATTACGTAATTATATTAGTTCCTTCTTATAAATTATTATTTTATTGATATATTCAGATGTTTTGTAAGTGAGACGAAAGCAGTCTACCTATTGGATTATGGACTTACGCCACTCATAGTGTGGAGAAGAAATTCATCTTTCTGACTAGGTACTATATACGAGAAATGACCTGACGGGAAGGCGACATGAGTATTCCTTACTTTTTTTTTAACATTGAGTAATGTTCTTTGATTACAAATTTTAGCGTAGGAAATTTTAAAGTATTTTATGGGCAATATAGTTAATGCTTAAGTAAGTATATCGTTTTTTCACTCGGCTCTAAGTCTTTTTCATCAGATTTTTTTGTGCCTACTGTACTGACAAGAAATTCCTGGAAAACATTACGCGCAAATTGTCCAGCTGATTTAGTTTCGGTTTTAACGTAAAATTAATCTACCACTCAGGGACGTAGCTAAGGGGGTTGGGGGAGGCTCCCTCAAAATTTTTGGTCAGTTGTCAAAATTGTACAAGTTGTTTATTAGTTGGAAAAATTTCGCCTAAGAGAAAAAAAAGGACATAACTTGGTAATTTTCATTTTTCTCCCCCCCGCAAAAAAAAACCCTTTCGCTACGTCCCTGCTACTACCAAATTTCAGCATAATCGAATTACAGTTATAGCCATTTACAAGAATTTACATTCATGTAGGTACCTGCATAATATTATGTACAAGATATTTCATAGTGGTTATCCACATTCAGAGGGAACATAAAATATAACAATATGAATATTATAAGCAATGTTGTGTGCGAAAGTCTAAGACCACAGACATGACATGACATGAGCATTAAACTTTAAGCGTCAAGCATTGACGTTGATGCTGGAGTTATTTTTGCGACCTAAGAAGCGCACATCCGCAGTCAAAAAACATAGGTTCTCAAAGGCAAAACTGAAAATTTTAAATTGTTGTACACACCTTTTATTTCAAGACCTCAACAATTAAAGGGACTGAGTGCATACACATACTTCATACATATTTACTCTTTGAATAAAATATTAAAAAAGTACTCTACGTTATACTATTTCGTAGTGCACTGTTTTATCGTAAATCACCATTGAAAAAACAGTGTGAGTTCTGCTAAGGCTATACTCATGAAGGATTGATATACCTATAAATATAATAGTGTAGTTGTGAGCTTGTGCATTGCACACACACCCACAATCACATACCTACTTGTCGTGTGAGACACACGAATGATAGTTATACAATTGTAAGAGTGATGAGTTGCAAATCTGATGATCATAATTCTCATTTAGCCCCCACTGTAGACTGAGTGCTAAGATGTTTACACATCAATCACCTTTTTTTTGTTCATACTGTAATGTAGCTATATTTTAATCTATTTTCAATTATGACAAACAATATTTGTTAACACTATTTCAAATACCAGAAATACAGGTGCTCGACTATAATGTAAACATCCCACAACTCTTTTGTAAACAACCTAAAATTACCCATCTGATATACTCCCTGTCTCCATATTCAGTGACCTAAATATGCCTGTCCCTCGATTATATTGCGAGTCAGCATGTCCCTATTATAACAAGTCCCTTCCTCACCTAGTCTATTCACTACATACACTTACGTACTTGGAATGTGTATATAAACCCTAGTGACAATACAATCAATGTTCAGTTCAGTTACTGGTTCATTTGTTTACTTACTTAATGTACAGTTTAATAGACGATTCTTGTCTAAGGGCTTAACCCAATGTTGAATTATTTGTGTTTGAAATATTATCGATTGTAACGAAGTATTTTTTTAGTAAAACTATTTAACGTACCAATTGTGTTTAAATATTATTATTGTCTCTCAACAAGTTAAGGTCCAAAATAGTTTGTGGATAATAAATCAACTATTTGAAAATATTATAGAAATATTAAAATGTCTCAGTATTATATTTCCTGTATGGTGTAACATTGAAAGTGGTTCTAAATGGTACTACAAGAGCTTCTTTTGGTCGTTATATATACATATTTAAAACAGTAAACACATGCAGTGTAATCTATCCATACTAATTCAGTTTATTAGCTCAGTTCATCATTAATTATTCACAGTGTATATATAGGCATATGGAGAGAAATTATCCCCCTTACTGTAACAAATATAGACGAACATTTTCTAAATGTCCGCCTATATTTTACACAAACGAAATAATTCGTTTTATTTTCTAATTCTCTACACTTCTATGACTCTCATTCTTCTTGAAATAAATCTAACTGGAAATTGTACCGTTAGAATTCGATGGAAAATTGTCTTCCATATGAAAAACAATTGTAGTTGACCTCAGTTAATGTCACACACGTGAACCTTAATTGAAATATTTGGCCAATACTAGAAAAATGTCAATTCTCCTTCTTTTGGTAACAACCAATCATAATAAACTAATCCCACTATTTCTTACCATTTCTTCTTTTTACTATGTAAAAACTAAATTATAAAAACTCTTACTCTGAAGAACAAAATGTTCAATTCAATAATTTTTTATGTTCAATTCATTTACTTTAATGTTCACTTTTGTAAAAATTCTAATTGTGTTTAAATGAAAAATATTATATTTCATGAAAAGTATTTTGTTGAATTTTAATTGAAGTCTCAAAAATACAAACAAAGTTAAGGTCCACCATAGTGTGTGGATACTTAGGAAATTCTATTTTAATTACAAAGTTTGTTTTAATTGATCGTAAGTATTTATTTGTGGTTCTCCATAAATAAATACTTAGGAAAAGTGTCAACGCCGAAAATGGGAACCAAATTTCAAACCACCACCTATTTTTTGGCGTTACATTAATGACGCCCAATGTTTGATTCCATTAAATTGAATCCAATCCTATTCTGATAAATAATTTTTTTTCTCTCGGTTCAAAATTTTTTTTTTTGAAAAAACTGAATAATTTTTTTTTCTCTCTTTTTGCTCTTTTACTGACGAAGTATTTACGTCAGAAATAAATAAAATTAATTGTGTTCATAATTATTTTGACACAATAAAACGATATTCTCTAAAAATTAAATCCAACGACGAAGTGTCCAGGATCCAATTCAACGGTGCTGCTACAAATACGTGGTAAATCAATCTGATCCGAAGTACTTTGATTTGTAAACTCGAAAGTGAAAGTACCTTGAGAAAAGCGTAAGGTGCGCTATTGGGAAAAGCTAGTACAGAATTACTGCGAGTGGAAAAAGATCAGAGAGACTACCCTACAAAAATTTATTACAAAAAAAAAAATAATAATAATATAACATTTATACAAAAATTTCTTGGCTTCAATCTCCAGTCCCGAAGAAGATGACATCGAACCAATCAACCATCACTGGGACCTGTACCAGATAAAACAAAGTAAATTTAATTATTATTTATTTTCCCAAAATTTTATTTTTTGTTAAATTTTTAAAATTGTGAATTTCCAAAATTTTTATGCAAAACGAAGATTGGGACAGCTTAACTGAGCCCAACTACCCTAGTTTACCTAAAAATCACTGGCTTTGTACTGCCACAAATCGTGAATTAATTAATGTATGTGAAAATTTAAATTTAGAATTAGATTTAAATTTAATATCTAGACCAAAAGCCCAAGAGAATATCTACCTAAGTACAAAATTAAGTAAAGAATTAAAAAATCTTCTAACCCCAGATTATATAAAAATATTATTAAAAACTCCCCCAAAATCTCAACGAAAAATTTGTGAAAAAATACAAGAGCTTGATAAACCTCAAATAAGAAGAAATTTTGAACCTTCTTCAAATAGTTTAACCACTATAAAGGAAAACTTTGAAAAATTACACTCTACTGTGATAAAATTCAAAGAAAATACACAAAATAAGGTAGACGAGTTAAATACTCTTCTTCAAACAAATTTAAAAACAATTCAAACAATATCACAATCCACCTATTTTTTGGCGTTACACTTACTACATTTCAGCTCCACTTCCCCAACTGATTTTTCATTCGATTGTGAACAAGGTATGAAAGTAAATACTTATTGTATTCTATATCACAGGTTCCTTGGCATTAATGTCAAATTATCAAGAAAATGTTGGAAACTTGAGGTTAATTATGATATCAGCTGGCATATTCATATATTTATGTTACATTTATGTTTAAAAATCATTTTGTTGAAAATAATTGTTCAAAAATATTCAACTTACAAACTTTCCCAGGAACCCCAAAGGGGCTAGCTGCCATCTTGCTTCCTGAACTCCATCTCTGTAAGAAGCGGTTTTATGAAAAATTTTCTAGTAGGAACATTACAATTTTTAAAAGTGCTGATAAATAATTTTGGGAGTGAAAATTTTTTTCAGTTATTTCTTGTATTCTAGAACATTCATATTTATAACAGTTTTTTGTTTTTCAAAACTTCTTGAAAAGAATAAATGCCCAATAACAACTCACGGAACAAGAGAGCACTTAAAAAGTTCAGATTGTTGTTTATCCTGGTGAAGTTCTCACCATGTTAAAAATAAACTCACTTCCTTCACCCAGACACAACTTTCAAAACCCACTCTGAAAATGGTTGTTCACCTATTCCAGCAGGTTGGTTGGGGGATTTGAATTAATACCACAATATTAACCAATCAAATCACACATGTCACACCAGTTATCCTACACTCTTCAAAATAAAAGTGGAGAAACCAAACAACCTAAAGGCAAGCAAGTGAATTATCGAGAGGTAAGATTTAACCAGGTTTTTTTATTATGAACACACTGCCTGATATGACTCGGTTTGGAGCCTTCCCACATGTACTTAATAGTATTTTATAAAATATTGATTCATTTTTTAACAGATATTTAAACCAGGCCCTCTTAGAAAGTCTGAGCTCAGGAGGAATCACCCCTTTCCACCGGTCTCAGGCCCTGATGGTGGTAATCAAGCCAAATAATTTGGTAACTTAAATATTACCAAGTATTCCAAATAAATCAGGGGAAGTGGAAATATAGCAAAGCAAAGCTATGTGAAAGATGCATAAGCCAAGCTCAGCCTAGCCTTTCCAAGTTTCCATGTAGTATGGTAAAACCTGCACTCTGTTCATGCCAGAGACATTCAGCTAAAGAGATCTCCAACAAGCAGATCAAAAACATATCAACGATGAAAAGTCTCTGATTAGGATATTTGTTTCTATCCATGTATCATGTAACTCTAACAATGAGAAAATAGATGTCCCCAGAAATTTCAAGAAATGAGCGCAGCTTCGGCTGTGTAGAACAAAATTGTGATACTTCCGTTTTCATCTTTCATGTATTTTTGTATATATTTGAGTATAGGGTACTGTACATCTCTTTAGCAGCATGTCTCTGGTTCACACCTTCGACCATATACATAATGGACTGCACATACTGATAAGATGTTGAAGGTAAACAAATGAAACGTACATTCCATTCAAAAGTTCCTTCCCTTATCAAACTGTACTTTTCACAATATTAAAAAATCAGAATTCTGAAATTGTACGTATTTTTAACCAGGTTTTCTTGTTTAAAATAAATTTAGTTTTGGCTAAAATACTTTGAAGATCAATAGTCGTAAATTCAGGTTTATATATTACAAGTTTGTGAATATAAATTATTAAACTGTCATTTTATTCTTCGGAGGAAATATATTATTATGCTCTTTTCTCACACATTGCCTAAGAATTTTCAAATGATCTCTCATCTGTCCTGAATTTCATTAAAAAGTATCAGTCATTTTGTGGTATTGAATAAGCTTTTTAGGTTGAAAATTAATTTACAAAAATCATGAAATTAACTTACAAAGCTATTCATTATTTTACTCCACCAAAAATAAAAACAAAAATATTAAAAAGGAATAAATGAAGTTATTTAATTTTAAACACTTTCACTCTGTAAAATGACAATAAAAATCCCTCAAATTATTTAATCAATTGACGTAAGATATTTGATAAATCCTGAAAAAAGGGAACTTTTGAATGAAACATACGCCTTCATGGTGTCTCCATATAAGCCAATGTTAATTTTATCAGTATGTGCAGTCCATTATATATATGGTGGAAGGTTTGCACTGAGAAGTGTAATGTCATGAATCATATCCACACTGGGCTACTCAAAACACAATGTTTATTCTACAAAATAATACTTATCATTTAACAATGTACATCGATACCTTTCCCTTACTCCCCAACAGCCCGTCTCATCACAGACTCTTCAGGGTGAAACAACGTAGGGCACAGATCCTTCAAAATTTGATCAACATATCAATATGATTTTAAATTGTTAGATCACTTCAAAAAAATTATCTAATTTTGGGATCTAGATAGTGATTTTGCAGATATTTAAGATCATTATTAATATTTTTAAATTATTTATTATTATATTTTGTGTGAATGCCCGAACTGAAAAGTCAAAATTAATATTATTTCATTTTGCATTTTTTTGCACCTCTACCATCTTCCAAAGAATTAATCAGTAAAGTTGTTGAATCCAATAATGAATGTAATAATTAGACTAATGACTAATAAATGACTCGATCTCAATGTTTTTTTTTTTTACAATTTTCTACTGTTTCGATTTTTTTTTTGGCACATATAAGAGAGGGGAAGAAAATTAGGAGCTGATCAAAACAACAAAATTAGAAAATGATCTAACAAATTAGATCGTAAATTAGATCACTTAGGAGATAAACCGGAGATTGATCTGTAGATCATGATCTAGATCTTCTGCCCCACACTAGAGAGAAATGGGTAAAGTAATAGTACAAATTCCATCTAAGTACTCTACGTAGGTACTTCCAACTCCCCCATGCAGAAACTCACGGACCATCAAAGTTGACCGTACTTCCAACTCTCGCATACAGAACTACACAATCCATTGAAGTAAGGCTTCCATCCGCACCTCCTCACACTGAGCATTCTGAAACTGAATTAATGTCTTGATTCAAAGAAACGAACACTGTAGCAAACGAAGTTACGTCGCTATACACAATATCATATGCAAATAAGGTGACCTACATATCGCATCAACAACTACCTCACATTTTCAGATGCTCTTGAAGGAGGGAGTTGTTTGTAGTAGTATACTAAGTACAACAGTATCTAATCAGCGAGTGCGGAGCACAGCTCTATATACGCTGCATGCCAGACTTTATAAAATCGAAATAAAAACTACTCAATATGATATATAAAATTCAATCCCACATTTCGTATATTTATCCATGTTTTTTACAATATTCACAACATTTTAATTTAAAAAAAAAAAACTGTTCTTTCACTTCACAACTTCGCAGCTTCTATTTAAGCTACAAAGCTGGGGTTTATACTATTGAAAAAAGGAGAAAATTAGTTAGAGTTTCTTTAAAAAAATCATATTTTTATCGCCATTAGTTTTTCACAAATCGGCCATAAAAAAACTGCAAAATAATGAGAAATTTGCCATTTTTTTAAATTTGACATTAATTTCAAAAAATAATGATTGCAGAAAAAAATTTTCAGGGACGACCCCCCTATTTTTTAACGACAAATTCATTTTCACCATCTGATTTCACATGAAACGAATTAATCACGAGATAACGACGAGAAAAAATACAAAAACAAAACTGGGTGCTCTACGTATTACTCTATATAGGTATGTATATATATATATATATCGTATATATATACCGCATATATATACATAGTGCTTTCTCAGTGGCGGTTAACCATATTTTTTTCTATCGGGAAAACGTATCTTTAGGGTGCCCAATAAATATAAGTTATAAATTTAATTTCCCTCATCCACCAGCCTGCCTCCCAAAGAAAAAATATTTTCTTAAATAACACTAAATTTTTTTTTCTTGTTCATTGGTTTATTTGTATCATAAAAAGCAAAATAACAAAAAAGTTTCAAAATTATGATTTTATGAATGGTACAGGTCGCAATGTTTATCCGAAAGTCACGAAATTTAGAACAAACATTAGTATTAAGCCAAGCACCTGACTTATTGATTTTGTTGCGGATTGGCCGTACGGTACTTGCGGTATGGCTATTTTAGTTTATATTTTGGTTATAAAATTTTCAATTTTCAACCAATAGCTACGAAATTTTGAAAAAATATTTATTATGATTTATTGAAACTTGCTATGAATTTTGGTGCGAATTGGACGTACGGTACATCCGTTATTTTTATTTTCGTTTTCGTTTTAGCTACATAATTTTCAATTTTCAACCAATAGCTACGAAATTTGAAGCAAATATTTATTACGATCTATTTGCTATAAATTTTGGTGCGGATCGATCGTACGGTACTTCCGGTAACATTATTTTCGTTTATTATTTCAGCTATAAAATGCCTAATTTTAGACCAATAAGAACGTTATTCAAAGCAAATATTTATTACGATCTACTAATTTTATAATTTTTGAAAGCCTAATTTTTCTTTTTTTAGTAGGTTTTTATTGGAAAATCTTCATTGAGGGCGCAAGAGGAAACGCTCGAATGCCCGATAGGCCTATCTACCACTATACTTTCTGCATAATATTTCACCACCTATCGGACATTGAATAGCCACGCACATGTGTATGATTTTGATCATCTAGGATTTGTAACTGGAACAGGTGAAGAGGGAACATAGCCCCCTCCTCCCACGCTAGTATTGTTTTAATACCCGAGTCAGTAAGTGTAATAACGTATAGTAGCCGCAGGTTTCCGTATTATTTTTCCTTATCGAATACAGTAAATTGTTTAATTAAAATTTCCCTTTTGTTTCACCCAATATCTATCATTTTTTTTTTTTTTTTTAATAATCCGTACGTTTTGTCAGCCATAAATGGGCTGTTTGATATACCTATGAAAAAAAGATCTGAACTCAAACGCCTCTTAATAACAGGCTATTCGATTAAGAAAAGTTCGGATCTTGCCCCTATGGTTCGCTATACTTAATTATGTAGAGGCTACTCAACTTTCCAGGGTGGAACTTAAAAAAAACAGTTTTCTTCCCCCTACCCATTCGAACAGTGTTGAACTGAGTAAATTTGTTTGACGATATGATTGCGTTGTTGACAAATTTCAAGAAAACAAAATAAAAGAGCAAAAATTTGTAGGTATTTCTTACACTGAATTGTAAAATAAATCCTAGACTGCATTCATTCTAACATCGTTCGTAACGCAAAATGCATGCGAAAACATACGCACACACGCAAAGAAAAATGGAAAAAAATAAGGGAAGTTAATGTCCAAACTGTAACGCATATTTTTGTCTATTTGTAAATATGACGAACATATTCATCTACACATTTTTGAATACCAAAAATGTAGGTATTCATCAATAATGAAAATATCCTATAGCTCTTTGTAAACAACCACTAAATTAACCAGATTTAATTTTATATATGTAGACATAACATCTGTATATTCATGACCTAATTGTGCCTGTCCCTCGAGTATATCGCGAGTCAACACAACCTACCTCACTTAGCCTATCCGACATGTACACTTTCATACCTCGAACGAGTATATAAACCCTCAATTCGAAGGAATAAGAGACAGTTCCTTCTCAGTACCTAGAGCCTCTCTTACAGAGCTACTAGTTTATAGACAGTCTTGTCTAAAAGGTTGTAATCCTATTTGTTAAATATATTGTATAATAATTAACGTATTATTTGATGTACTGTTGTCGTACAATTGATTATTTTATTAAAAGTGTTAATTCAATCTTGTATTCTAAATATTGTCGAGTCTCTCAAATACATTAAGGTCCATGATAGTTGTGGATGATAAATTGAATATTTAAATTATTATAGAGGTATTAATGCTTGTCCAGTGTTAAATATCTCGTGTATGGTGTAACACTGAAAGTGGTTCTAATTAGGTACATTACAACCTTTTTTGGCTGTTACATAGTGTGTGTTAAACTGAATCACCTGGTATATATACACACGGTCTTTAGAGACTTGAAATTGGGATATAACCAGATACCACTAAGAAAAAATTCCCCTTATAACTACAAGTTTCTCTATATTTTAGGTTTTGGAAATTTTAAAATTTGTAATGTGATAGTAAATTTAATAAAAATTTGGAGGGGAGAGCCCCTAAACTTTGGATTCAGGTATATTCTGACCTGATTAAGAAAAAAGTTTATTTTAGCCTGTGCCTTATTTTTGAAACCAACGGAGTTACCAGTTTGCAAGTTTGAAAATTTGGAATTTAATATTTGAAATATTTTAGAAAAAAATTTAATGAGAGATGCTGAGGACTTACATATAGTACAATTAGGCATTATCATAACAAAACTCTAAAAAAAAAAATGTTCACACCGAAATATCTATGGTTAGTCAACTTTCTATACATGTGTGCATGATAGGTAGCCTATCTTTTTCAAATTTGTAATCTCATAACTCAGTTTTAAAAATAGAGCAACTTGTAAGAGGAATTTTTTCTTAGTGGTACCACATTATATCCAAATTTCAAGTCTGGCAGATCTCTCACCAAAGACTTTGTATATATAAGCCTATTTCTTGTTACCACCGTACAGGTCGGAATTTTTATCAGATAGGTAGTCACGAATTTTGAACAAATATTAGTACTAAGCCAAGGACCTGATATATTGGTTTTGTTGCGGATTGGCCATATGGTAGGTACTTCCAGTATGACTACTTTTGTTTTTGTTTTAACTATAAAATTTCTAATTTTTGACAATAGCTATGAAATTTGAAAATTATATTCTCCATAACATATTATAACTTGCTATAAATTTTGGTGGGGATCAGTCGCAGGGTACTTTCGGTAACATTATTATGATTTTAATTTCGTCTATAAAATGCCTAATTTTGGTCCAATATAGGAACATAATTCGAAGCATATATTTATTACCATCTATCAATAACTTTTTAATTACGACTACCTAATTTTACAATTTTCAAAATCCTACTTTTTCTAAGGAAGCTGCTGCTTTAGAGATTTTTTTATTTTTTTCCCTTACAAGCTTCTCCACCACGGAGATCCAAATCTTTAACAATTACGATAGAGACCTAGCACTGTAACCACTATATCATAAGGTCTCATTGGAAATTGGGAGATAGTTTGCGATTATATGTTTCCCTATTGCAAAAATATTTACTGAACTTAATTTTTTTAGGTGGAGGGGGTGTTTCAAAAAATAGTGTGTGACATACTATTCATAGTAGTGATTGATACTCGTGTGATTTGCATCACTCGCCTTTGGCTCATGTTGCAAAAATTACTCTCTGATCAAAATCACCTTCTTTATAAACTTATGTCGCAAATAACTATTAACATCTCGGCTCAGCAACATATGGTTGAAATATCCATAGAATTCTCAAAAGAGATTATTTGTTACATTCGTCTGTTGATGAATAGAAGGTCTTATCTGACGTTCTTTCCCCATATCTAAATTTGTTTTTGCTTGTAGCTCGTTCTATTGTCAAGCTACTATCAAAAATGAAATTAGATAAAATGATTTCTCCTTCTCTCATTAGTTTGCTGGTTAGTTCTAGCCTTCTGAGATTAGAAGAAATCACTCCATTTCGGAACTCTTGCCTGTACATGTCTAATAATTTTGTAATGTCGTAACATAGTTTTTTATTTTATTTTGAACTTGGAAAAATTTCGACTGATGTATAAATTCGTTAACAATTTCACCTTGTGTTTCTTGTAAAATGTTCCGTTTTTATTCTTACATAATATTTTTCACTTTACGGCAAACATGATTATATATTGAAGATTTGGTATGTATTTTCTCTTCAATATAATTGGTATTTTGTTCTCAATTTGTTAATTATTTTCTTGATAATGTCCGGCTAACGAGGTCAAGTGACGTGGAGAGATGGTATAAACACAATGGGTGAACTTTCTAGGGGGAATTTAGAGAAAATGGGGTAAAATTTAAAATAATGTTGGGTATATCTTTCGACCTTCAGTAAGCCTTCTTTAAAATGTAATATTACACGAGTTCGGCGAGAACAAACCCTGGGTCTTTCCCTTCCAGTTTTTCTCCCCCACAGTGAATTTTGGAATTTCTCACTGTGGGTTATTATCAATTTGATACTAAAAATTTCCGCTTGTTTTTTGTTTTAATCTTTTATTTCGACAACACTTCAACTTCACCATCATTCTATCATTGGTAAAACATCTATGTCTTCAATGTTTTACATCTTCAGATATCATGTGTATGGTATCTCGTTACATACTCTGTAAATCAATTCAGGTAAGTGATTGGTTGAAAACTTGTAGGAGCTGATGAAAACCAAGTTTTTCGTAAATAGGTGAAAACCGATTTGGCATACCACATGGTGAGTGTATATATATATATATATATTCCATTTTCTTGTTCCCATGGTACAGGTCGCAATTTTGGTCCAATAATCATGAAATTCGGTAGAAATATTTGTCCTAACTCAAAGACCAAACCTATTTATTTTGATTTGGATTGACTGGACGGTACTTCCGGTACCGTTATTTTTGTTTTTATATTGGTCATAAAATGTGGAATTTTGGAAGAATGTGTACAAAATTCGAAACAAATATTTACTATAAATTATTGTAGCATGCTATCAGTTTTAGTATGAATCAACCTGATGATACTTCCAGTAAAGCTTTTTTTCTCTTTTTTTTCTTCCACTTTGCATGAACTTTTCTTTTTACAAAAATTATGCACGTGATTTAATATTTATGTCTTTGTTTTTGTTTTATTTCATAACTTTAGTGTATTTATTTGATTTTCTTTGATAATATATGATTATTTGCCGTACTTTATCATCTCATTAATTTTTTAATTGAAGAATTACTGTTTTTAGATTTCACATAAAATTTGTTTTAGAAAAATTTTGATCCATACATTAATTTTTATCGTTTTTATGTTTGAAATATATTTTCTCAACGTTAAAATAATTTAAAATAAGTTTATGTTAAAAACAAGTTTTCAAAAGATAACCTGTTGCAGAAGGTTGGCTGTAGTATTGGTATATTTTAAATTCGCAGTAGTGAGTAAAAGAAAATCCATATTGATCTTATATTAACTCAGGTGTGAGGGTACGTTCATTTTTCCTCTCATGACCCAAGGAAACTTTTGATACTATTAGCTTGAAATTCATATATATATATATATATATATGAATACACAATTCGATGAAACATGGGACAGGTTGAAACTTAGGCCTATTGTTTTTGGTCATGATCAGTTCGATGTTACGGCTGGAACATCCTATTATGTTGAATTTTCGGAGCTTAATTGGTTCTAAAATTTTTAATTTTTCACCAATAATCACAAAATTTAGTGCAGATATTGAATATATTACATTCTAACATCCCGCAAAATATAGTTTCAATTAATTTAACAGTTCATGCGTAGAAGGGATTTGAAAAAATCAAATTATTGCTAAGAAGAGAAGATAAATTTCAGGTAAACCAATAAAGCTGGTTGGAAAGCAGGCTTGATATTATTTAATTTTTTAAGCAATCATATAATAACTTGCGTGCGTTTCTTATAACTTCACGAAACAATTTATCCATTAGTTATATTATGAATTTCCTTGAAACTTCATTTTGAACTCACCCAATTTTTAACTGGCATTTTGTCAAATACTTTTGATATTTCAATACTTTTTTGTATTTATTTATTTATTTATTTATTATTTATTTATTTTCTTATTTATTTATTCACTCATTTATCTATTTATTTATTTAATTTTTTTGTTTAAGAAAACCCTACATTTTATAGCATGGCCTGCTGCGCTAGGATTTTTCTATTCTTCTTTCTTCTTTTAAACTTTAAAAGTCTCCATATACAAATTCAAATTCAAAAATTCTTCAACCCACAAACTTATAAAAAAACATTATCTAATATTATACAAGCCTTGAAGAACCACTAGGTGGCACTTTGGCTTATGCCAGCCCTGAATTTTTGCTGGCATACCTATAAGTAATATTGTAGAATTCATTGTTTCCACGGATGCAGCGAACATTTTTTTGGGGGTCTTTGTGTGACTGTGTGGGTAGTGGCACATACACATCGAATATGAGGCAATAACTAGCGAAATAAATAAAAACTGTCAGAAAGACCCGAAGACAAACATTTTTGGATAGTCCCACCACCTTATTAGTTTTGTTTGTAATAATATCGCCTTTTATTTTCCACTTCTATTGGCTAATTTTGAACATTATTTACCCTTTTTTTCTAATGAAAATCTCTCTTTTGGTATCCTGTTTTAGATTTGCTAAATTGTTTGCTGAGTGATCTGTTCGAATTCGTTGAATGATTCGATAAAATCATTTATTAATCTTTAGCTTCTGAGTCTTATTGTAAGAAAAATTTGGAACTTTACAAATCCTTCAAAGGCCTCTTTTCTAGGCAAGAAATTTTTTGTGCAGCTCGAGATAAATTAACACCCCCTTTCCAAAAAGGAAGTTAGGTATACTCTGGGTTTCGGGAAATTAAAACTGCATTACTTCTATCATAGTATCGATTTTTGGCGTATCAAAAACAAAAAAGTTCATTCCGCAAAAATGTGTGAAATACTTCATTTCTGAATTATATCCTTTCATATTGGAGACAAAAAATTGAAAATCTCAAACTGAGATACATTTGAAAATCTCAAGCTGAGATGCATTTTAAATATTACACTCAGCCTGAGGCATCGTGAAATTCTAAGGTCAGATCTCGTTTTGTTTTTATTTTTTCAATGTTCACTTGACTTTTTTTCGTGATACCAATATCGAAAATTAGTCACGAACTGTAAGTTATTGTTAAATTTTGAAACAATTTTCATCTTCTTGTGTCATTTTCTTTGCTTCTTGTAACTTGAATTTTCTGTCTTTTGAATTTATTCTTCAATGTCCCTCAAAGCCGCTCTTAAACGAAGATTTGGGATATAATCCTCTCCATCGCCAAAAAAAAAAAACGAATAATTTAAAACACTATTATTCGGTTTTTCAAATTTTACGTCTACGAAATGCGTAAAAATATTGTTAACCACTCCCATAAAAATTTATGAAAAATGTGATTCAATCGACCCCAGAAGAAATCCTGAAACCGGGCCTGACGTCACTTCGTTCATTTCGTGCCACAATAAAAAAGCAAAAATAAAATTTTCATTCTTAAATTTTGAAAAATTTCGTGTTGAAATAAATTTGTGAATTAATTTTTTTGAAAAATGCAATTTCGCTCACCAGCCAATTTTTCGTTTATCCTCCGAACCAAAATTTTCTCTCTACGACCCTGTTTTAGATACCTTTTCATACGCGTGAAAAGGGTGGCATCGGAGAAAATGGACGCTGGAATGGAATTATAATCGTTCACATTCATAGAATCTATGTATCTACGAATATGAAACGCTTAATTTTTGTACGTAGTGTTGGAAACTCGCACACGAACTTACGTTCTACAATCTACATTATATTCTGTCCGCATCCAACCTACTGGTTCGCAGTCTAATAAATCTTCAGTTGTTGGTAATCTAGGCTGATTATGGAACTGGCTTATCGTCAGTATTGATGATGGTTGTCTGTTTCACAGTTCGCCGGAGGTGAAACGTCAGTTGATTTGGTTTACCATTGGATGGAGCATTTCTGAATTAATTCAGCTGGCGTGTCTTTTAGATGTGATGGACTGACACGTATTGTGAGTGAGTTTCCCTCGTCCACATCATGGATACCTACTCAGTACTCACTGTTAAGGTTCAGTGAGTGACTAAACACTGATAGGTATTTCATACAACTCATACTCTGTACTTATCATTTTTGATCTGCTGCAGTTAGTCATTTATCTTTATTAATTTTTCAGTTCTTGTGAACGTCTGATCTACAACCTCTGTACAGTGAAATATCGATATATTTGTCTGATATTGTTGCGCACATCAATCCTCCACTCCCCGCACCTTGCTATATTCACCACATGACTTTTTCACTGTTGTGGCCACAAATATAAACCGGTTTACTTTGCACCGCTATATGACGTCACACTGAACATGACAGTTCAATCTATACTTTGTTCAACCTAAAAACTTTGTTTATCATGTACATACGATCAAAATTGAATGATGTCGTCTATTTTATTTATCTAAAAACATTCTCAGACCTCTATATGGCAGCAGAGCTTTAACAGAATCCTATAAGTGCTACAATTTTTGTTTGTTGAAACAGTGAATTTAAAAAAAAAAAGCCAAAATTTTGGTGGAATTTTTCAGTCAAAGTGGCTCAGTGTCAGTATTTTTGCTGGTTAAGTATCCCGTTTGTTTTCCCTTGTTGAAGATTCAATTTGGAGTCTGGACTTTGGTCAATTGTTATGTCTGGAGGACTCTCAGCTTGTGTATTCCACAGAATAGTAATATGTTGGTGCCCTCCCTGCTTGTATGTGGACCAAATTTGTGTCAATGTCAATGGTCAACCTATTGTCTCATCAGGAAAATAGCTGTGTCCATGAGTTAACAGCGTCCAAAAAAAGGAAAATAATGTTGTTGTCTTGGTATATAACAAGTTTGCTGAAATTGTTATCGTCTTTGAATTTGGTTATGTCAACTGTAATATTCATCATCAAAATAGGTACTTCAAAAATCAATAAATTGTCATCTTATGCTGATTCAATATTATAAATTGTGAGAAAACTAGTTTGAATTTATCAGTCAGTATCAAAGTCCAACATCTTTGTGTTAAAACTGCATAAAAGTATTTAATTAATTTAAAATAGGTATATCAAAAGTGCGTATTTTTTGAAATGCAAAATGTCTTTGTTTAATTAGAAAAAAAAAATTTATTTTTAAAATCCGTTTATTTTTCGATATTTTATAGCAAAAAATTGTCAGATGCTTTTGTCTCAGAATGTATATGTTGTAAGATCCATTTGTGTTAAGTATGGCCCATTTTGTTCTTTCCTGTATTCACTTATGTTCAAACATAGCCTGGTTAATTTTGACATGTTTAAAACAATGTTTAATCACAGTTTGTTAAAACTTGATCATCCATCTATTTTATTACAATCCGTGCACAATTCTTTAAACTTATCTAATCAAGTTATCATATTCACATTTATAATTGTTTACTAATTACCACATATTTTTATTTTGTTTATATATTTTATGTGGACCATAATTTTTTTTTTACATTAATTTTATGGAAAAGGATGATCAATTGGAATTTAAAAAAATTTTTTCATTACTCAAAATTTTTTTCTCCTATGCTTGGTTTGAAGGATTGTGGTGGGGTATTGAGCATATCAATCCTCCTCTCCTCATACCTAGCTATATTCTCCACATGACTTTTTCACTGTTTGTGGCTACAAATATGAACCGGTTTATTTTTCTCCGCTATATGATGTCACACTAAACATGACAGTTCAATCTATACTCTGTTCAATCTAAGAATTTTGTTTATTATATACTGTGACATCTGATTACCCACAGCCTTCCCTTCACATCACCACCAAATTTCGGCTGTTAATATACTTTACAATAGGGAATGGCTCACAAATTCAAAGATTATACTAGTGGTAAGTCACAGGGTAATACAATTAAATACGGAGCTGCACAAGGTGAGGATTCATAACACTGAATATTATGCTAAGACTCTCTCTTCATGTAACATTATTGTCTCTCAAACAATAATGGAAACCCCCGAAGAAAACACTAAAATAACTCTTTTAAAAAAGAGGGATAAACTATCGGTAAAAAGAAAAGCAACGATTGAAGGGTCGAGTAATAAAACTTTCAAAAGTAAACTCGTAAAAAAAAAGAAAATATCGAACGGTAAAGAAAAAAAACTAGTAAAAGTTGATAAATTTCAGAGAATTCCAACAATCATAATCGATGAGGATTTGAGAACACTGTCAAAGAGTAAAATGGTAATGATAAACAATCTGAAGGATACCGATGAAGAACAGAGACAGGATAAGAGTCTAGCAGGTTATAAAATACCTAAGTTACTCAAAGAGTCTAAAGAGGTAACAATATTTCCAGTGGAACATATGATTGAAAGAGACGGTGAAACTTGCCCAACCATCGCAAAAGAGGGCACCAGTAACAAATCAGCTCCTCCTGTATTTATCGACGAGTTCCCAAAGGAACTACTCGAGGAAATCTAATATTGCCCCAGAACAGACGTCAGGATGATGACAGTGAGGGAGATGAAAGCCGTCTTCCCAAAAGTATTCTGTGTCGCATTCATTCCAGAAAAAACAATCTTCATGGGGAAGGAAAAAATGATGTGTTTTGACACGAACTCGCAAGTATCATATATGAATGCTAAAGTCATATCAGTGAGGCAATGTTTAACACTCACCAGTCGAGTCACGTGGAACTGCGATTGGTCCATTCTCAAAACACTCCAATCCAACAAAACAATTACCTTGAAACTTTTTGGAAGAATGGGCATCTCATTCGAAGAAACCTTCTACTTGATCAAGAACCTGACTTTGGACATCAACAGGATGGTCCTGGGAGCCCCATTTGTAAGAAAATATCTTCGAGCAGTAAAAGGCGAGCCAATCAAGGGGGAGATCTTTCTTGTGAAGGAAGATTGAACATATTGACACATGTATCAGCTACCACGAAAAGTATTGTAAATTTTTTTTTTCTCTACCAAATATAGAAGGTTCTGCTCTTTTATTTTTCATTATTGTTCATTTAGTCACCAATCTGCCTCAATCATCGATTGTTACTACTATAAGATTTTTAGTTCCTCATACTTGATTCATTTATTTGTTTTGTTTGACCATGTTCGATTCTCATTAATCATTGTTTAAATGTCATTGTCAACCATTTTCACTCACCTACTCATTTACATTCCTCGAGTTTTATAATTTGTTCTTACGATATATTTAAGTATCCAATTTTGACTTTCTCGTTTATTACCCTTGTTTTTGTATTGTTCCTTCTTTGTTCATTAAGTAGAATATATTGTTTCGCTCTTTTTCTTTAATCATTGGACCATTTTTTATTTATGCTTTATTTAAGCTTCCTTTTACCAAATATTTGAAGGCTATGAGTAGTCCCTAGCTCCAAAATTTGGGGGAGTTGTAACATCTGATTACCCATGTCCACTGTTAATATACTTTACAATAGGGAATGGCTCACAAATTCTAAGATTATACTAGCGATAAGTCACAGAAGAAAACATCAAATTCAACTTGGAAATAACTTCCCATTCTACAAAATAATACGACACATCAATCGATTACTTTTATACTATGTGGTGAGGTGTATCTTCGAATCTCGATCATCGATGAACTAATGGCTTATCTCTTTTGACTGTTCATGATTTTGGTTGAACTGTGAACAGTCAGTCTCATTTTGTATGTGATGAAGTCCGTTTGTCGTGAATACGAAATATTATTCACAACATACAGCTTCTATTCCGACATCAAGTCACCTTTTTTCAAGTTGTTTTTACCAAAACTATATGAAATGGGAACAGCGTTAGCAGAACTGTACCAGTCCGTTTAGACCGTTTTTGATTCCAACAACAAATATACTTGGTTAGAATCTGTTGGTTCATTGGACATCAATGACCACGAGGCAATACAATTTTGTGATACCTGCATAACCAGATACTTTTATTTCCTACTGTAAGTTACCTTTTTACTGTAATAAAAACGTGAATTGTACTAATGGGTCCACCAACTTATTTAATCCGTTTACTCGAAATTTCCCAACATACTTCGTAGGCCTTGGGAGCTTTTGATGGTAGGCTGGTGGCCTAACTGTTTGAGCTGACTTATGGTCTCAACTCTACAATTTCTTGAGACCAGCTGATATACTTCGAATTGTGATATCAAACCCCTATACTTGGGATATAGGGGAAAGGCTGGTAAGAGTACACAGTCTCTAAGAGTACGCATTGGTTTTTTTTCTGCAACTGAAAAGTTGGCAACACTGCTCCATCTCGTATGTTGTTCTGCTTCAAATACTCCTCCTTCGTGCCAAAAAACGTGAATTTATAATCATTATTTCCGCTTTTATTACAAATTTTCGTATTTTTTGGTTTGTGATATAATATTTTCAAAGAACGGAATAAGAATTCAGTAATTATTATTGAAAATGACTGAGTAAGTAATCATATTTATTCAAACTACATACTTTTCGCTACCTTTTCATATATCTTTAGTTACCATTGTATTTTGTTATCAGTTAGTAAAACTGATATTATTGGTAAAACTCAAGAGGTGTGTAAGAGTACGCATTTTGTTCCTACCACTAATTTATTTGTTTCTTACAAAAAAAGGTCCACAAAACGAAAACTATTCTTCACAAAAGAAAACTGGAATGAAATAAAAGCGAAATTAAATGATGGCCTCAGCAAAAGAAAGGTGGCAAAAATGTTTGGAATCAATGAATGTACCTTGAGAAAAAGACTTAAAGCTGTAAGTTCCTTTAAAATGTTTTTTATTTGTGAATGAAATCCTACATACCAGTTCATGTATGACTAAATATTTTTTTAGGATACCATACCCCTATCTTTGGGCCATTTCAGTAATACATTCACAAAACAGCAAGAAGAGAAGCTTGTCAAACATCTACGAGATTTAGACAGTCTTTTTATGGGCTTCGAAAAGAAGAATTTGGACAGTTGGTGTTTCAATTTGCTAAACAAAATAAAATCGAGAATCGGTTCAACACAGATAAAAAAACTGCAGGAAAAAACTGAATTCAGAGTTTCTGCAAGAGGTACAATTTCACACTCCAAATGCCTGAAAAATGCAGTATTGCTAGAGCTGCAGGATTCAACAGAATTCAAGTTTCTTATTTTTATGAGAACTTGAAGGTATGTCTGCAACAAAGTAACTTCATGGGCCATCGCATATTTAATATGGATGAGAGTGGAATATCAACTGTACCAAATCGTATTTCTGAAGTCATTTCTCCTAAAGGTAACGAAATATTTGCTATCAGTTTAGCTAGATTGTTTTGGTTGAAACATTTCCAAGAATTTGTAAAATCTTCAAAAGATGATCTAGTTTTGCTGATCCTTGATAATCATACGTCCCACTGTTCTTTACCAGCAATAGATTTTGTCGTAGTAATTTTATCACTTTGTTGAGTATCCCCCTCATTCAAGTCATAAAATTCAACCCCTCGATTGTATATTCTTTGGTCCTTTAAAAACTGCGTATGCAAAGGAAGTACAGAAGTGGCAGGTAAATTTCCCAGGGAAAACTATTCAACAGCGTGATGTAGCAGAGCTGTTCAAATATGCCTATAATAATGTGGCCACAGTGAAAAAATGCGAGGAAGGGTTTAAGTGCTGTGGTATATTTCCATTCAACCCTGATATCTTTGATGAAGATAATTTCGCTCCCTCTTCAATTACTGATCGTGAGTATAATAATTTCTAGAATGAAAACAATTATTTTTTTTTACCAATTTTCTAAAACTGGATTATTTTAAAGGACCAATGGAGTCACCAATAGAACAACCTGATGATAATAATCTTCATACTGATATTACAACTGACATTCCAAGTACATCCTCAAGTCATGTAGTCACTGAGAATAATGAGGTTAGCATAAATTCCAGTCCTGAAGGAACTCTGTTGCTGCTGTTTCCCCTCAAAAATTACATCCTCTACCTTTTGCAGCCGATCAACTACAAACCGAAGAAAATGTGGCAAATCTAACATCATGACCAGTTCGCCATTTAAAAGTAAGAAAGAGAAGATGACTACAACCCAAAAAAAAACTAGTCAAAGTAATTCAAATTTTCATAATTACCTATCTTATTACTATTTCAAATTATTAGAGGCTCAATTACAAAATTAAAATTAATTATTGTTTAGAAGTCAGTTTAGTCAAAGAATAATATGAAAAAAGCTGGTAAGACAAATCCAAAGAAAAATCAGATCCCAGTTTGCCGTAAGCAAAAGAGAGAAGTAAGTTTTGGCTAAATTGATATTTCCTAATTTATGTAAAATTCTCGCAACTATCGTTAAAATTTTTCTATACTTGCAGATAAGTGCTAAAAAACTTACCTCCAAAAATGAAAAAATTTCATGCCCAGCATGTGAAGAACTTTTTTCTGATCCGTTTACAGAAGATTGGATTATGTGTGACAAATGTAAGCACTGGTGGCATGAATCCTGCACTAATTATCCAGGAATCAATAAATTTGTTTGTGATTTGTGTTGAAGTTTATATGAAATAAATATAAATTTCAGACTATGCAGTTTCTCATAATCAATGAAAAAAATTAGGTGCGTACTCTTACAAACTCAAATGCGTACTCTTAGATGCCATGTCATGTAAGAGTACGCATCTGGTTTTTTTATACTTTTACCCCCTAAACAATTTGAGGGGCTCATGAAAATTTTGAAGGTGGGGAATAGGTAAATAAAGGTTTGCAGCATAGCTACATCAAATTTTGTTGAATTGAGTTTCGATCAATTCATAAAAGAAAAATAAGCACGGACGTTTATCTTTAAAAAAAAGGTTTATTGATGACTTTAGTACAACGACTGACGAACGGAGAACATTCTCCGTTGAGCAGTGGCGGAAAGAATATTATGTTGGCGATCAGTGTCGTCGCCACATGTAAAACGAATAAGTGTAATATACATGTTACATACAGTGTTAGTCAGTATAGAGTTATGTGTTCGTGAGGGAGTGAGGGAATCGTATCCCAACACCCCCCTGCGATTCAAAACGGACGAACGAACATATAGGTAAAATTTTCACACATTGTATGTATCATTGAAAAAAAAAAAAAACATAAACAATAAAATATTAAAATAAGCAATAGCAGTCAAAATTATTACATATAAGTGTCACATAGGATTGCTATATATATAAAAAATAGTACATTAAAAAAATTTAGGTATGTCGTTGACTAGTATAATGTTGTACAATTAAAATGCGTATAAGTTCATATATTGGATTTTTTTTTATCTTAAATATATCGTGTAAGTATTAACATGAGGTATATATTTAACCTTATGTTTTAGTGTCACGTCTTATAAATATTGTGTGATTTTTAATTTTTAAAAATATATAAATAAAAGTGGTAGGTCGGAGAGATCAATGTTTTCTCATCGTCAGCTGTAGTGAGATAATATTATTTTATATATATATATGTCCTTATAATTATTTATGCGTGGTTTTTTAATCTAAATGTGCTATTGTGGGAATCAATTGTATATATCGGGGAATGCTGATGCCAATAAGAGAGGCAGAGCAGCGACGGGGAACCTATTGAGCATTGTGAGATGAATTGTGAAACGACATATGGACCTCTAGGTTTATGATAGGCGCTAAAAGACCGACGCCCATCCGCAGTCCAAAACCAAATATCAAAAATTTTGAGGATTGAGTCAGTTAAGACTATTGGCCGAAAGTTTGACTTGTTCGGAGTATTCTCATAACAATATTTTGGTATGTTTTTCGATCAAGTGCTTTAGTTAAAATATCAGCAACTTGATCGGATGACCTAATATCATTAAACATTATTAATTTATCTTAGAATGCCTCCAATACTGCATAGCATTTGATCGCTAGGGACCTGGAGCATTTCTGGCCTCCCCCAGATGCAATACGTGACGCAGATATATTATCCTCGTACACTTGCACTGAGTCGGTTACAGAGAAAACACTCTCAGTGAGTCTCCAGATCACATATATATCATCCAGTGCGTCATTCAACGCAATTAGTTCGGCTGCAGTCGACGAGGTTGCAACCGAGTTCTGCCGGTGAACGGCCCAATTTAACAAGTTTCCATTAACGAATATCATATAGCCAGTTGTGGAGCACCCTTTCTCCAAATGATCTATTTCTATGGGTGAATCGTCTACGTCGGGTGCATACGACGCATCGACAAATGCCTTGATCTGAGTTTGATCAGAGTGGAATACAAGAGAGAAGTCCCTTGTTGTTTTAAGGTACCTAATAATGCGACGAACATAATTCTTAATTTCGCTATTGGAGGATGCCTGAAAACGCAACAAATAATTGACGGCGAAGGCAATATCCGGGCGGGTCAGTCTTGCCACATATAGCAAATTCCCAATCGTGGCCCTATATTCAGTGTCATCCAATCCGTTTGTTGGCTTCCTTATTTTAAGCCCTGTTTCCATGGGTGTGGTTGACGGATTACATTCCATCATCCCAAACTTACGTAGGATTTTATCAATGTACCTATTTTGTGTCAATACTATTTGTTTTCTCGGGATGTCCCAACTTATTTCAAAACCCACAAAGAAGGTTGGATTTTTTTCTATCTTCAATGTAAAGTTCTTATTAAATATATTTATTAAGTCTTGTGTCCACTCGTCGTGGTTGCTAGCCAACAACATGTCATCCACATAGACTATTAGGAGTGCCATTGCACCATTATTATTTTGTTTTGTGTATAAACATCTATCTATTTTTGATTGAATAAATCCAGCCTGAATTATTGTCGAATTCAACAAGTCGTACCAACTTTTGGAAGACGTTTTCAGTCCATATATTGACTTAATTAGTCTTAGGCAATTATTTTCGCCTAGTTGGCATCCCCTGGGATTTGATATGAAAATAGGGTATCTTATTTCTGAGTTAAGAAAGGCTGTTTTTATGTCAAATTGTATTATATTTAAATTATATTTATTTATGATTGATAGTATCCATCTTATTAGCCAATATTGGACCACCGGGGCGTACGTTTTGGTTAGAGAATAGTGGGTAAGATCTTTAAAACCCCTTGCAACCAACCTGGCTTTCGGTATGTGAATGCCTTGATTGTCGGGTTTTGTGGTGAAACACCACTTCGTATCTACTAGCCTCACATTTCTTTCCCTGGGAACAACTTCCCACACACCCATATCAGATAATGACTTCAACTCGTCAGTAATGGCTTGTTGCCATTCCGCCCTAAAAGAGTTGTTTTTGACATCCTCCCATTTTTGAGGGATGTGGTCCTCAATGTAATTTTTATATCTCGATTTACATAGGTTTAATATTACAGGGGTTTCTATTATATTATTATCATTTTGTTTATTTTCATTATTATTATATACGTTATTTATATTTATTATGTTCCTCGTTTCATCAAATCTGACATCACAAGTAACGTGTGATTTGTCAATTGATGGGTCCCTTATACAGTACCCACTATTTGTATAACCCACAAATACCTCCTTATCAGCTCATTGTATAAGTTTAGGGTGTTCACTATTTGTTTTCTTTTTTTTATTTTTTGTGGCCTGTTGCTGATGAACTTCTATGGGAATATGTCTATAGGCGAGAGACCCAAAAACTCTCATATTGGATAGATCCGGCTTTATGCCGTAAAACATCTCGAAAGGGGTTTTATTGTCTTTATTTGCCCTAGTTGGGCTCCTATTTGTGACATAGACCGCCGTCAGAACAGCCAATGACCAAAAACTGAAGTCCAAATCCGAGTCAAACAGCATAGCTCTTGTTCTAGCCATAATCGTTTGATTCTGCCTTTCGGCCATCGCATTCAATTCCGGTGAATACGGAACGACGGGCTCGAGACTTACGCCGTTTTCCTCACAAAATGTCTTCATGTTTGAATCTAAATATTCTTTAGCATTGTCACACCTTAGGGTGGCAATGGGATGGTCTGGAAATTTTGATTTTAATTTCATATAAAGTTTTTTAAACTCCACACACACCATTGACTTTTTTTCGATGGTGGAGGTAAAGGTGTATTTTGTAGCGTGGTCCACAAATATTAACACGTACTTTTCACCGTATATACCTGGTGAAAAGGGGCCCATTGTATCCGATGAAACGAGTTCTAGTTTCCTTTCTGGTCTGGTCCGGGTGCCATTGTGCCCTAACCTTTTTGAATTAGCTTTCGCACATATTTTGCACAGACTAAACTCGTCTTCTCGGAATATTATTCCATTAGGAATACCTCTTGAGACCTTTGTTAAGAATCTTAAATTTTTTCCAGATAAGTGTCCCAATCTCCTGTGCCATATCATTTTTTTGTCTATTTTTAACTTCCCTGCATTTTCGTTAGTTTCTTGATTATCGTTTACTATATTATTATCTATGGCATTGTTATTAGTATTTATCCCTACATCCTCATTTGATTCCTTATCATTTTCAATAATTTCCCTATTTTGGGGTTGATTATTATCTTGTTCGTCATTATGGTTTATTGTTATATTGTCATTTCCATTATTATTAATTGTGTTATTTTGTATATTATTATCTATATTCTCTCTATTCTCTTCACTTTTGTCCTGACTATCCTCAACAATTTCCTCTTCTATCTCATATTCCATCCACTCATCCTGGGAATTTACGTTAGGCATACATGCCAATTTATTCTATTCATTTTTATAAGGACATATTTTATTTAAGTCGTCTTCGTTTTCTATTATATTAACCGTAGATTCCGGTACGATTTCATATTTGACCATGTATACCCCCTTATTTTTGGGGCTGAAAAAATTACTTCATTCGTCCCACGGACGTATATATGCGCTGCAGAGAAATTTTTGTCTATGCCAAGCACCCTGTTTTCAGTTATCTTAATCCCCGACATTAGGTCCACATTCAGGGATGGCACATAATGTACGTTCTTTAGTCTTATAACGGTTTGTTTCCTCTCAGAATTTTCCACCCTGATGAACATAGTTCCTATATGTGTGGCAATTAACAAAGTGTCTTGGATGGCACATTCTAACTCTATAGGTTTTTCCAACATTATGGGGCTAGACAATTTTGATAGGTCTGATATTACCTGAACAACAGCTCCACCGTCTAACATGATTCTATTAGTGAGGGGGTATAATCTGGATTAGACTCATGTCTTGTGTCCCTAGATGTTATTAAATTTATTAATTTATTATTTGTGTTTTTGTTTTGTTCACTGCCCTTATATCTTATCATCATAGACCACTGAACATCATTCTCTTTTTTATTTTTGTTATTATTGTTGTTATTATTGCGTCCATATCGGGTATTTTGTGCAGGACCATCTGGTTTATTTTGGGGTAATATACCCTCTTTATTTGATGGACATACTTTAGCTATGTGCCCCTTGCCATGGCACTTAAAGCATACTAAGTTATTCGGATTTGGCAAGTTATTTTGATTTTGATTATATTTTCTATTCTCATAGTTATTATTGTTGTTATTTTGAGGCATATCTGACTTTTGATTATTATTATGTGTCATCTTCCCCTGATCTACATTTTAACCATAACTTTGACTTCTATTTATGTTATTATATCTGTTATAATTTCCTCCGTATTGGGATCTTTGATTTTTATTGTTTTGATTGAAGTTACAAAATTTATTATTATTGTATCTTGACTTTTTCTCGTCATATAATCTGTCTGACCTTTCGATCAACATTGCGTGAAGAGTTTCAATGGTTTTCTGATCCTGACTCAATGTATTAAACTCCAACCAAGTCATATCATAGTCCATGTTTAGAGATATTAGGAGTTGTTCTATCTCCTCCTGTTTGTCTAAGTTTTTCCCACAGTCTCTTATTTTTTGGGCTGATTTGGAAAACACGTCCAAATAACTTCTCATGTTCCCCTCACTATTGAATTTTAATCTTTGAAAGGCCTGTTTCGCATTTATATATGTGACCGGCATGCAGCTTTTATACCTTTCGTCAAGAACTTTTAAAATCTGATTTATTGTTTTTAGATCTTTTACTCTTTCGATCAGGTCATTGTTTAGTCCTTGATAGATTAAAGCTTTCCCCTTTTCCTGGTTGCGAAAATATGCCATTCTATTAGCTGAACTAGCATTGCCAGATTCAGGGTTTAAAAAACTGTTTAATTCCAATCCCAAAAATAGTACTTCGGTTTCAATATCCTGCATAATTGGTTATAATCCCTCTGCATAGAGTGTAGAGACCATCATGGTCCTCCAGGCGTCATAATTCCTCCCGTCAAAAACTTTCTTTGCGTCAAAACGTGACATTTTATTAAATTTTGGTTTTTCGGGGGTTTAGATCCTACCTCAGAAACACGAGAACTTAATTCTAGGGGGTAACACAGTCTCAACCGCACGATTATGCACAACACGGTCTTAGCCGCTCGATCGGGAATGCAAGTTAAATATATTATATTATAATATTCAATAATATATTATTATTCTAAACTAATTCTCACGAAATATCCGTTGCTGACGATGAGTTGATCTCTCCGCTGTTGTTTCTTCTAGTAAATGATCAAATTATTTGAACTATATCACCGAACTTGTTCAAAGTCAAATTGGCTGAGTCTTTGGCTTTTGTTTCAGAACGAAAATGGTTCTGTTAAACACGTTAAAAAATATATTAATATTCAATGCAAACTTGTTCCACAAAAGTATGAGAGATAAATTCTGAAAAAAAATAATCTATTATATATTATCATTTGAAGAGATCCTTTCTGTGAACAGGAAAAAATCTGTCACCAATGTCAATAATCATTAATGTAGGTTTTCTTTTGTTGGACTCTACAAATCTCATCCAACAAAGGTTTTCCTATTTCTGTAATTCCCGACCAACAAGATAAAGTTTGAAAGGCTATCAAATCTGCCTTTCAAGTTTCGACTTTACTTTAAATTTGGTTGGAAATATACATGAAAATATACTAAATTTCACTTTTTTGTTGCCAAAATGTTAACTTTTTCATCAATTTTATGGGCAAAATCACACGAATTATCACTTATTTAATGTTAATTTTTTTACTTATCTTAGGTATCTTCGTTTATTTTGTTATTTTATCGACGTATTCTTGCTTTTTCATCTGCTGTTGACATCAGACTCCGACAATTTTGCTCCGCTATTTTCAGTTTTTCGACTTTTACTCTTTGATTTCTTCTCCGGAACACAGTATGAACAACTGCCAACCGTTTTTAATTCTATGTGTTGGTCTGCCAAACCACAAAATCCTTTCGTACCTGATCTGCTTTCTCCAAATTTTCGACTTCGATGTTTTAACTGGCGCCCAAGATTTTACCGTTGTTTTCATTAATCTTACTTTTACCTTGATTTACACTGATTGAACTTTTTACGTATACAGGATAGTTACTTTAATCACTGATTCGAACTTTTCGTTTACAAATTTTCACTTTCCTGCCACTTTGCATGGAGGTATCACACGGCACTAAGCCTTTCACTTTGCGTGAATTACGAATTTTTAAACTTTTAACAAATACACGAACATCGCACTTTAATTACCGCACTTATTTTCTTGATCCCCCGCTCTGGCTACCATGTTGAGGTGAGTTTCGATCAATTCATAAAAGAAAAATAAGCACGGACGTTCATCTTTAAAAAAAAGGTTTATTGATGACTTTAGTACAACGACTGACAAACGGAGAACATTCTCCGTTGAGCAGTGGCAGAAATAATATTATGTTGGCGATCAGTGTCGCCACATGTAAAACGAATAAGTGTAATATACATGTTACATACAGTGTTAGTCAGTATAGAGTTATGTGTTTGCGAGGGAGTGAGGGAATCGTATCCCAACAAATTTGAACAAAATCCCTCAAGTTTTGACTCAGTTACATGAGGTCAAACCTTAAGTGCGTACTCTTACCAGCCTTTCCCCTACGTTTGTTTTGGGATGTCACAATACATACCATCAAATTGAATGATGTCTATTTTATTTCTCTAAAAACACTCTCAGACCTCTATAGATAACTATCAATATAGATATCCATTTGAGCCAACTTACTAACGCATGAGGTACAATTGCAACATGGAAGTGTAACACTGAAAATTCATTCTCCCAAACCATAAAATTATTTTTTTCATTCTATTTAACAGTTTCCACTCATTTACAAATTATAATTACAAAATTTGACAACACTGAGGAAAAACTGAAGTTGGCGCTTATGGAGATATCACTACCGATACAGATATCGATTAGTATTGACACAGGTATTGATTAATGTCAATACAGATATCTATTACCATTCATGTTATTTTGCTATTTCTTCATATTAATTTTTTGTGTGAGTTAAATTATTAATGAAAATTAGTGAACTGGGTTTCCTTGCGATGTATTTCTACGCTATTGTTGTTGTTATAATCACCAAATTTGGTGCGAACATTTTTACTGAGCCAAGGACCAAAACCCATTGATTTTAGTGGATTGGCTGGACGGTACTTCCAGTACCACCAGTTTTGTTTTCATTTTAGATATAAAATGCTCAATTTTGCACAAGTAGCCACGAAATTCAGAGAAAATATTTATTTTGATTTGTTGTATTACGCTTTAAATTTTGGCGCAGATCGGCTGGGCTGTACTTCCAATATCACTATTTTTGTTTTTATATCGGTCATAAAATGCGAAATTTCGGAACCATATATACGAAATATGAAATAAATATTCATTAAAATTTATTGTAGCAAGCTACTAATTGTGGTATGGATCAACCGAACGGTATTTCCAGTAAACCTTTTTTTCTCTCTTCTTTCTAATTTGGATGAACTTTTTTTTTCCACAAAAATTAACCACTTGCTCATGTCTTCTTTCTTTTTTTTTTTATTTCGTAACTTTATTATATTTCATTGGTTTTATTTTAAATTATACGATGATGTACCATACTTCATAATCTTAATTTATTTTTCATTTTTTCAACAAAAAAAATTCATTTATATTTCACATTGTATAATATTCTGTCAGCAGCTAACATATTTCATACAATCATAACATGCCATTAACGCATATAAAGTTACAGATAATTAATGTGACTATCAAAATCCATTTAATTATTTCTCTCGAAACCTACTTTTTCTGCCAAGGCTTGATGCGGCTGAGTTTTTTTTTAAATTTATTTTGCTTTTAACTTTTCCCTCATTTATGTTGTTTTCACTTTTTCTTTTTATTTCCCAAATTTAAAACTTTTCACTTTTTGCTTTTCTCGTAAAAATGAAAATAATATAGGAAGCTAGTTTGGCATCTCTGCACGGATTTAGAGAATGATTCGTTGCATTTGTATATATAGGTAGTGGAAATAGCAATGTAACTCGCAGTTTTTTACTGACAACTCAAAAAGTGCCAGTTGTGGAATAGTTGGACTAATTCGATTCATTTATTACTCTTATTCGTTCATCTTATGTTTTTGCGTTTTGTATTCTCTCACTCTACCCTATTGGAGAGAAAATATTAAAATATTTCTGAAATTTTCATAAAATTACTAGTTATAATTTTGTGGTTGTTGATTTTTTCATTATTTCCACAAAAATAGAAATTTTTTGCCTCATTTTAAATCAATATTAAAAAACGCAGATCATATGTAACGGTACACTCTAAACTATAAGTATCTGCAGAAAAATAATGTCGCGACTGACGCTAATGATTTTTTTATTATTTGTAAAAAATAGCAAATAATTTGCCAATTTTGACTTGTGACATATCATTTTCATATAAAATTTCACGACTAATATACCAAATAAAATTTCCAAAATAATCATGCCATTGTTATACCAAATTTCACGACTAATTCTGAAAATTATCCAAATTGGAAATACTCTAAACTAGAAGTGTCTCCTGAAAAATAACGTCGCTGATTTTTTTCAGTATATATACAAAAATAGCCAAAATTGACTGATTTTTACTTGTAACATACCATTTTTATACAAAATTTTGTGACTAATCCTGAAAAAATGTGATTAATATAGTAAAATAACATTTTCATATGAAATTTTGACACATTTTTTCTCACAAACAAATTTTTACATAATATATTCATACGTATCGGCACACTATAAACTTGAAATGTCTGTTGAAAAATTCGAGTTTTACAATTGATACAGAAAATTTCATTTTCATACAAAATTTCATGACTCAAAATGGTTCGAATAATCTGACATATCTTTCTCTCACAAATTTTTCATAATAGATTCTTATACGTAGTGGTACACTCTAAACTAGAAGTGTCAGTTGAAAAATAATGTTGTTTTGTTTATTTCGGTTAGTTGAGTAACAAAATTTATAAATATAAGTACATATTTTACATCTCCCAATAAATTGTTATTACTAATTTTGTATATATCTACTTTTTATTATTTCTCTGTACAAAAATATGACTTTTAACAAAGTGATTTTCATCGTTCGTATAACAATTTTCATTATTCTTAATTATTTTTGTTACTGTTGTTGTTGTTGTTAATGTTATTTTTGGAATAAAATCAAATTTGAGGATACATATTTTTAATGTACCATTAAATTGTATACAGGGTATACAAATACGAATAATTTGACTTATCTTTCTCCCACAAATTTATGCATAATGGATTCATACGTAGAGGTACACTCTAAACCACAGATATAAGTTTAAAAAAATTATTAATCAACTATTTCTGGCACCTTTCTATTTGTTTGTTCGTTTGTTTGTTTATTTACACATCATAATTCTAATAATGTAAAGAAAAAAATAAGTTTTTTACTTATAAAGTAAATGTAGATAATTGGTAGTTGAAGTTTGACGTGTAAAATAAAAAATAAAATTAAAAGAGAAAGAACTGTAAGATAAAAATAATAATAAAAATCAAATTTACAAAAATCGCTAAAATTACTCCTACATACTCCAAACCTTCTTAATTTTTGGAATAAAATCAAGTTTTGGGATACACACCTTCAGTGTACCGATATATTGTATCTGAGGTATACAAATTTTTAACCCAGTTGGTAGGTACAGGTTTTGAAAAATTATTCATCAACCATTTCTGGCACTTTTCTATTTGTTTGTCATTTGTTTTTTGTGCGTTATTGTGCGGATTTTTTTTTTAATTTCAAAGACCCACACGAGGAGGTAGATATGATTGATGAGGGTGACCACAGTGGGACAACCCCATAAGTTTTTCAACGAAATAATACTTTCAAAGTCCAACATATTTAACACATAATTATTCATAAAGACTAATACATTCATCAAAATTATAATACAGATTTGAAAAGAGACATATGATTGTGTTTTTCATCGAATGATATTAATGTTTAGGTTTCATAGAAGATAAAATTAAACGACAAAAATAATTCTAACAATTAAATAGCAAAATGCAATATAATCACATATAGGTAGTGTAAAAATCAATTACCAATTACATTTCCTGTCGGAACAATCATCAAGTGTAGGTAATAATAATTTTTGTACTTATTATTTCTTTTTTCACGAAATGGATAATTTTTATCATCCCAACCGCTAACCCTTTTGTGAGATCAATTTTAATACCCCGTTTGCAAGCAAACTGGGTAAAAATAGCGCCCCCTAAAATCTGGGTACGTAGGCTAAATGCGGCACTGGATAAACGTTCAAATAGGCACTACGCGGGTATTGAAAAATTGATTTATTTAGTCGCTAACAACAAAAATATTCTTCATTTGCAGGTGTTGACTACGGTGTTCAAATTTTTGCCACTGCACTGCCGCAGCCAGGTCCGAACAATTAGTGTTTTATGAGATTTACCAGCCGTACATTGAAATCGTTCTCGAAATCTTAAAAGAAACCAAACGGGGAGCTTTAAATTTAGAATTTAATAGATTCAACGTTCCCTCCATTGTCAAGCTGAGTTGTTGGCCGAATATTTGTTCTAAAGTCCGCTCTTTCAGTTTTTCGAAATGTTTATTCGATGACAACAATTTGGTATATATTCTGAACCTATTGATAATTTTCTGAAGAACAAAATCGTCGCCTCAAAGGTGACGTCACTGGATCTGTTTGTTAGCATAGTGGATCAAGAACGCAATGGCGAATATTATTCGACCCTGCTCGTCAACCTTACTCAAAGGGTTTTTCCAAATTTAGCCAAATTGCGTTTAAATATCAGGGTTGAAGACGAATACAATCCAGTTAAAGTTGACAAATTTTCGTCGGAAAATTTGTTCCGCGCCATTGTTGAATCTGGATCGAAGTTGAAGAATTTAGAACTGGATCATTCTGACTGTAAGAAAATGAAATTTGACGAAAATGTACTAAATATGTTGGCAAACTTAAAAAGGTATGTATCTTGGGACCCTTATAAATTATTTGTCCTTAAATTAATCGCGCCTTCATTTTTCAATCTCTGTTTTTCCATTTAATTTTTCTTACCCTACAAGTTCAAAAAAAAGAAAAAAAAAGAAGGAAATTTCTTGAAGTTTTAGTCCACCTGAGCTTCTCGTTGATCTAAAATACAATAGCCTACATCTGACATTATTTGGTTAACGGATTAAGAAATATTGCCCTTGAGAACTGAAAATGACAAAAATATATGTGGAATACTTTGTTGTGAGAAAGTATTTTCACCAGAAGGTAAATTCAACAGAATTTAAGCGTGTTCAGCCACTTCATATATTACATATGGGTAAGCAAAAACCAAGGCAAACACGGGCGACTTTAGAGCCAGTTTGGACAGTTTTTATACTGGCTTATTTATACGCACACAAACACACGTATGTAAGAAATACGTACGTTAGTGAGAATGGCCTGGTTACATCATCCCCTATTGTGATAAGAGATGGTTGGCCAGTTCGTGTATGGATCGTGACATCATTCTATTGTCACAATTTGGTACTCGTACATTACCTGCATGTACTTGCAGGTAATTACGATCGAACGTAATTTGTGTATGTTTTACATCACAAGAACGAATATTTGCCTGCCCTTTGGGGCGGCAACGGTCATCGAGGGGTCCAAGCCCCTATCCCTCACACATGTGAGTCCCCACAGTATCTATAAGTAAGTAGGTAGGCTACCAACTCAATATCATTCGTCAATCGTCAAACTATATGTAGAAACTCATTTAGTAAGAAAATAATTTAGGAAAGTCCGAAAGAAGTTGTCATAATGAGAACAATAAAGCTCATAGATTATATCTGAATAAAATGAAATTTAAAAAAAAGAAGAAATTACCATAAACAACTAATACATATAGCCTCTCACCGAGAAAACTGTCCTTTGAATCTTTCATGACCTCAGCAGAATTTTGGCACTTTTGGCTGAACTTTGTTACCTAAATTGAGTGCATATAATTATATATTTATGTAAATATTTACGCAGATAAATTGTTGGACTTTTTTCTCAACGACAGGTAACATAGCGTATTTGTTTTACAAAGCGGCGGTCTTTTTGGTCCCCTATTCATTACAGTTCCCCTTTCTCTCTCAAAAAAATTAAATAATGTTTTTTCCTTTGGCGGCTCCTTATATTGATAACTCAAGTTAATATTCCTTCCACAGCACAGCCCCCTAACTTGTTTCAAGTCTTACTTCGGTGTAATTTTTGTGATTTTTTCATCCGAGTGTCGATCCCACCGAAAATTTTATTCTCAGTGAAAAGTTCGCTTATTAAATTCTTATTACGTATTCTATGCAAATGGACTGAATACTACTAGTCAGCAGTTTGTACGTATATGTGAATTAATTTTGTTTTGTTGAAAATATCTAATTATTTTACAGTAGGCACCGTTTAATCCGTCATGTGTTAAACCAGTTTTTCGGATGAAGTGGTGAAATTTTGTAGAACAGAACTAAATGGGCCTTTCTTATACATGTTTCATCGGATAATTTGGGAGTATTTTTGTTTAATTCGGTGAAAAAAAACACAGATAAGGAGAAAGATAAGTGGAAAATCAAGTTGATGAACATTGATTTTTACCTTTTTAAACAGTGTTCTATCATAATTTGTTCCATTTGTTTTAGTTTCATCTCGGAAACAAACTAGAATAACTGATTATAAAAACAATTTATTTTCTATTTTTTTAATCTTTATTTTACCGCTGTGGGCATCATCGACTCTGTGTGAGGTGAGAGGCTTGGCCTCTTGATGACAGTTGCCGCCGAATGGCTAGCAATTATTAGTGCCTTACACTTTAAACACACACTTTTGTTTGTTGGTTATGACCTGTAAGTTCAAGCAGGTAATTGACAATGTTTAGACCTTGACTAATTGATAGATAAAGATCTTGGTGATGTCATGCACTGATACACAAACTCATACGTCATTTCCTATCAGTTACTAATAAGAAATGACGCACTTTCTTGATACATATACATAAGTATAATTATGTACATATGTGTGTCTGTGTACATGTACGAAGTCTAAGAAACTGGTTACAAAACTGCTAGTAATTGCCGATGTTTCGACTCCCCTATCCTTTTATTTATGAAGTGGCAGAACAAGCAAATAAGTGTTGGTTACCTTCTTGTTAAGAATCCTTTTCACAAGGTATTCCACAACCACATACAAATGAATTAAACAAATAAAAGAAATATAATAAATTATATTGACGATTATAAGCTTTTTTTTTTTAGTTATTATGTTTTTCTCTTAATCCCTCCCAATACGGTTGGGTCCGATTGAAACGGATTAAGAGGCGAGTACTGTATAACCATCTGATGAAAATTATTTTCCTTGCCTTTGCAGGTTAGAAACATTGAGCCTCATCAGTGTTAGTACAAATTGGTTTTCTTCTCAACCAGTTGATAAATTTTGGCAATTGAAAAATCTTACAACCTTTGTTTGTGATGTGAAATCGACACAATATTTTCCTCTGCGTGACTTAATATTCAACCTGCTGAACTGTTTTCCTCAATTATGTCATCTGAATTTAAATTTCAAGGAAAAACTGTGTTCAAGTGAAATGGATGATCAGATAATTGTTAAATTATTAGCCTCATCTTTGAGATCTTTGAAACTCCACTTTCAATATGGTTGGTACAACGATGGCAGCCCCCGGCTGATTCAGAAAATTGGACACGATTTCATATACAACGACACTCTTGAAGATTTATATTTAAATAACAGCCCTGAATCTTTCTACTCAGTTTGCATCAAACATTTCCGAAATCTGAGAACTATTTCAATCCACTTCCGTAACAACCACGAAATTGCACTCTTGCATGACATATTGCGTTACCAGGTACAAATAAAAACATATGTTATTATCTACAGCCAAGTCCTTGTATTTTAACCAATCAGTAACATTTACATTAAATGGGCACAAATTTTTTGAATGTATATTGCCTATTTTTATGTACATTTTCGAAGAAAATCTGCATATTAAAATTGATCTTGTATTGCGAACCAGGAGTGAGGGTAGGTTTGTTTTTTTCCTCGTGAACCATAAAACATTTTGGCTCTATTGGCTAAAATTTGTAAAAATATATATACACATTTCTGTTGAATCCGATGTTAGTCAAAACTTTTATCCGATGGTCTTGAAATTTGGTAAACTTAATTGGATCTACACAAGGAGGAACTCTATCCTTTTTGGTCCACATCGCCCTTGTGATTGGTCGATTATATCCTATCAGGTTTCATTTTTGCAACTTAAATGATTTTAAAATGAGTAATTTCTAACCAATAAACTCAGAATTGTGTACAGACATTAAATATATTGTCTCAAATGACCTAACCATTCATGCGTAGAAGTGATTTGGAGAAATCCTAAACTATCTCTAAAAAAAGAATATAAGATCCAGATGAACAAAAGAAGCTGATTGAAGCCAGTGGTGGTTCCAGAAAGTCATTTTTGGTGGAAAAATGATAAAATGTTTGGGGAGTTCAGTTTTTTTTTTTTTTTGTTCTTCAACTACCTAATTTTTTACAGTTTTTATCTCTATTTTGTAGTCGCATTGAATTTTTTCCTTAATTTTTCTTTTTTTTTTTCTTTTTTTTGGAATTTGGAGGAGGAAGTTTCCCCATTTGCCTCCCTGAATCAGCCACTGTAGGCTTTGTTTTATTTAATTTGATAATCACGTACGTTTTTTATAACTTCATAATACCTACACTTCATTTTTAAAGTAATTTGTATCCAGAATTGTACCAAATACTCTTCATGTTTTGACTGTTTTATTGTACTTATTCATATAGGTACCGGGTGATTCAGTTTAACACGCACTATAGGAAAATCCCCTATGGTGCGTATTAAAATGACTCACACAGGTTAAATGATACGGATGAGGTGTAAATAAATGCACCATTTGGCTTCTAAATTTATGATTAAATAAAGGGATACAATTAATTGATTAAGATTTTTTAAGATTATTTCAATATTTAAAATTCTTGTTAAAAATAGTTAAATTTTAATAAATATAAATTTTATTTTAAAAAAAATGTTTATTTCCATTATTTTCTTGGCGCATTTATTTTCACCTCATCTGTATCACTTAACCTGTGTGAGTCATTTTAACACGCACCACAAAGGATTTTCCTATGGTGCATGTTAAACTGAATTACCCAGTATACATACAGTCCCTAAAGCGCCACTCCATGGCACTTTGGCTTTTACAATCCCTAGATTTTCGCTGACATACCTATAGGTAACTGCAGAATTCATTGTTTCCATGGAAACAACCAACATTTTTTTGTCTGTGTGGCTGTGCGGATATAGTTACACATGCCCATCGAATATGTGGGAATAATTGGCAAAATAATATTGGGGAAATAATTTTGTGAAATAATTCTAAAGAATTAACAACTTGTAAGTTTATTGTAGTGATTTTTTTTCTTTCTTAAGAAAACCTAAATTTTCTCTCATGGTTTGCTGCCCTAAAGTTTTCATAATTCATTTTATCATATTTCTCAATAAAATAAATAAATAAAAAATTTTAAGGATACGCTTTTATTTAACTTAGCACTCTAAAAAGTAGAAAAATAATTTTTCATGACCTACTCTGAGTGGTTTCGCTCTATTCTGAATTCTATGATGCAAATTTTGGATCATTTTTTTGAGAAAGCGATCCACCCCAATTTTCCATACAAAACTCGAGTTCTACACTGTCAGATAATCGAAGTGATTTGAAGACATCGGTAAAATGTACACGACCTCTTCAACAAATTGAGAATTCCTCACAAATTCTCTTCCATTCAACGATGAATTAATGTCAATGAATTAATGCGGTTGAATACACGCGAACTCGTCGATGAATCGAAGAGAATTGGTGTGGAATTCTTTTTGATTTGTCAAATAATTAATGCCATTAAATATACGCAAACTCACCAACAAATCGAAGAGAATTCCTCACAAATTCTCTTCTATTTGTTGAGGAATGAATGTCATTAAATGAAATTTATGAGAACTAGTCGACGAATTGAAGAGAATTCCTCACAAATTCTCTTCAATTCATTGACTAATTTGTTTGAATTGAACAACATTGATTCATTGATGAGTTCTAGTACATTTAATGGCATTAATTTGTCGACAAATTGAAGAGAATTTCTCACAAATTTTTGTCATACTAAGATAAGGACCTGACCTGTTGAATTGGCACGGATCGGCCTAACAATTTTTACCGGTACCACTATTTTTTTTTGTCATTTTATCCAAAAAATAATTAATCTATATATATAAAAGAGAATGTATGTCTGTTTGTCTTTTATGCATTACTACACCATTCATCCGATGGCCATGAAACTTTTGGAAGTTGTTCAGTATACTCTGAGAAGGTTTCTGGCATAATACAAAAAGAAAATTTCAAAAAGTTACCCAAAAAGTTCCCGAAATATGTATTTTATTCAATATCAATATATCGAAAAACAATATTGCATCGATCTGGTGAAGAACATAATTACATTGCAAAAAATATCAATTTTTGTTGTATACCCATGTGATAACAGTGACTGTGAGTTTGCTTCTAATTCCGTTGCATAGGATATTGGGAGTTTCCATCAAAGTGGCTGACATCTAGTGGATTTTTATCAAACTAAAGTAGAGGTAATGGTGTATGTTATCAACAATGTAAATCTTATGTAAGTTTATTTTTTTCTTTGATTTTTCTTAGTTTTGTCTTAAAGGAATAAGTGTTATAATTAATTTATCTACAAATTGTTGAATATATTGGTGTGGTAGCAGACACATGTCCTTTTAGAGATGCAGAAACAATATTGAAATGGCAAACCATCAAGAATTTGTTCAAAAATTTGGATAGGTCTATTTGTTTGCAATGGATACTGTGAATGGCTCATTAATAGAAACGGTTATAAACAAACAAACCTATTTTTGATAATACACCATCACTTCTATTTTTTGTTGAATATAGCGCTCCCAGTGGCAATGGAAACTACTAATAGTAATTCGATATATATCGATATTATATCGATGATTTAACATCTCCAGTCATCTGTCATACTCTTTGACTATATAGCTTATGGACTACTAGAATTGATAAGAAATACATAGGGTTAAATGGAAGACCGCTGAAGCCACTGTTAACAGGCGTTCTTTTTACAAAAAACGACCTTTGGTTATAAGTGATAGTGATTCCAAATTTCTAATTCTGGCTAGAAAAAAATTAATTTTTATATTTCGTTAATTTAGTAATTAAAATTATATTTGTAGATAATTAATTTTATTATTATTCTACTTTGCCATTGACACATGATAAAATGTCATTATTTGTAAGTTTGTAGAATAATTAATGACATAAATATGTAATACTTTACTAGAACTTCATTCCACTGATACTTTAAGTGCATCAAAACTTGACTTAACAGAAGAGATGTGTATATATCCACTATCTATTGGTCTAGAAGCATCTAATGGCAATAGCTTACCGACAGATTTGTTACAATCTCTTAATGATTTTGAAGAAGCTTGTAATAAATTGGATTTTGTAGGTGTAATTGGTGAATCCTCATAAACTATTATATAGTTAACTGTAGAGTATAGTATTAAGATAAGAATAAGGAAATTATTAATATTTTCCTTATTTTACCTGTATATAAGTACGTAATTCTTTGATTAGTTTTCCATTGACAGTAATAACATTTAATCCCATTTGCATTAAAACGTTCTGTATAAAAAAAAAAGTAAGAATTACGGAACAAAATAATTAGGTCTAAATATAAAATACACAATATTCCACCTGATACAAATTCAATTTTCACACAAAGTACCTTTCTTGAAAAGTAACGCCTGCAGTGTTCGGCTTCAAGATTTTATCAGTTCTAGCAGTCCATAAGCTATATAGTCAAAGGTCATACTGATACGGAGACTGATAATAGGTAATGAGAGAGAAGACTGGTGTTGTTTCAATATGGATTCGGCGACGAATCAAAGGGATTTGGAAATAAATTCTCTTTGATTCGTCGCCTTGAATTAATCAAGATTCAGCGATGAATCAAGAGAATTCATCTACGAATTGAGGAATTCTCTTCAATTCGTCGACACCCGGGAAATCTATACTTACTTCTCTCACTACAGCAATTATAGGTATTTTATTTAAATTTTTCAACTGATAAAAAACACACACATCAAATAATTATAAAGGTTGTCGTCGTCAAGTAGCGCTACTTGGGAACCGGCGCGCTGGAACTAATCAAAGCAAGTTAAATAAAAGCGTATAATAAAAAGAACTTGAAATGATAAATTATTTTCTCTAAATTGTGTGTCTTTTGTACATATTATAAATTTTAAGGCGATGGTAACTGATAATTGTACGGTTTGTGCTGGTTCGGGGACCTGGATAAAAGACCATCACTTTATTAATCAGGCATCTTCATTTTTCTGATTTAGCACCTGAAAATATTTTGCAACAGTTAATTTTTCCTTCACAAAAACTAGGTCCCGGAAATGATAAAATTAATAAGTCTGTGGCGGAATAAACTTTTATTTCAGGGATGAAAATTTTTTTGCAATAACCTAAAAAAATTTAGGTACACATGAAAGTATAGGTAGGTACTTTACCTTTCTGTTGAATTTCAGAAGTTTTATAGAAAAACAGAATGAAATGTAAATTTACTTAGTTTAAATTTGGTGTAAGTTTAGGCTACATATAGTCTTTTCGTGCGTTCAACTTTCGCATCCGCCTGTTATCCTTTGCCAAATGTAGCTAACCTTAGAAAACAATTTGCTAGCTGGGGTCACTGTAAATATAAATTCCTACCTACCTGTTTAACATAAAAATTATATTTAAAAAATTTACATTATTTTTATTCTTACAGCAACATTTAAAAAGCCTTACGATGATTAATCATCAATTATCAGCCCCTCAAGCAGCCAATGATGAAGAATTAAGTGACGACTCATCTATTTATTTTGGTAATTCGCAAGGTAAGGCATGTGTTATTAAATTTGTATGCAATCACATAAACACCGGTACCATAATTATATTGAACGATGAATGTTTCCACTTCCGTTTCCATTTATCGTTTGAATAATTTTTAATAAGGCCAAAAACATTCGAAAAAAATTTGAATATTTTGGAGGGAATATCGGAAAAATATCGATGTTTCTGAAAATTATCCATATTTAAACAGGATTTAGAAAAGGTGGTTATGGTGTCAGACCTGTGGATAACGCTGCAGCACTACGTGTTTTTCTTTCTAAAAATCTGATTGGAGAAAAGAATCACCTCGTGCATTTGTTTATAATAAACATAAAACAAAGCAGTGTACAAAATACCTCATTCCGGAGAATCTGATTATTCCGATTGGTCGATGTGGTTGATGCGAGTTATTTCATATGTCAGTGTAGAGTGTACATGTGCGATCTCATTATGAAACAGTAGCTGTGGTATGTGTGCGTGTATATTTTTATCTGTATGAAGTTTTGTTTGGATTTTGGCCTGTTGTACGGACATTTTCATCTTTGCACAGATTATCATCATTTTTTCTTGTTTTTATACGCTTTTATTTCATATTTTGTTAGTCACAACGTGGAATAAAGTATGGTATATTATGAAGAAATTTAACGATTGATGACCTTTTTTTTCTTATTTTTTTTTTTTTACAAGCTCTTATCCTGCTCGCTAATGAGATTTTTAAATACACCAATACTGCAGCCAACCCACTGCAACGAAATAATATTTATTTCGCACGAAGCTAAAGTCAAAAATAAATAAATAAAAACTTATTTTTAATTTCTTCTTCTTGTAAAGTAAAAAAATCAAAAATTTGAAAAAAAAGTTTAAAAAAATTTTTTTTTGTTCCGCTTGGAAATTCTGCTTGCTTTACTCGTGTATGAATGAATTACTTTTTTACGATTTGTTCGGATTTACTCAATTTTTGTTTGGTAGCCCGGAATAAAATTCCATAGTTTGTAGGTAAGAAGTACCTACAACTGAAAAAGCCACAAAACTATTTTGAACAACACAGATTGAAAATTTTTCGTTAAGTGTCAGTAACTAATTCATTTTGAGCAGGACAGTAACGCATCATGACTGTAAAAGAAGTTGACATGTTGACGATTTTTGTTTTTGGGAGCGGAAGGATGAGGAAATAGAAACTGAAATCTTTTTTACGAAACAAAAAGGTATCCACAGCATGGTAACGTACAAAAATTTTTCCGGTTAATTTGTGTGAGATTTCTCCGATAATTTTAATAAGTTAAATTTTATCTCTAACATATTTCATATTTCGATTAGTTTATAATCTTACTTGATTACAATGTAGGTCTAAATCTTATTTGTGTTAAATAATTTTTTTAATTCTTCTTGATTTTCCTTTAGATCTGAAATATTTGCATATAGAGTGCTACCACTTATCTCCCATACTGGCGGAAACTATTCGTACTTTATTTTCACCAAAATTCGAATGCTTTAAATTTTGGTCTGACTCGAAGGTATGTTTCATTTCTCGAGGGTGTAATTTCAGAAGTCCAGCTCAAACACTCATTGATGGATGCCTGTTAATTAACATTTTCTGATTTCAGTATAGTGGCGCTATATTATCTCTTTTATCTGCGGCTGAAGAACTCACCAATCTTCAGTTTGTTCAGTTTATCACTAAATTCCCCATACCCTACAGTTATCTCTTCAGTCGATGTGAAAAACTCCAAAAACTCCAATATATATGGTTTATCGACTCTGATTATCTCTGGGTACGTAGCTTATTTAATAAAAACTCTTCATTAGTGTTTACCTAACTATGGGTAGGTACATATTGAAATAGGTTAGTAGCAGAATGGAGAAATTATTATTTTGATAGGTCAATGAAACATACGCACAGAATTCACAATTTAATAGTATTTGTTTCTAATATTTTGTTTATCATAATGAAATTAATCATTATTCATTATTTTAAATTTTAGGATAAAAAAATTTAATTTAATATTTATATTTTATGATTTTTTTTTTGAATTCACGTGCAGAAAGTGGCCAATTGAAAAGCAGGTAGGGGTCCAATATTGTTATATCTACATTTTTGTATCTAATCTATGTCATTATGTTTACCCCTATATTAATTTATCGATATTTGTATCTGTGACGACTTCCTACCAGTGGTGACGGGTGTACTTGTGCACTCGCTGGTAGGTCGTGTGGCCTGTCCCTACATTATGTAGGGCAATCACATTTTTGGTACACAATGGTTAGTAGCTCACCACTACTAATCTAATTTAATACTGAGCTAGGCTCACACCCATACATAAGGTCTATATGTAGTTGTATGCTTGCGCATACCACAGCATCCTACAGTATCTATAAGGTTAAGGAGGGGGCTATAATCTTCCATGGATACTTCAACTGATGGAGGAGCTTTCATTTTAGTTCAAACAAAATTTTGCCTAAAAAATAGAATCCATCTGAGACCTTTGATAGGCTTAGCTTTCCACTGGTACCAAAATTACCCATTGTTTACTGGCACACATTCCAGCTGAGTTTTATTATCGCCTAGGATAGGTACTTTGTTATGACTAGAGCACAGTATCTCTGGCATTTGCCAAATCATTTCCTAAAAGGGCAAGGGTTTGGAATTAAATTGAAGTTCGTTTCAAGGTTGGGGAGCTGGGAAAAAAATCTTATTTCGCCCAAAAATACCAAATATAGAATACATGCCAAAAATTACATAATTGCTAAAAAATTTCTGAAAACACCAGTTTTTTGAGAAAAACTAGAATTGGAGAGAAAATTGAAATTTAAAGTTTTCAGGTGGTATGTTTATTGTCTATAAGAGAGAAACCTCAAATTGCAGGGAGCTGAATTGACGCTAGGCATCCGCCCTGTTAATGAACAACAGATGATCTTTCGAGCTATCAAAAAGTGTTTCTCGTTGGTTGAATTTCCTTTCCCTTCCGAAGTTAGAGTAATTTGAATGCAAGAAATTGAGTAAAATTTGAAGCAAAAATTGAGTTTTTAGAAAAAACTTGATAACTTCTGAAATAATGGATCTAATAACGCTGGAAATGAGCTCATTAAATTTCTCGCTAAACAATATGTTTGGTGTAGGTAGATGCTACCTACACGGGGCTCATGGAACCTAAGGAGGAAGACAGTGGTTTACATGCGGGGTGACCGAATTGTTTCTCGGTACCGGTAGCCAGCCGGTTTAAGTTGCCTTACCATACACTAAGCGTACTTCCTAACTGGGGCAATCGTCCAAAAGCGATGCGGTACCATATACGGACCGCAGCACGTATACTGTCAGTGAGTATGTAAATATTACATACTCACTTGCCTCCGTTTATCGCCTCAATGGTAAACACTGAAACGCATCGTCTGTATGAGTGCATACAGACGATGTAATTTGTTTAATGTGCAATGCACAATTAGTATGGGTCGCGGACTTTGGTCTGCAACCCGTCTGTCGACACAGGGCCAAGCCCTGAGGAGGCAAAGAGGGAAACGTTCCCACACAATACATAATTTTTATACAGAAAATCTGAGAATTTGAGAAAAACATAGAAATTAGAAGTTTTTTGGTGCTATTTTTATTGTATAAAGGGTTTTTTTTTTGTTTTTTTTTTTTTTTGTTTTTTCAGAATAATGCCGAAAATAGTTTTTATTAATTTTAACCTTAATAGTACTGTAAAATCCGCACTCTAGTTATGACCAAACACCTTCTTTAATAATGCTGTACTAGCTCTTATTTAATAATTCAGCATCATTTTTTTTCATCAATGATATAATTTCTTGCTCTGATTGTGTAGGTTACTGTTTCTGCCATAGTGTGAGTTGACATGCATAAGTGCAGAACATCTCTTCTCTAAAGTAATAGCAATAAGCTATAAATAGTTAGGTAGTAGTTTTGTTTAGTACGAGTGGAACTGCATATTAAGTAGACATGCTGTTTATAATTCACAATTTTTCCTTAATTAAATTTTTGTCACGGTTGGCTCAGCAATCTCCTATTTCAGTTCAGAGGCCTCCACAGTTGGGAATGGTCCATTTCTGTAAATACTTTCTCTATGAAAGATGTACTTTTGTTTTGTAGTTCATTACAGTACTATTTTTCATCAATGGTGTACTTTCTTGCTGTACCTACTTGCACACTTTACTGTTTCTGCTGTGAAGCAAATAAATGTGCATAAGTGTAGACTTCTCCTCTCTTAGTTAAATTAACATAAACCACGTAGAAATTTATGTGGTGTGAGTTAGACTGCATAAGCCCGCTGTAAATATATTGATTTAATTTATACTTTACAACGATATCCAGTATCCATACATTTTTTGGTTGTTATTATTAAGCTATTAGTCCTTAGATATAAATAATTAGGTAATCAAACTTTTATTTTCTTTATTTTCTTTTTACCCAGTTTAGTTGCAAATGGAGTATTAAAATTGACCTCTTAAAAGGGTTAGGGGTGAGGATGATGAAAATTATCCGTTTCATGAGAAAGGAAAACGAAACCATTTTTTCATTTTAATATATATATATATGTGTGTGTGTCACCCAAAATTTTGTGTTCATGGTTCTGAGAAAACTACCAAGTAGATAAGGCTAAAATTTTTACGAAAGATAGTTCTCATATTGGAGCAGGTCTGTAAGAATTTTTTTTTTATCAGTTAATTAGTTTCTGAGAAAACTGAAGAATAAAAAATTCTTATAAAAATCATTTTTCTGAGATTTTGAGAAAATGACAAAAGGGATCAGGCTGAAACTTTCTCGATAGACTTTTCTTATATTGGTGCAAGTTTCTTAGAAGTTTGAATCCTATTAATTCAGTAATTTCCAAGAAAACTGGAGAAGAAAATTTCTTGGAAACAATTTTATGTTCATGGTTTTGAGAAAACTACCTAACAGATACGGCTGAAATTTTTGCAAAAGATAGCTATTATATGAGAGTAAGTCTGAAAGAAGTTTGGTGCTCATCGGTTCAGTTGTTCTTGTGAAAACTAGAAACAAAAAATTTCTGGAAAAGTGCTTTTTATAAAGGTTGAGGAAGACAGATTCGATGTAATCAACAAAATAATAAAGATGTTCATGAAGTTACATCTCAGAAGTGTGTAAGTGCAACAATGGAAATAAGTAATGTACAGAGTATGAAATGTATATATATGGTGGAAATGCACGAAGGTAACCGAATGAGTGGCGGAACTATTATCAGTGTAGACACGAGTGTAAAATATAAATGTTTTTATAAAAACGTAGTTGTGTATTTGCAGGAGGGTGAGGGGAAGAGGATTGGTGGTCCTAACAGTTTTTAGCGATAAAACATCGATAGATCAAAATTTTGTTAAAGATATGGATAACTGTCGATAGTTTTTTGTAATTTCTTAACCTGAAACTAACAATGAAATATCGCTGTATCGATAACTATCGATATAAATATTGAATTATGTCAAGATATATAGAGGTTGAGGACTAGAGGTGTAACAAAAAGAGAGATTTGATTGAAGTTACGTCCAAGAAGCGAATGTTTATTTCATAAGTTACATTAATTTAAGCAAAGTACATTTTCAGAGTAATGAACGAACGGTAACGGAAATGAACGAGTGAGCGGCGGAAGTGGTATATCAGTGTAGCCGCGAGTAGATATAAATAAATGTATTCGATATATGTTCGTGTGTTCGTAGGAGTGAGAGGGGAGAAGGATTGGTGGTCTCAACACCCCCCTACAATCTTTTGAACCGATCACGACTGCGGATATTACAAAAGTGTTTAAAAGTTCATTACATTTAATTACAAATTATAGAAATATAAATTTAAAAATTGAAAAAGTGTATATATAAAATGGTAACTGATTTGGACGCTTGTAGTAAGTATATTGATTAATAAATATGAATAAGATATAATAAATATGGTAACATGCAAAATAATTTATATTAGGTAACAGGACAAATAACATGCAAATAGAGATAAAATATAATGAATTATGTTTTTGTGATGTTTCAGACAAAATTTTGGTAAGGGAGTTGATTTTTTAAGGATCACAATTTGGAGATTCTAGGATTTTACTAGTAAGTAAGATATGCTCCTTACTGGATAATGCTTTTGTTAGTAAGTCAGCTATTTGATCTTCAGTAGCTATTTGTTTGAATGTGAAAATTTTGTCATTATAGGCCTGAGCAAGTCCATAACATTTGATCATAAGAGCTCGAAGACGTTTTTGTCCTCCTCCTGAGATGACATGAATAACAGAGATATTGTCTTCGTAGACAATTACAGGAGTGTCAATTAAGAAGAATTCACGATTTATTAACCAAGCAAGTTCTATATCCTCGAAAGAATCGTGAAGAGCAATCAATTCAGCTGCTGTGGATGAGGAAGCATGAATATTTTGGCGATGAACGCCCCAATTTATCAGGTCACCATACATAGTAATGAGGTATCCAGTTATAGATTTTCCTTTTTCTAGTTCAGACATGTTTATAGGCTGATCGTCAATGTCGGGGGCATAAGATGCATCGACATAAGCTGATATGCCTTCGGAGTTGGATCTGTAGACAATGGCAAGATCGATCGTGTATTTCAAATACCGGATGATACGCCGTACATAGTTCTTTTTTGTGTCATCTGAACAATTTTGGAATCTTGACAGGTAATTGACTGAGAAGGAAATGTCTGGCCTTGTGCCTCTAGATACATATAATAGTGCACCAATCATAGATCTGTATTCTTTATTATCTGTGCCTTCAGATTTGTTTAACTTGAGGCCTGTCTCCATAGGCGTTTTGGAAGGATTTGAATCACACATTTTGAATTTCTGGAGAATCTTTTGGATCTGCTGTTTTTGGGTAAGTTTAATTGTTTGTGATTCACGATTTCTTTCTATTTCGAAACCTACAAAATGGGTTGGGTTGTTTACAACTTTCATAGTGAAACGAGTTTCAAAGTGAGTGGTTATTTCATTAACCCATTCTGGACGATTAGTTGCGAGAAGGATGTCGTCTACGTAAATTATCATGAAGGCAATACCATCTGAGTCATCTTTACGTGTGTATACGCATCTGTCGATTTTTGACTTTGTAAAATTGGAAGTTTGTAGATGAGAATCCAGTAACTCAATCCAATTTTTACTAGATGTTTTAAGGCCATAGATGGATTTTTCAAGTTTCAGTAATTTTGATTTCTCGACATTGCAACCTTGGGGAATATTAAGAAAGATGTCATTTTTAATTTTCGAATTCAGATAGGCTGTTTTGACATCATATTGAACAAGTTGTAGATTCAATAGATTAGTTACGGATAAGATCCACCTAATTAACCAGAGTTGCACAACAGGTGCATAAGTCTCTGTCATAGTGTACTCGGATCTGTCCATGAAGCCTTTGGCAACGAGTCTAGCTTTTGGGCACATTACTCCTCTGTCATTGGCTTTGGCCGTGAATATCCATCTCGTGTCAATAGGTTTGATATTATGTGGGCGATCCACAATTTTCCACACATTAAGATCTGACATAGATTGCAGTTCATCATTGATTGCCTTAAGCCACTCTTTCTTGAAAGGATTCTGGAAAATATCACTGAAGCTTACTGGCATGCAATCTTCTATAAACAAAGAGTCTTCAGATGAGGCTTGTTTTAGCACATTGACCCTATAGATTGCCTCGATTTCCTCTTCTAAGGGTTTAACTTGGAGTTCTTCTGGTTTATCAGTGAAGTCGACTAATGTTTTCGTCTCATCAAATTTAACATCGCAGGATTTGTAGGATTTCATTTTAATTGGGTCTAATATCTGATAACCTACATTCGAAAAGCCGATCAGAATAGTTTTAAGGGCTCTGGGCAAAAATTTTGGGTCGAGATGCTCCTCTTCGTTCTTCTTGGCTTTGACTGCTGATTGCTGTCTTTGTTCAATAGGAACGTGTTTATATGCAATAGCACCAAAGACTCGAAGATGGGAAATATCGGGTTTAGTACCGTATAATTTTTCATAGGGTGTCATGTTCCCTAGATTGACGCGGGTCGGACTTCTATTAATTATATGGGCGGCGGCTAATACAATTGTTGACCATAATTTAAAATCAATTTTTGCGTCGTATAATATGGCTCTAACTCTTTCGAGCAGGGTTCTGTTTTGCCTTTCGGCTATTGCGTTTAATTCGGGGGTGTACGCCACGCCATCATCTAATGTAATTCCTTTTTCGGAGCAAAATTGTGTCATTTTGGAGTCGGAGTATTCTTTAGCTTGATCAGTTCTTAATACAGAGATAGGATCATTGGGAAATTTTGTATTGAAAGATAGATAATACTCTTTAAATTTATCGAAAGCCTGGGATTTTCTTAATATTGGAAAGGCAAGAGTATATTTCGAGTAATGATCAATGAAAGTTATTATGAATTTTTCTCCGTTGTATGCCTCTTGAAAGGGTCCCATGATGTCTGATGAGATTACTTCCATTCTTCTCGTTGGTCGAGTCCTCACGCCATGGTGACCAAGTCGGGTGGATTTTGCTTTTATGCATATTTCACAAGTGGCAAAGTCATCGTCCTTAAATACCAAGTTTTGGGGCATACCTACAACTACTTTTGATAGTGCTTTCAGGCTTTTGCCACTTAGATGACCTAATCTTCTATGCCAAAGAGTTTTAGTTTTGTTTATGTTTTTCTTGTGCTTTCTATTTATTCCGACACTTTCTCCATTTAATTCGTCCTCAGATTCGGAATAAATCTCCTGATTGACCGTATCCACTTCGGTATCTTCAAAATTTTGGGGATGGTCAATGTTTTCCTGCTCTCTTTGTGGATTGCTTGTTCCGGCCTCATTCAGTTCTTCAAAATTTTGGGAAGGATCGTCTATTTGATCTTCCTGTTCTGCAGACGTACTAGGTACAGGCATACACACAAGCTCCTGATAGACCTTATTTTCCTCTTCTTCATCAACTATTTCGTAATCAATGTAGTACATAGAACCTCTCTTTGGAGCGGTTATAGTAATTTCACCAGTATTTTTATTTATGATGTCTGCGTGATCCGTGTCCGTTATGATTTTGAAAATGCCAGACTCCATGATTTTAGCTCCTGACCAAATATCAAGGCTTAAATCAGGATCATAGTATACCTCTTTTAGGTGAATAGTGGAAAATTCTGCGTTAGAATTGCAGACATTAACGTACATTGATCCAACGTGGGTAGGGTTTACGAATACGCCTTTTTTGGCACAAAGTGCTTTACGAGAGTTGTCAACTTTGCGTACGTTTCTTAATTTTGAAATATCATTGACCATGTGGTCATCTGCTCCATTATCTAGTAACATCGTATGGAGTTGGTTTTTTGGGGGGGCGGACTTTGATACTGTAGGGGGTTTAGGCCATTGGAATTCATCTTCAATGTCATCAAAACTTAAGTGATTAAGATTTGAGTGTAACATCATAGAGTATTTAACACGAAAATTGGATTTATCGTCGGACTTTTTCTGGGAGTTCGTGTTATTTGAAATTTGGGGTTTCGAGCTACTGTTCTGGTTCTGGGTTTGTGGAGTATTACTAGCTGTAGATGTCTCATTAGGGCATGTCCTTGACATGTGTCCTTTTTTGTTGCATCTGAAGCATGTAATATCCATTTGGGATACATTATCTTTTGAAGGATAATTATTTTGTTTGTTTTGACTATTTTTGTGATCGTTTAAATAACTCGTTGTGTTATAATTTGGTTTGGAAAAATTTGAGTTATTATTATTATTTCGAAAATTTCTAAAATTTTTTCTATTATTATTCATTGGTTGATAGGATGATTTGGGCTGATCAAACCCGGGAAAAGTTTTATTAGAATATTCAATTCGATCACATTTTTCTAATATCATTTTTGTGAGTCTGACAGTAGTTCGTTTTTCTACTTCTAATTGGCGGAATTCTGAGAAAACAGTATCAAATTTTTCGGGCAATGACATCATTAATTGATCAATTTCATCGGCTTCCGATAGGGGGTAATTAGCATCGCGTAGTTCTTCCACAATGGATGAAAAATATTCCAAGAATCTACGGATGGTACCTCTCCTTGGATCGAAGCGAAGGGACTGAAATTTTGACTTTAAGACCATGATGTTAGTAGCAGTTTGATTCCTGTATCGAGCATCTAAGATTTCAAATATTTGAGAAACTACATCGCAAGTTTTGACATGATGAAGGATTCTTTTGTCAAGTCTTTCGAATATGTGGGCTTTGGCCCGTTCCTGAGTTTGGAAAAATTTAAGCCATTTGGATGTAAGGCATTCTTCGGATGATGTATAAATGTAACTAGTTTCTCGAGCAGTAGGAAAAATTGTGGAATGGCAACCTTTACCTATAAGGGTGCTGATGATGGTTGCACGCCATCCCTCATAGCCATTTCCACGGAAAACATTTGAGATCCTTTCATTATTTTCAGTGTTCATAATTAATGAATTGACTGAACTAAAAAAAATTTAAAAAAAAAATAAAAAAAAATAAAACAAACGGATGTCAATCCCCAGCAAATGCCGCAAGACTAGGATTGCCGTACCTGTGCTAACCAAACAATTTGTAGATTTAACGATAGTATTTAAATTGTCCTTGTGTGTGTCTCGAGTAGGTCCACTGCGGGCAAGAGATCACACACGTTAAAGATGAGACTGGACGCTTCCCAATAAAAAAAATAAAAATAAAATAACAAGACTTTTTAACCCAAAATAATTCGTATTAGAATTCAATATTCGATAATGTGATTAATTAAAATCAATAAAATGAAAAGGTGAGGGTGAAAATGAATTAGCTACCTTCAGATCGAGGAGATTAGAAAGGAATAAAATTATTGAAAACAGGGGAAAATTTTGTTTGAAATTATATATCCACAAAATAATTCGAAATGAATTTGTAGAAAATTAAAAAAAATGAAGGGTGATTAAAAAAAAATATTTCACCAGGTATTACAAAAATTATTTCTACTGGTAACTCGTAAGAAAAATAAAAAAAAAAAAAATTCACAGTAGAAAAAAAATAAAATATTTAAAATATATTCGAATGAATGATTAATGGTGTTCGAGATAAAAAAAAATATTTAATTTAGGTGTTCGTATAAGAAGAGAAATATTCAAAAAAAGATCGTTAATTATTTTCGACAAAATTGTGCAACTGCAAAAATTTTCAAGTTGCAACAAAATGGTGGTTTGAAATTGAAAAACCGCGCCAACGTATTTAATGAATGGGCGAAGATAAGCGTTCGTAGGTTCGTTGCACTTAACAAAAGGTTAATGTACAAGTTCGAACGAATGAACGAAACGAGCCGTGCATACGTCACGAGTTGTACACTCCAAGACAAAAGTGGCTGCAAAAATTTGCACACGACTTGCCAAAATTTGTACTTAGAAAAATTTTGAAAAGGCCAAAATTATTTGAAATTAACGGTATTTTCAAATATACAGGTTAAATTTTGAATCGAAAGAGTTAAGTTTCACGAAAAACACGAAATTGAACACGAAAATATACGAAAAAATTACGAAAAAAATTATGAAAATATGTTTTTTATTACCTTTTTTCAGCAGAGAGTTTTTAAGTTGTACCTTTTTTAACCGTTGATTTTTTGTTTTCAGGTTCGTTTTTCTGGAATTGATAAAGTTGGTACTCTGGAACTGCTGTTTGAATTGGGCTTCAGTTGTTTTGAACGTACTTCGGTGAAGATGTTAGTTAAATTTTTGAGTTTTAAAGATGATACCAAAATGAAGTTGAGTTGTGACTATAAATACCAATTTTGACTTTGTTGAATTGAAGCTTTTACGTTGGTTTCAGATCAATTTGTGACTGCTCAAGGCGATTTACTTCCAATTGATGACTTCGACGAATTAGTTCATACACAAGCAGGGCAGACACTAATGAATTTACTAGTTTTCAGGCAACACAAGCAGGGTTCCTGAACAACTTAGCAATCGACGAGTCCTGGAATTTTCGATACACTTGGCTGGATTATACACAAGCAGGGCAAATCCTTTTCAGCAAACGACGAAACTCATTGAACGTTTACAGCATTCAAGGTGGTTTTAAATTTTTCGAGAACAAAAAATTTAAGACTCGAAAAAAAAAAAAAAATGGTAAGTTGGAACTAAGTTACCCAACACAAAATAAAATTACGAAAATATTAAAACACAATTATTCACTAAAGATTTTTTCAAAAATTTGACTTAAAACACAAAGAAAATTCACAAAAGTATAAAAATTTTAAATTATTATTTTTTAAAATTTGTTACAGGTACAAGGATTGTTACCGAGCGATGCTACCATATAGAGGTTGAGGACTAGAGGTGTAACAAAAAGAGAGATTTGATTGAAGTTACGTCCAAGAAGCGAATGTTTATTTCATAAGTTACATTAATTTAAGCAAAGTACATTTTCAGAGTAATGAACGAACGGTAACGGAAATGAACGAGTGAGCGGCGGAAGTGGTATATCAGTGTAGCCGCGAGTAGATATAAATAAATGTATTCGATATATGTTCGTGTGTTCGTAGGAGTGAGAGGGGAGAAGGATTGGTGGTCTCAACAAGATAAATATAGATTGCTATCGATATTATTTTTCAATTTTTTCAAGTTAGTTCTCTTTCTTTCCATCTCTATATTCATCTCATTTTCATCTCTATCTTTATCTTCATCTCTATCTCCATCTGCAAACTGGGTTTTCTAATGAAGCATTGCTGCGCTAGTTTTTATACTCTTTTATTGCTGTTACAAATGCAACAAAATGTGATATATTCAGTTCTTATTGTACTAACATCTGGGGAAGCTAAAATTGGGTTTTGTTATCATCTGTTATCACTTTTCAAAATGGAGTACTGTTTTTTTTCAACACAAGTTCCTTTAAATTTCGCTAATTATTGCTACAGCCTCAAGGTGGTAGTGTTGCTCTCTACATTAAGTTTGTCAAATTCAAACCCCAACAGTATTAGGTTTTTTATATTTATTTTTTGTGAAAGGAGTTTTACACATCTTATAGAAGCTATATCTTTAAAAATTAACTTTTACTTATTTTGTCTTTGATATCCATAAACACTTGATGGAGATATAAAATTGTCAATTTTTCTCTGAATATATTTAAATATTGATATTAGGCATATGAATATTAAGTGCATCAGTAATTCACTGCATTTGCATCAATATTTTTTCTTCACATACATACCGTAAGTTGCATACTATCAGTGGAAGAATAGATGATCATCAGACCCCACAGTGCAAGAAGCCCAGCCAAAAGGTGTCTTTTCATTAGATTTGAAATAGACCTGTGGGTTATGAAAAAGGTAGATAATAAAACAATAGCTGTCACTAAAATAAAAAATGTACCTATAAACTAACATAAGACATAATAATACAACTACTCTCTACTTTAGTAAAACTGATACTAAACTTCTGAATGTTGACAAAATCGACATACTTAAACCATTAGACTATTTAACATAATTACTTGGTTACTTGAACCATTAATACAGACATCTCGAGTCAGTGCATAATATTATTACTTATTAGACAAACAAACTTTATCATTTTTAAACATTCAGAGAAAGACTAGTCAGTAGTAAAGCTCATGCTTGACTGTGTGACCCATTTGGTTTGAACTTTTTAGAGGACAATACTGTATTATAGTTAGCAACCAGAAGCTATAGAGGATTAGTTGGACTCAAAAAAATAATTTTCTGAAAAAACGGAAAAGTCGCTTCGGACTTTGCATATGATTCGCTATTTGGTAGCAAGAAGATAAATAATGACAGATCTTACCGATTCTCATGTTAGAAGACAAGCATATCACAGAATTTTACATAAAAACTTTAGAATCTGTAATTTTACAGTCGATTTTTTCAAGCCTAAAACCCATTTATTTTTTTATACATAGTTAATACCTATGTAGTATTTTTTGTATGGACCAAACTTTTTAAATTCCTCTATCAGTATTGGCAATATGTTTAAGAAAAATTATAAAGCGAAAACACTTCTTTCTATAGCAGACACAGTTTGTTGTAAATTTACGTCGAACAGTTTGCTGTAACCAGCTACAACAAACTCCGGCTACAACGAACATATTTTAGGGTCTCTTGGAATTCGTTGCAACCAATTTCTACTGTACTTTGTATTTATGCCATCTTGAATTATTATGGAATGTTCTCAAATGTCTTCAGGTTTCCAAAATATTACATTGGCCAAAAAATACTTCATGATTTGAGGAAAAATATCTCACAAATTAATGACATCAGACAAATTAAATTCATACAAGAAAATACTTTCTCAGCCAATAAGTTGCCGACATGTACATTATTACAGAAATAATATATTCACAGCCAAAATTTTTATCACTTTTAGTCACATATCTCGGTGTTTAAAGATGCTGTTGGCAAATTCTTTTCAACGCATTCTTTCTTCCACAGATCCAACTTGTTTAATAGGTAAACTTTATTTATGAACAGAATTTTAGACAATAATTAAATATTTATGGAGAGATGAACTTCGTTGTTTATAGTAATCTGTAATCACTTCATCACTGCATAAAACGGACCATTTGTAAACAACGCCATGAAGCAATAAGCAAAAAGATGGTTAAGTAAAAATTTGATTACTACATTAGTGAAGCAATGAAAATCACTATCGATCACTTGGAATCAATTTGGAATTTTCTGAGTTTGTTACCAAACTAAAATCGTTTTAATAATAACCTCCTTTTGGTGTGCCTATGAGTTGAGAAAAAATATTTTTGGGCTGAGATAGAATGAGATTAATCCATTTTCGGCTTATGCTAGCAATTCATCACCCAATATACTTGTTTAAATTTTTCTTCCCAATTTTTAGGGGTGCTAGTGATTGGCACAAAATTGTTTGGATGTATGGCAATTCTCAAGCCCCGTATCTACGCCACAGACCAATTCTATGAACGATTAACTTTTTGACTGTTTAGATATTCAATAAAATATGAAAATATGGAACAAAATTTTCGAGAACTTGAAGTGAATAGGTAGCCTATAGATAGTTGCGAATCCTCATTTTTTTGTTGATAAACTCTGTGGGATTAAATGATGTGCATATTTTTAAGGGGGATAATAAAAATTTAAAGCAGAACATATTTTTTTTATTGGGGTGTGTGTGTTTGTGCGGATGTATGGGTGCGTATGTATTCTGTGGATGTACCATTCTTGTTAATACAACGCAGGGTGTAATTTTTGTTGAATAGTAAAAAAATTTGGTACAAACTTTACCTCATACACAAGAAACTAAGTAACCAATTTTGAAACTAATTGATAAATTTGTTCAGGAGTTAGGTTTATTTTTTCCCCATATCTCTGGAAGGGGTGATATAGAAACATGAAATTTGGAGAGTACCTGTACTAAATGGAGGACGATAAATTTGTGTGAAAAGAAATTGTTAAAAAAATGTGTTTGAGTTAAAGGAGTAAAAATCCACATATTTTCACCAGGGGGCTATGAATCTTCGAATTAGCTTAAAATCTTTCGTAGAACAACACAAATAATTTCTCAAAATTTCAACTGGATTAATCAATTGGTTCTGAAGTGATGTACATATATATATAAACAAACATTCACATTTACAGTATAATGTAAGTGCGTGTGTGAATGTGAAGTGAATCTCTCTGAATAGATTCCTTCGATGTATTTCAGTTACATTTTGCCCCCTGAATGAAAAATTAATTATTTTTCTCTGAATTCTGGGTAAATGTTCTATAAAAATTTTTAAATAGGTAATCCTGATTTTCCACTTTGTTAGTTGGTTCGTCTCTGCTTCCCTAGATGCACTAAAGGATTCGTCCCTGCCTATGTACGATTTTGTTGGATTATTAGTTCTAATTGATTCAGAAAATTTTGAGAGAAGTATTTTATCGACGATTTGGTTCTTCCCTCATCGCTTTACTATTGTCTCTCACAATTTGTTATCAATGGTATAAGTATACTATATTTTTTCTACCTACCCTAATATTTTGAATATAATATTGCAATTTCCTTAAACATTCAGTTCATTTCTCATAAATGCGCTCTCATGAAATCGTGTACGTTCTGTCAACAGGAGCTTGAATTCATTAGAGTCGACTACGAAAAATGTTTTCAAATATGCAGTTCTTTACGCGGTTTAACACATAACGAGATAAACCTTTACAAAAATTTGATCACAAAAGAAATTAACTCAGTAAAAGCACCGAGAATTGAAATGTTTATGTACAGCAGTACCATAAGATTTCAAAACGAATTTCCTCGTATAGGCTGGACAATGTGTAATCAATAGGCAATAATAATACAGGTCTCTTAAAGAAATAGTTCAAATTTTTACTCACTGTAATCCAAACGAATAGTCTCTGTTTTTAATTGTATAAATATAGATATCAGTAAAATATTATTTATTCGTATAATTCATGTAAAATTTTCGAAATTAAAACTATTTCAGGGATTAACGCAGTAAAATTTAATTTCAACGATTCAAAGCTATTTTCAATTACCACAATGCCTCGGTAGCTCTTATCTTTGCTGGTCTTCCACACAATACCTTATTTTTATTGAAGATTAAATTTTTAAATGTTACTAACCTTAACTATTTAGCTTCTCTCTCAGTTATGTGACAAATAGGTACTAAAGTTACATTTAACCCAGAAGAGTATGCTTAAATTTACGACATGTTGGGAATTTTAAGGAGAAGAGCAGTGGACACATACATTTACTGCTATTTTACATATTTTATTAAAAATTTAGTGATAATGAGAATGATTATGGAGATATGGTAAACTATTTGCAGTTTTGCATCACTCTCACTTGTGAGCAAAAATTTTCAAGGTGCTATACAGTAATAAAAATTTACAATATGGTGTAATCTGCCCACCATAAATGTTTCCTACTTTTTAATTCAGCATTTTTTTTTGTTTTGTTCTACCTGAACGGCAAAAGAAAGTGGAATAAAAAAATCACAAATGTTTAAGAAGTTGTGGGAAAATGAATTCACGTCTTTAGGAAACTTTCATCTAACAGCCCAGTTTCTTATCTATTGGAATCAAATTTTTGGTACAACTATCGTCTATCCACAATTTTTGCAACCTTCTCAACATTTACATTTTGAAAAATACCCTTCCTTCTTTCATCTAATGATTTCTCAATGGTTATTGGAGATAGAAAGCTGAAATTGATACTGATGGAATAAGGAGAAAATTTTCTAAAATTCAGAATTAAATCAATTTTTTTTCATTGTCATCAGTTTTTAAAAAATAAACCATAAAAAATTGTTAAATAATGGAAAAATTAAAGTGTTTTTTCTTGTACTTTCTTTTGCCATTAGCTCAGAATTACTGCGTTTTAGTAAGGAACTTTATTAGCAGGTATACGCATAAAGGTAATAAGATATGAATCACCATTTTGTGTTTTATATATATATCTATACTAATATCTAAGTTAGAAAGACTGTCAATAATGACCGATGCAAACATTCTAGAAACAAGCAAAGTTCATGAATATGTCTCATTCTAAGAAGGTAGCAATTTATAAACCAAGTCTAATCGACAGATTAACAAATTGTTTTATTCACAACAAGCGACAAAACAACCGTATATTATTTTAAAGCTTTGTAGCTCACATATTTGTAACAAATATTAGAAACACTGCATCATTACACATCCAGTAGATCCACTAACAAATAGTATATTGTGTGACAAGTGCGTAATGTGGGCTATTTGTTTACCAAATGTGAAGAATTTGCAGATGAACCGAAGGAGAGTTCTGCAAACTTGACACGAGTTAAAATACCCCATAAGCACTTACCACACACCATACTTTTGCAACGAATGTGCAAAAAAAAGTAAAGCAACAACTCCCACTCCCAATAAAAAAACTCATAAAGGAAATAAATTTTGGAAATTATAGTTTAAAAAACACAAAAATGGCAAGTTTTCCATTATTTTGCTTTTTTTTATTCATTTATTTTCAAACAGCTAAGAACAATTTACAAATTATATGGTAAGTTGTTTCAAGTAAATTTTTTCCTCAGCTGTACTAATCCCAAATTTCTAGCTTAATCAGGGGCTGAGGAATCATTGAGTGAAAGAAGAGAGGTTTCTGGATTTCAAAAAAAAATTTTTACATCAATTTGCGTTTTTTTCATTAATTTTTTTATTTTTAAATTGTTAAAGATGATTAAAAAATTAAATAAAAACTAAATTCAGGTAAATTTTCTCCTCTTTTCAGAGATACCACTTTCAGCTCTCTAGCTTAAATGGTGACTGAGGAATCATCGAGGGAAGGAGGAGAAGTTTCTAGATTCCAAAGTAGGCAGATCTCCAATTAATATGCATTTTTATTGTTTGTTCGTTGTCAAATAGCTGAAAATTATATGAATTTTATCCGCATTTGATCATTACAATACCCAGCTCTCTAACTCAATTAGAGGCTGAGGAATTATTTGAGACGTTTTTTGAAAATTGAAATGTGTTTGATTGGATTGGCAACTTGACGAATAGATTTTCACGAAATAATGTAAATAATAATAACAAAATGCTTATATGTTCGAATATTTTACACCCTGTCGCGCAGGATTGGTATGCGGAACAGTTTGTAAAGTACCTCACACACACTCACGCAGGATTTTGATGCGCGAGAGATTGTAAAATTATCGTCTACTTCGCAGACCAAAAATTCGTTAGTTTACATTCGCTGCACATGCACATAAAACTCAATCTTTTGTGCGTGTGTTGTCAAAACATATTTTTCTCATCGTTTTAATCTTTATATCGACTATGGTTTGTACGTATTTACTGTCTACGTACATAACCAGTGGTGGTCCAGAGGGAATTTCCCCCAAAAGCCAAAAAAAAAAAAAAAAAAAAAAAGAAAAACAATTGAGGGAAAAATGAAAGTTCGACCACAAAATCCAGATGAAAACTGACAAAAATTTGTCAACACCAAAAATAAAACCTACTCCACAAAGATTTTCCGTCATTTCTCCTCATAAAAAAATGACGTTTTGGAACTCCACTATGCATTACATATTAAAAGGCGTTCGCCGTTATATTATTGTGTCTAAAATATTGCCGGTTGTCTGCGCCGTAACATTAGTCATCGATATCGAGATGTCTGCAAAAGGAGAGGGGGAGAGAGTTTTAGGATACGAGGCCACACGATGACGAGCAAAACGGCGGCGGCAGCAGCGGCGTCCAACGAGCAAAAATCCGTAAATACCAAATCTACTCGATTCGATTTTATTTCCAACTTCAGTTTGGTTTTTAACGTGCGCACGGATTGTCGGAAACCGGTTAAATGAAGTGTTTATGGCGAGATGGCGTAAATGCTACCGTAAAGTCGTTTTTTTATTTTTCTCATTTGCTTTTTCTTTTCGTGTAAATACTTGTTCGCGAAAATACTTGGCCAAGTCGCAATTTTATCTGCAAAAAAAAAAAAAAAAACGTAAAAATTACAGAAAAAAAAAGAAACACTTTCACACGGTGTCGATTTATCGAAGATCTGTAAAAAATTTCTTAATTTATTTTTCGGTATCCGCAATCTTTTTTTATTTTCCTTACCTATTTTTTTCATTTTTTCTTTCTCTACACTATTTTATTGTCGTACTGGAGGCATTTTTTTGTCGTTGTATAATATTTTGTGGTTCGCAGAAATATAATTTCTTCGTCGTGTGTGTTCGAATAAAAAACGGTTTCGTGAATTGTTTCGATCAATGCGGTGGTGAAATTTTGTATTTTAGGCGCTTTTTTTGTCGTTGTTTATTTGTGTTGGAGTGAAGTGCGTGCACATTATATTGAGGTTTTGCCCGCGTTTCCTTCATTTTCGTTCTTTTGGTCAATTTTGGTTGTAAGTAAAACGTGACGTAAAAGGTGTGCGCGCGGTAGGCGAGTACTATGCGATATGGCTGAAAATTGTGAGCCAAACGACAACAACAACAACAACAACAACAACAACAACGTGTGCGATGCGGGGCTACTGCTGCATGGTGCGGCAGACGACATTTGCGAAGCGAAGGCCAAACAGACACAGAGCACGACGTTGGGTCGTCGCCTCAGTCGTCGACTGTCCATTGTGACGAAGGTGCCGTTGATGCTGAATGCCAAACTCAAGCAGGAGATATTCAAAGGCTTTCCAGCAGCCGATTCGTATTACGGCGCGGAGAGAAAGCATTTGGACGTCGCTGTTATCGCGCCGGATAAGACGCAGCGAATCGTAAGTGACTCGAAATTAGTGGTGTCAAAAAAAATCAATAATATCGATAGCCATCAGATATCGAGAGTATCGATACTGTTTTTGGGTATTGCAGTGTTGTATCGATACCGAAAAAATAAAGAAAAATCTCAATTTTTGAGGAATATCGAAAATAAAATTGAAAAGTTTCAGTTGTCGCTTGGCCCTCTTTTTTTCTTTTTTTTTCTCCATGCGTGAGAAGTCAAATCCAAACCCTCTCCCTGGAGGATGGACCCTACGTCCTACAATTTCGGTTTCGTCTTATTTCATTTATTTCAAGTCGCTATTCCAAAGTATCGATACTATCGATACTTCTCTGAAAAGTATCGTTATTATCGATACCCTACTCGCAATTACGATAATTATCGTACAGACACAATCTTATATTTGAATGGCAGACTGCATTCGATGCGTATTTAGATGCTTTTAGTGTACCGATCCAGATTATTGAGTCGGTTCGAATCGACATTATATCGATTATTCATGCTTGGTGATCAATTATGAATAGGTAGTGTAGTGATGGAGAAATGAAATACAAGACCAACAGGGACGTTCCGAACGGGGTGTAAGGGTTGTCAACCCTACAAACGTTTTTGTCAGTCGGTAAATCATCGAATTTAGCAGAAAACTTGACACAGTTACGGCAAAATCGGTAATCGTCACTCTCGCTCATGAAATGAGTAGGAGAAAAACTGTAGCGCTAGGAAATCCAACTTGCCAATTCATTCCCTACTCATAATATTTTAAGTAATTCATTACTGCAATGAAAACAGAGTCGTAAATTTCCAAAAATTAGGAGAAAAGTTGGTGTTTTCTCAGAACCGTAGAAAAATCTATTTTCTAGCTATTTTCTCGAAAACTACTAACGTAAACCAATAGATTCCAAGTTCCCACCAAAACAGAATCGCTAATTTCCCGAAATTGTGCGAAAAATTGTAGTTTTCTCAGAACTCAAAATCGTAGAACAGCAACCTTTGTAGAAATTTTCTCGAAAACTACTAAACCAATGGACACTAAACTCCTACCAGGACTACTTTTCCTGAAAACTGCAGCCCTTCTTTTGTAATTTTCTCAAAAACTTGATGAAAAATTTTCTTCAGCAACTTCTTCTTTTCCAGTTTTCTCAAAAACTGCTGAACTAATAAGCACAAATCTTTCATCAATCCTTCGACTATATGAGGACTATCTGTCGTTGATTCTTTTTCTAGTTTTTTGAGAATCGCCAAAAACCCGTTTTCCTAAAATTTTTTGTTCTCCAGTTTTCTCAGAAACTACTGAACGAATAGGCACCAAACTCGTGTCAAACCTGTTCATATATGAAAACTGAATTTTGTAAAAATTTTATTCCTCTCATTTTTCAGTGTTCTCAAGATCGTGAACACAATTTTCTCTCCAGATAAGTTTTCTTTTTCAGTTTTCTTGATAATTTCTGAACTAATGAGCACCAAACGCCTACAAGACTTGGAACAATATAAGGACCAACTACCGAGTAAATTTTAACCTGACTACTTTTTTTGTTGTTTTTTTCAAAATCATAGAATAACAACTATCACATCGTGTATCTTCTATTTTCATTTTTCTCAATTACTTATACTACACTCATTGAAATTAGAACTGATAATAAGTTCCTTTAAAAATGAATTTTTAAAAATATGCTTTTATAAGACGTGTAAAACTCATTTTTGCATTGCCGTAATCAGCTGTTTTGCGTGAACCACAATCAGTGAGAAACGTTTAAAACGTAGCTTAGCTGAAGTGTGTGACGAGCCTAACTCTATCATCTTATTTGAAAGCATTAGCCCAATATCCTTAATTTCTACATGTTCAGACGAGAAAAGAGCATCATTTAATAATTTGCCTTACTTGAGTTGGGCATTTCACACTTTGCCTGTAACATACATGTATAAAAATGTTGGGTGAAAATGGGAAAATGGTGCCAATCGTTTTTTTTTCTCGCGAAACGGATAATTTTCATCATTCCCATTCCTAAATTTTTTGCGAGGTTAACTTGAATACCCCTTGTAAGCAAATTGGGTGTAAATTGCTACAGTTGGTAATTTTTTTTAACTGACACCGCCTCAAGTAAGGAGGTTTCAGAACGCACCTGAAGGCCAAAATCATGGTTGCCTTGGCCTTGGTCTTGGCCTTGGTCTTGGTCTTGGTCTTGGTCTTGGTCTTGGTCATGCATCAACGCGAATGTTAGTATTTGGTCTTGGTCTTAAACAGTCATGTATTCGTCCTTAATCTTGATTTGGTTCGTGAAATTTTTGCTGTTGACCTATTGTTAATTTGATGGCTAAACCGAATTTATCACGCGGAATGTACGTTATACCTACAATAAACTGAACGTTCACAGACAAGGATAGGCCGATCATTAATCACATATTATTGTAGGTAGATATAAATCATACAACATATAGTAGTTTAATATGTTACATTTATGCCTTAAGTAGTTGAAATCTCCAGCTAAAAACAAAGTGGCTTATGATTCTGGGCTACGTTTTATCTGAATTTTATGACGAATTTGTGAAATGCTGCAACGGTAGGCGTTCTTAGCTCCTGTGCTGAGCAACAGCCGAACCAAAACCAGAGGCAAAGCTGGTATAAATCTTTTTGAGGAGAGGGAATGAGGACTAATGTCCTGTCATTTGTCTTCAAATATGAACAAGTAGAAATATTGTTTTAGTTTCTCTTAATACTTGGTACCTACATATATTTCTAAATATTTTTTGGAGGAACTTTAACAGTTTTCTAGGGAGGTTTACCCTCCCTTTGACTCATGATAGCTTCGCCTTTGACTTAGACCAAGACTGTGGTATTTTTGGTCTTGGTCAACGTTTCGTAAAAAATTTGTCGCTACCACCGCTGGTAGTGGCGTAGATAACTCAAAATTTCGATGGGGGTATTTCAACAACTTCAAGAAAACACAAAAATTGATAATTAATGTAACTTTTTCGAAGAAGGGTAGTATTTGCGCAAAAAAAATTTTCATTACTTCGCCACTGACCAGTAGCTAAATTTTTTGTACTAGTTTTCTATTGCTTAAAAATTAGGTTTAAATCGAATTTTGTTTCAAATTATTATTGGTCTGTTTACTAAAAATTAATATATGGACGTAAAAATGACAAAAATAAGTTTGCATCTGTATGTATATTCTTTAATTTATATTTCATATCTGTGCATAAATGGTGTCCTTATAATTGCAATGAACCGTCAGAAAAGTAATGAATCATTTTTCTTACCTATATTAGCTTTGCTAAAACCCATATCGAAGAGCTCCTTCCTAACATATTTCAGCCATAAAATATTTTGTAACTAATAAACCCTTATTTTATTGGGCTACATGGGCAAAATTAATTAATAGGTAAATCGAATAATTATAAAACGTCTCTGGAACCTACTATAATTATTGAAGTCGCTGAAAAATCCTTTTGAAACTCAGCAGATACTGTTTGTTTCATTTGCACTCATACGACATGATACCTCTACGAATTTTAGAATTTGACTCTTGAAAAGTTTTACCATTATCTGAAAACAATAAATATAAACCAGTGATTGCTCTCCTAATATAAGATACAATATTGGGGCTAAAGTTAAAATTTACCATTTGATTATCGTAAAAACAACTTTCTGCACTTTCTTCACGGGTGCGCTGGCTACTTTTCTCAGTTATGAGAGGGAGGGTCCAAATTACTAGCAGACGACTATATGCACACTTTCTCCCCTGCATTTAGTTGGTAGTGAAAGGAGCTTCATCACCTTAGACTGTCCCTCATGCCAGAATTCATCAAAAACCGAACGAATTAGAAAATAGTATTCCCAGACAATAAATTTGAGAGATATTTTTAAACATCTAGCGACATTTTGTGACGCGAGAAGTCAGGAGATGGCGATGTACAATTGAATTTTACATCTACACGCATATTGTACACGAAGAGTATGTAAAGTAGAATATCCAATTTCATGTAGAATCTGTAGAATATGTAGAATATGTAGAAAATAATACCTACTGATAAGGGGAATAAAGTACTGATAACACTGATGAGAGCTATCAATTTGTTTATATTCTACTCGTTTTCTACATATTATACATATTCTACATCACAAATGTAGAATATCGAATTCTATTAGTGAGACTCCATCTTTCCTCTGCTAAACGTCGTTTGCCTCATAAACCTTTGCTATTTTTCGAACGCATTTAGGTCAGGAACATAGGTTTCGCCCTTACGGACGATGGTTACCAATTCTGAAAACTACCGAAAAGTGTGGCGTACGCGACCAAGATGACGTTTATTGAATTTGTAAAGATTCGACGATTTCTCTTCTAGTGGCCGGCGAAATTTCAAAATAATTATGTTTTACGATCGTGTCAAGTGTGCAAATGCAACGCGATTGTATTCGGACGATATGTCGGTTTTATGCACTTTGCATGCGTTCCAAGTCACGTTTGTTTTAGGCAGTGATTGTGTTTGCTCGATCATTTGGTGGCGTTAATGGTATTTATTGCGATTTGAAATCCAATTAAAAATAAAATAAAATTTGAGCTCTGCTTCCGAGAAAACGGATTATTTTGCGGAAGAAATGTTCAAGAAGCGGAGCTTAAAATGTGGAGCGTACATTTCCTTTTGGATACTTGCTTAATTTCTGGAATTTCTTTGCGTCGCATATAGCCTCCATATTGGAAAATCAGTGAAGTTCGCATTTCAACAGGGTGCCCAATAGACTGGGTGCTGAGGAAACGTGATTCTCGGTTTGGTACGTTGATTTGAGGAGTTTAGAGGTGGACCAAAATGATTTAAGATCAGTTTTCATTTTTCTGCGTGTAGGGTCACTTTACTGGTGGAAAACCTAAACCCGTTTTAAGTCGAGAAAATTAAACGTTAAGTAATCCATTTGGATCAGTTCTTATCAGACCAATATAGTATTGAGGAATCACTAATTACGTAGTTACTTGGTTGCTAAGGATAGCAGCATGGTAAATTACGTTATATGTAACCCTAGTTGGGAGTGGTTTTGTGGATCCTCTCTTGGTCAAGTTTGTTTTCACTCATGTGGTCTAGGTTTTGCTTTTTCGACAAGAACCAAACTTTTCGCTATCTCTCAGTGGAACCCATTACTTGATAATTCTAGTTACTTAGTTGCAAATTTAATTAGTTAAGATGAGTAGGTACTGGATTGCAGATGGATAACTAGTGAATTTCTTCTGTAAATGTTATTTATGTGACGATTAAAACTTGATGAAAATAAAATTTAAAAGGTTACACTTTGCAGTATATTCTGCTGTTTAGAACTGTGACTTTAACCAACACTCGATAACCATACTCATTTACCCAGAATAACCTAGTATGCAATAATATGCTGAACTGATTACGGGCAGTTACCCAATAGAAGGTTATTTAGGGTTGGTGGTAAATACTTGGTGATAAGTCTGCTCACATTACATAGGTACCTACTATAGTACTCTGGTTCTTACGTTGCCAATTACACGTCCATTGTATGAAATATCATTTTCAATCGAATTAGAGGCTTCGATGGCTTTCCAATACGGAACAAATGTAATGGCATAGTGGTAGGAAAAATCCATTGGACGATGAGTGAGGTCATCCCATTAAAAATTTTTTTGAAGAATTAGGAAGAATCAACACGCCTCAGGAGTGGCTTTATTCAGCTGAACTAAGATTCTTTACTTGCAGGTATACACATGAGGGTGATAAGAGATGAGTTGCCATTTTGTTTTATTCAGTTTTCATGAATTTTACTTTGTTCACTATTACTATATGTATATTAGGGATTGTGAAACTGAAATGGAAACCAAATTTTTTGGGAATGGAAACCATATTTGTTTGTGCTGGAAACAGAAATAAATGATATTAGGAATTGTGAAACTGAAATGGAAACCAAATTGAAAACAATTAACCAATTAGTTTCAAGACCAATAACGGAAACGTAATGGAAACATAACAAAAACCGAATGTTTCCATTTCCATTTCTCACCTGATTAATTTTTGATCTGGAAGAAAAAATTTGAAAAAATATCAATATTTTTGGGAAATACTGAAAAAATATCGATTTTTCTGAGAAAATATTGAAAACATACTTATTGATATATCGATATTCGAACAGGATTTGGAAAATTTTAAATAAAGAAAAACATTTTTTTCATGGAAATGGAACCCGAAATGAAAACTGAATGAAAAATTTTGTTAAAATCAGGAAATGTAATGGAAACGGAAACCAAAATGATGGAAACGGAAACAAAAAAATAACTAACATTATGGTAAATTTCAGAAACTCAACTAACGGAATCAAAATGAAAAAACATAGTGTTTCTCAATATGTGCCAGGTATATAGAAACAAACAAAATGGCGGTTCATCTCGTATCACCTTCATGTGCATACCTGCTAGTAAAAAGCCTCAGTTGAACTTTGCTGGACGTCTAACTCATGCTGCATTAAAGCTCTAAAGCGGCATTGTGATATAAATCTAATTAGTAGGCTTTAAAATGGTTTATAAATATTGTCACAAACAATCCAGTCGATTAGTAGGCTATCAAATGCTTATTGTCAGTCTCATTACTAAGTAGATACATTATAATATGTTAAACCATTCTGTACTTGATATTCATTTGGGAACTGAGCGAGGAACAAAAATATTATTTCATGTATACAAACAAGCCTTTCTTTCTTTCAGATCGTGCGCAGATTAGGTATAATTAATGATAAAAGTTATCAAGGTTCATTTTCAAATAACTAGTTTGTAGTAAGATTTGCAACCACGGTGACAGGAAGTTATTCATTCGACAAAGCATAAAATTTTGTTCCATTTATGAGAATAAGATCGATTTCAATCGTATGCCTGTTGTTTCTAATTGATTTCATAGCTTATTTCGTTTAATGTTGGAAAAACCAAAAAACAAAATTTCGTGAAATCGAAATTTTACCAACATTCATTGTTAAAAACAAGAAGCAACTACATGGCATGCCTCAAATTATCAAAAATTTTGTCAAAATGTACAAAATAAACAATGTAACAACTGGTTTCAGTCAGTTAAAGTGTCTGCATGAACACCATGAAGTGTCACCGATTTTTGCTGTTATTTTCGAGTACTTAATTCATTTTTTTTTTAGTCTTTAACCATACGATATCGAGCGAAAAAATTTAATATTTAGGTCGCCTTAAATAGAAATTATATAGCAGAAATTAACGCAGTTATCCCACAATTCTGATAAATAATTCTTCCAATTTCGTTAGATGGATGTTAAACCAAAAATAAAGGTCATTTTCAACAGATACTCCAAGTCTGATGTTAGATATATTTGATGTAGGAATCAAAGATTACTCACTGAAGGGTGAATTCTGAATTCATATTTTTCACTTCAGAGACCGTATGACCCAACGTCTAAATGCAAGTGACTACTACGAGCAGAAAAAAATGATATTTATGTGAAAAATCACCTATTAGTTTTCATCAAGCTGCCACACATCTTCAAAATATACTTAAAAAAACGTATATGAATGCAATACGACCGTGTGCCTTATAATTGTCATTGCGTATGCAACTGCACTTAATTTTTGAACTGTATAATTGGGAAAACCTATGGGTGTAATTTAACTGTCCTCATGCTTTATGTTGAAATAAAGTGCCACCTTACCTAATAAATACTAACCAATTTTTGTGATGTGAGGTTGTGATAGCTGAACCTTACAGGGATTTTAATATTTAAATTGGATATAATAGAAGAATAAAAAATTCTGAGAGTTTCGAAGTTGCTGCTGGTGTTTAGAGGGTATCTTGAAGGTTCGGCCCTCTTTCCTTAGTCGTAAAAATCTCAACAACAAAATAAGTGTTTTGTGGGTGGTGATGGCGTTGTGACAGGTGAGAGGATCGCAAGATACAGCCGAGAAGATGTTGACCCCTCTCTCGATGAGATGGAGTTATCTACGCACTTTTTAGGAACCAACCACTTCCATACTTTACATTGACTTTGCTAGGCTGCACTCAACACTCCTCGGTTTTCACCCATTTCCAGTACGTATGTACGACAAACATGACTTTTCGAAAATATTAAATTTAATCCCAAGAATTTCTTCAAATATATCAGTCAAAATAAATTTATATCGAACGTGCAACAAGTGCCTTCTTTCACTTGCATGCACTTTCCTCATAGCCTTTGGGTTACCCTTTATAGCGTGAAACCACGACTGACTGTCTTCGTGAATTGTCCGAACAACTTAATAAAACGCCCATTTTTTTAGTCACATTCGTGAGTGGTTAACAATAATTCACGTTTTTCTTCTCATAATGTTAATCCCACAGTCTAGACTTAATTATTTTCAGAACTAACCTATTTAACCATATAGTAAAATTGTCGCATCCTCTCCTTTTTACCGTGTAAAAAAACAACTAGCTCAATACTTCCAACGTGGAAGAGACTCGACTTCTCTTTGGACTACGTTTAATGCAAGTCAACTCCTCTCTTGGCTCTCTTCTCCTTCCACCGCCTCCCCTTTAAAAATGATGAAAAGTTGGAGCCTTATCTAATAATATCAGTCTTTCGTTATAGTCACTTCCAAAAATAATCAGCTGACTCAACTCATCTAACTCTTATCATTCGCTCTACTTCCTTATTTTGATAAAGATATCAAATCGTCGGATTACCTCGAGTGGAATTGGCAGCTTTCTTCTCTGGAGAGCTTTTGAGTTCGGGAACGAATGAAAAATCTTCAGCTTACGAAGTGGTACATCTTTCGCATCTGAAACATCTGGTGCACTTGTTCTCGTTTTAAAAAGGATCCACAGACGTGCAGCTTCTTCACACAATAACCACATGTTGGAATTTTATCGCTCGTATAGATGCATAATGTTGATTATATCGAATGCCCTATTTTAGCCTACATACGAGTGGCCTACGTATTATTGCCGACTGCCATCGTAATTTTTTTAAATAGGTAGTCTGCTTGAAAACGAAAGTAAAAGCATCCAATTCTTCCTAAAATGTTTACGATATAGTACGTTATTTGGCATTTACTAATGGAATGTGACGGTCATTTTGAGCTTCTGTTTATCTTCAAATTTAAATGAAAGAAAACTTTCTATTTTGGTGACTTTTGATGTTCAGTGCCCTTTTAACTATACCCTTTCAAAATAGTTCGAGCCGAGTTGCAGATGGGTCTTCATCGATTTTTATGGTATTCGCTGGAAATCCAGAATTAATTTGAACTAATTTAAATTTTGTTTTGTTTTCGTTTTGTGGAGTGCACTGGTTAGTATTTGATAAAAAAATTGGTTGTCGATTTTCCTTTGAGTATGAGATTTTTTTTTTTAAACTTTTTTCGTTATTCTTTGCATTAATTTGGAGAATGAAAATCATGAAGAAATTTTTATTTATTATCTTCGACTATATACTTCTGGACCAGTAAAGAAAGATGATTTCTGGTTACACCTGCCGGCGCTAAGTAGGCAACCAGAGCGTACATTTTGACTTCTTTTGCTTCGTGTTTATGTACGCTATCCTTGTGAATTTAAGTGATGTCTTTATCAGATGCATTCTAAATTGGTGAACTCAAGCAAAACGTCAAAAATATGCTGAATGTACGCTATAGTTGCCTACTTTTTTACCGGCACGTCTTGATATTGAAAAGTACATTGGTCATGCGGAGCTTTACTGGTCCAGTACTTTATAGTAAAAGCTTATTATAGATCTTTACTAATTCTCTAATATGCTGCAATCCCGTGTACTTAGTAACAGTATTTTTTTTTAACTTTTTTGTTGAGGGGAGCAAGAGGAGAGTACGTCTTATAACCAACTTCAAATTGCACTTCACGTTATAAAACCACCTGACGTTACAGACGAGGAAGACTCATTGTCCTAAAGGCCATCCCAAATTTAAAAATATTTATTGGCTTTATATTGTCTCTTACATTGAAAAATAGCCATTAGGCTAATTCTTTGACAAGAAAAATCAGATTTGTTTTTATTTTTAAACCGATCAAGAAAGTATAGATCCATGTCGTGTAGATTGGGAGGGGCGTGCCCGCTTTTTCTGTTTCGGTTTTTATCCCATTGATCGTTCAGCCAAAAGTTGACTTTACACGGTTCAGGCTTAGGCCTATCCAATTTATTTATGTATCAGTCGTAGTCCTACATCAAAGACAAAATTCTAGTGCAGCGGCCGCTCAACTCGAAAATGTAGGTTTTCAAAAAAACCAGCTAATTAAAACCAAAATTGGCAACACTTTCGTATTATAAATCACAAAAATAATAACTGTACTAAATTTCGTTGCTATTAATCGAAAGTTACCCATTTTCGAATTCAAAAGTAAAATAAAATTGGACATGTCTGAAATACCGCCCGGATGATCCTCACCAAAATTGGTAGCATGTTTGGAATAGATTATAGTAAATATCGCAGCCAAATTTCGTATTTTACACCTATAAAACCTCCAAAATGAAAATAAAAATGGACATAGGTACTGGAGATATCGTCAAGTCGATTCGCGCCAAAATAATAAGCCTAGTTCTTGTGTTAACACCAATATTTGTATCAAATTTTCTGACTATCAGACCAAAATTTCGACCTGTACCATCACAAAGAATATCATATGTACATTCATACAAATTTGGGCTTTTACTGCCAAAGGTTTTCTTGAGTCATGAAACGAAAAATCAATTGAGTTTATTAGGGGATGCTGATGCCAGTAAGAGAGGCAGAGCAGCGACGGGGAACCTATTGTAAATATATGATGTGAAATTGTGAAATGAAATATGGACCACTCGGTTTACAATAGGCGCTAAAAGACCAACACCCATCCGCAGTCCAAAACCAAATATCAAAAATTTTGAAAGGTTATGTCAATTAAGACTATTGGCCAAAAAGTTGACTTGCTCGAAGGATTCTCGTAACGATATTCTGGTGCTTTAGTTAATATGTCGGCAACTTGATCGGGTGACCTAATATCATTGAAATTTATCAATTTTTGCTGAAAGGCCTCCAGCAAGGCGTAGCATTTGATCGCGAGAGACCTGGAATATATAGATTTTTATTAAAAACCTACATAAAAAACTAGTTGTGAACGTATGTTTCCACCCAGGTTAGACTAATATAGAACCTTAATGATTGATATAGAGTTTCAGGTTAGCAATTGGTGTTTTTTACACAAATAAATAGACGTCAGTACTCGTTTGAGTTGCAAAAGTGCAGTGTATATTCGATGAAACATTAATACATAAGAGTACATATAGTTCATTGCCTGATTGAGAGATAAGGTGAAGATCAGCGAGTGGGAGTGATAGATGACGAGTACATTTACATATATATATGACAACAACTAGTTTCTCACGATATGAGTTATATGTGTATATATAAGGTGTGAGGGGAAGGGGATTGGTGTCATACCCAACACCCCCCCCCCATAATCCTTTGGACCGAACACAAGAAAAAGGAGAAATGAAAAATAAATAAAATTTAAAAAAAACATCCATACGATTAAAATATTAAAAAAAATTTTAGTGTATAAAATAAAATGGTAACATAAATTGCATTGAAATGGTGAAGAAAAAAAATTGCTGAAAAAAATGGTAAGTATATTCATATATGTAAAAATAAAATTAGATGTAAGGTTATTGTATGATATGTAATTAATATGTGTATTTATATATATTTATAGGTATAAGATGTGATTTTGGATACAACTGAAGATGAATTACAGGGAAAATTTATTATATACTTGTTCCATATTTAATTAATTAGATGTTAATGTGAAATTTTGATTTTCTGTTTTCAGGTGTTTGGATCGAGGTACAGCTGAAGATTTAAAGGATTTTGATGAGTTTATTGATCGACTGAAGGATTTTCCATGATTTTGTCTGTTAGGATTATGTGTTGTTTTACAGGAAGAGATTTAGTCAATCGGTCTGCAAGTTGATCTGCAGTAGTAACCTGTTTAAAGGTAAATATTTTGTCTTTATATGCTTGGGCTAGACCATAGCATTTAATCATTAATGTCCTAAGTCTTTTCTAGCCTCCTCCAGAAATGACATGGATTACTGAAATATTATCTTCGTTGACTGTTACAGGTTCAGTGATTTCAAAAATTTCCTTATTTAGCAGCCAAGCTACTTCGATGTCTTCAAAGGAGTCGTGAAGAGCTATCAATTTGGCTGCAGTTGATGACAAAGCATGGATATTTTGGCGATGAACGTCACTATATTGCCGTTTATTTTGATTAGATATCCCGTAATGGATTTTCCTTTTTCTAATTCTTTCATATCAATGGGTCTATTATCGATATCAGAGGCATAGCTTGCATCGACAAAAGCTTCAATTCCAGTAGAATTTGATTGATATAGAATTGAATCATCGATTGTAGATTTAAGGTACCGAATTATTCGACAAACATAATTCTTTAAGGTATCGTCGGAGCTATTTTGGAACCGGGACAAATAATTTACGGCAAAGGCTATGTCTGGCCTTGTACCTCTTGCTACATAGAGTAAGGCTCCTATCATTGACCTATACTCGTTATCATCTTTTCCTATTGAAATTTTGCTCAATTTTAAACCAGTCTCCATTGGTGTTTTAGTTGGGTTTGAATTGCTCAATTGAAATTTTTGGAGAATCTTTTGAATATGTTTTTTTTGATTGAGTCTGATTTGTTGCAATTCAATTTTTCGTTCAATTTCAAACCCTACAAAATTTTTGGGATTATTTACAACTTTCATTGTAAATCTTTTCTCAAAGTGAGAGATTGTTTCTGATATCCATTGGGGTCTATTTGTTGCTAGTAATATATCATCCACATAGACTATCATTATGGCTAAGCCATTTGACTCATCTCTACAAATGTATATACACCTGTCTGTTTTAGACTGTTTGAACTGTGTTTCCAAAATATGAGAATCCAATAACTCCATTCAGTTCTTGCTCGAGTTTTGAGCCCATAAATGGATTTTTCTAATTTCAGTAATTTATTTTTTTCAATTTGAGATCCTGGTGGTGGAATGAGATAAATCTCATTTTTGATGTCACTATTCATATAAGCTGTTTTAACATCGTATTTCACTAACTGTAATTTCAATGTGTTGGTAACTGACAAAAGCCATCTTATCAACAACATTTGGATTACAGGTGCATAAGTTTGGGTAAGATGATATTTGGAGCGATCACTCTCTGTTTGACTTCGATATTAGCATGGTAACATATTTTTTCACATCATGTTTTATATTTGTCAACTTTATCTTATACGCCTTGTTTTCATTCATTCCCGCTCATGAAAACAAACACTTGTAAATGATCATCTACTAAGGTTTGTATCTTTATTGATACGAATAAAGGTCCAGATATGTTTGTTTTACTTTGTTTTATTTTCATAATGTACTAATTCTATTTACACGTGGGTGAAATGGCGGGGCTGGTTATGTTTCTATTTTTGTAGTGTGTTCTTTTATCAGTGGGATTCGTATGTTTCAACCCAGCTGTTTTTTAAACTTTTGGTTTTTTATTTCAAAATTTACACATTACAGGGGGTTACTGTGAACCTTACTCTGGATTTGCTATCCACACACACTAGGTTTTGGATTTATGCCTGGTGTTTGTCTTCCAATCTGTGTTTTTTGAGACTATTGTTGTGAGCTTTAAAGACGTTTCAGAGTGTTTCGGTTGTCTGAGTGTGGTTTCTCATAAAAAATGTGTAATCAACCCTGTTTTGTTGTGGCGTATCGCCACCCCAGTTGGCATACCATAAGTTGACTCTAATTAAAAGATTTTTTCATAAAATTTAATGGGATTGACATACATTATTAAGCCTACATGTAAAGGAAAAGAGCGCCATTCAATAATTCCAGTCCCTAGACCTACATCTTGCTGGAGAAATGTTAAAATATTATTTTTCTCCTTTTAACGCATTTTTTATTGTTTTTTTTTTGGACCAATAGGAATGTAATTCCGAACAAATATTTATTATGATCTATATCCTAACATGTTACCCATTTTGATGAGGATTGGTCAGACTTACTTACAGTGCTATAATTTTAGTTACTATTTTGGAGATAAAATTATTAATTTTGAACCAAAAGCTATAAAATTTGAAACAGATATTCATTATAATTTAATATAATTTGTTTTCAATTTTGGTACAGATAGATCGGCCGGACGGTACATCAGGTAAAACTATTTTTGTTTTTATTTTGGCAATAAAATGCCTAATTTTAGACCAATAGAAAAGTAATTCAGATAAAACATTTATTACGACCTATTCTAACTTGTTACTAATTTTTGTGGGGATCGGCCGGACGGTATTTTCGGTGCAATTAATTTGATATTATTTTGGCTAAAATGTTAGATTTTGAAAGAATAACTATTGGTCGGAAGGTACTTTCAAAAAACCTATTTTATGTTTCTATTTTAGAAGAGGTAATTGTTTTCAGCTGCGTAATTTTATGTCAGCCGTTACAAAATTTAATACAATCATCGCAATTATGATTTATTAACAACTTTTTCGTAGCTGATTTTCTACTTTTCGAAAACCTATTTTTTTAACGGAGCTGCTGCTGAGTTTGTTTCTTCTTGTTATGTAACTTTTGTAACCAGCAACGCTTTAATAGCTGAGTCACCTACTCGGAGTTTGTCAATTGAGATCCAGCCTAAACATTATCATCCCATCTGAGATTGTTTTTTAAACCGTTAGATAAATTAATTAGTCACTGAGATGTTCGCAGAATAACCGCATAAAGTAATCGTCACGAAATGTTTTCGATTATGTCTATGCAGGTAGAGTTCTTATGGTCAGTCACAAAAAAAAAAAAAAATCAAACCAAAACTTGTTGTTGTATTACGTGTGAATTTCATTCGTTTAAAAGTGAATTTAATACCCAGTACCTATTTTACAATTAGTAATTTTGTCGGAGCAAACTTGTGCGTTGATTCACGATTTCGTTTGTAAAAGGAATTAGGTTTTTTTTTTCGTATCGTATATAAAATCTATAAGCGGTATTAATTTTTTTCCTTTCGATTTCTAAAGAACAGGTGTCTATGATTAGTAGTTTATATCAGTATCAGGTACCATGCGTTGAACAAATAACGGAATGTTTTTCTCTTTCACCTGAAGAATATCGGATTGAGAATAAGCTATCGTCTACGTTTGTGCTCTTTTCATTTTTTCTTTCTTTTAAAATTTTGTGGGTTTGGCGTTTGTTTTTATGTACGGTGCTTACCTAGGTTTTCGAAGAAAATCTTCATAAGATCTGATATTAAGATCCAAGTGGAAAGGGTAAATTCGTTTTTCGTTTGATGACCCCAGGAAACTTTGGGCACTATTAGCTGAAATTTATGTACCTATATTACATGCAGTTAAGTATGTATTCATACACATCTCTCTTTTACGCGTGTGGTGGAAGTCGAAATTTTTATCCGATAGTCATAAAATTCGGTGCACTTATTCGGATCTAGACCAGTCATGGTCTTCAACCTTTTTATACCAAATTACTAAAATACATTTTTGAAAAAGACCGGCGGGGCACGAAACAATAAACGTACAAAAAATTCATCAACGTTAGTGTTTTATGTTAGATTCACCAATGGGGGAGATGAGTTACTAATGGAGAAATAAATTTTGCGATTTGAGCGAGCGTGAAAAATTTATTTGGTACTTTTTCTGCTCAAAAACAGGTATGGTTCGACACCCAAAACCACCTCATCAGAATTATAAAAGATTTAAGTTTAATCGCCAGCTTTTAATTTTAAATTCAAATTTCCACATTCTAAAGGTGAAATCTATCACTAAGTACCTATTATAAAAAATAAAAGTTCGATATTTCCCCATTAATTTGTAAGTTCTTTTGCGGGCTCCAGGTTGATGATTAATCGTATTGTTTTTTGTTCAAATCTGGTGGATGGTATATCCGGTATATCCTTTTATGTTGCATTTTTAGAGTTTAAATGTTTCTAAAATGTGTAATTATTAACCAATAGTCACGAAATTTGGTATAGACGTTGAATATTATGTATTGTATTCTGAATTCTGCAAAATTTGCCTTCAATTGGCTTAACGGTTCATCAGTAGAACTGATTTGAAAAAAATCTCAATATTGCCAAGAAGAGAAAATAAATTTCAGATGAATCAACGAAGCTGGTAGGAAAGCAGGCTTGCTGTTATTTTGTTATAAATTTTCTTTCAACTTGCCTCAAATTCTGTATGTATGTTTATGTATGTTATACTAATATCTCAGAAATGGTTTAACTGATTGATATGAAATTTAAGGAATACGTTCATCTCAATTTACTAATGGTAAATCACTATTTTATATGAACATACAATAAACTGAGCTTGTACAGCAAAGGCTTCAACATTAATTTGCTTATTTCTCAACGGATCGACGTGAAATATGATTGTACATTTGTCTTCATTCTCTTATTGCCAACATATCGATTTGTTTGCAATTAATATCGATATATTTATACATAAAAATATTGATAAATTATATCGATACTTTTGATTGTTAGTGGTAGAAAAATTTTTTACATTACTTCACGGGGACAAAAACGAAGAAAGAAGAAAGCAAGAAGAGAGAAAACAAAAAAAGTGAGTGAGAAAATTCATTATGTTTGGGCAATTTCTTACTTGTATGTTGAGAAAGGCAATTCAATGAGTTTCGCTATATGAATGGTATAAATTCGGAGATATTTTAAAATTCTTCTGTTTATTTAATTATTTATAAATTTATTTGAGTACTGAAGCGTCGAATGACACCGCTTTTGAGATAAAGTATCCCCACGTGGAAAGATCGGTACAATTTTTGTCTCATTTTAATCTATGAAATTTGGTTTGATGTGATTTTTGTATTTTCAGTTATATTTATTCGTTCATTTAATTCAATTATTTGAAAACAAAATTCTTATCATTGTTAATGGACCTAAATACTGGTGAACAAATTTGAATTTGGTACCGAATGGATGGGGACAGCTCTTTAAAAGTACCATTTTTCATAGCAGCGTTTAGATGGGCACGCATCCTCTATTATATTTAATACTCTGTAGTTGGTGCATGGGCGTTTAATTTAACAGAATTATAAAATCTGATTTTAGGCCAACAAATTTACTAGCTTTACATTTGTTATGGTGATTCTCTCATCCTTCTATTTTTTCAGTGTATTCTTTTTATCCCTATAGAACCTGGTTCAACTCGGATGTTTCCTTAGTCATAAATCATAATAATCATATGCAGCCTAGGTCCAGCAAAATTCACTAATAAAACCTTTCCTATCTGTTACGCTTATGGTTCATCACAAAATTTCATTACTGGCTGTTATCACTTCTACTGCTGGATAGATTGAGATGCTCATATATCAGTCCAATGAATTTTCTCAAACTTGGGACCTATCTAGATCATTTTCTCACACTTAAAAACCCCTATCCTGTAATTTTCAGCTACTTTGTTGGTCTAGTTCTTCAGAATACAATTACTCACATATATACAATTATAAATACATACATACATACAATTGTTGCTCGTATTATAGTACAGGCTTTGACTACAGATAACTATATGGACTGTAATTAATAGGGGTGGCGGTAATGTGCAGGTGAAGGCAACGTAATCGGTGTAATTGATGGAAGGTGATTTTTAAGGCAAAAAGTTTGGCAACTTTACCAATAATTGAATACTGAAAATTTTTCATTTTGGTCAAAATTACTTTATTTCTCACTCGTTACAGATCTTTCAGTCATGAACAATGTCCAAAATCGTCGATAATACACAAAATCAGAAGGACAAAGACCTTATTCCTCCAATTAGGCTCATTTATAAGCGATATCTTGAATTCACGTTCTTATCAGTATGCTCAGTCCGTATAGTTATGTATATTTATCCAAAGAATATAGGATTTTTATATTTTCTCATCCTTTTATTTTTTCAGTATATTTTATTAATATACCTCATTGTTTATTTTTATTATTTTTATTTTTTATAAAGTAATAATTTAAAAATAAATTTAAGTGCTTTTTGTGTTCTAGAACATTCACTTCAATATGGCCCCCTGCTCCAGCTCCTACAGCCTTTCACTACAGCATATTTATGAAAGATATTCTCACAAAAAGTAAAATAATAAAAACAGAGTTGGTAATATTTTTTCTCAAACACTTGATTTTTTTTTTTTTTTAAATAAAAATTTGTCTTATTAGACTGCTCTTGAAAATTTTCCGCCCTGGCCAATGGCCTATTCGGTCTCCTCTTAAATCCACGTCTGTACATTCAAGTCTCATTAAAATTAATAAGGTCGATGTAGAAAAATTTTTGAATGGTTCCGTAAATAACTCTGAACTGTCTCTATTCCTTATCGCCTGCTATTAAAAATATGTGGAATTTTAGTTGCTTATATGTCACAGTGCGAGTATTCCCAGAAAATTTTTCACACGGTATGAAATTAAAAAAATCACTTATGTAGGTAGCTAAGTACCCGAGATTGCTATTCGCTAATCAGTACGGTGCTCAATCCGACGATACGATTGATATTGAAAAATTATATTCAATACATTTTACTGGCTTGGTGAGTTTAATTGCGTAATTTTGTTGGATCGGTGTTATCAGTTTTTTCTCGTACATTTTGTAGCTTAATCTGCAAAACTTTAACATCATTTTTGTTGTTCGTCAATCACCAATGCCATGTAGACGATGTATTTTGTGCTGCTTCTTTTCGTACCTCTCGTTGCTGGAATTTTGATCTGTTATTTAGCAAGTCTGTTATAAATTTAAACGACAGAACAATTACCGAAATGTTCATTTATTGTCTAACTAATAACTTTCATAAAGAACTGCGAGACTTTTTAGCAGGTTTTTATGTAGGTGTTTGAAAAAAATCTACGTATTAAAATTGACCTGGTTGACCTGGTATTGAGACCCTGGGTTGGGAGTAGGTTTTTTTTTTTCCGTCTCATATTAGCTGAAATTTATATATCTAATTTATTAAATATGCATATCAACCAGCCTTATATTCAAGAAATGCTTGTACATATTTTCGTTTGCAAGTTTTTTGAAAATCTTGTTAGTTTCACAATGTTCACTCCAGTTGTGACTCGTATAATTCAACTTACTAGGCATTCGTAAGGCTACTTCCTTTTTATTGTTTACCTGCGTTAATGGAGCCAAATCTATTTGAACCCTAAGGTTTCGTTTCAGTTTTATTGGATTCTTGTTTTTTTTATGAACAATTCATAAAATTATCGTAAGCTTTTTTTTCACCTCAAAAATAATTGAAAAGTTGAAAGCATCTGATGACATTTCTTGTTGGGTGAGTTACAACTTACCACGAGTTATTATCACCATCCCCTCGTTTATAGCATAAGTATAATATATCTACACTCCATAGAATAATCTTTACTTTTTAAGTAGGTGTTCTTTGGAAAATTTACTTGTTACGCTTGGTGCGGTATTAGCGCCCAGGGTTAGGGGTGGGTACGTTTTTCGTTTCATGACCTCAGGAAAATTTGGGCAGAAATAACGCTAATTCGTATATACATATAGACTGATAGACAGATAGATATAAGTCAGTTTCTTGTTCCCACGGTACAGGTCGCAATTTTTGTCCGATAATCACAAAATTTGGTACGAACATTTGTACTAAGCCAAGGACCAAACCTATCGACTGGACGGTACTTCAGGTAAACTTTTTTTTTCTCTTTTTTTTTTTTATTATTTGCCTGAACTTTTTACAAAAATTAACCACATATTCATGCTTTCTGTTTTTTATTTCATAACTTTATTATATTTCTTTGGTTTTATTTGTAATTATATGATTATTTACCATACTTTATCATCATAATTAATTTTTCATTTCAAGAAATAATGTTTTAAATTTCATATTGTCCAGTATTTTGTCAGGAACTAACAAATTTCATACAATCATAACATAACATTAACGCATATAAACTTACAGACTGTTAATATGACCATCAAAATTTATAATTATTTTTCTCAAAAACCTACTTTTTCTAGCGAGGCTTGTTGTGCTAGAGTTTTTTTCTTTATTTCTGAGTTTTTTTGTTTTGTTTTGTTTTGTTTTTTTCACCAAAAACCAATTGGTTAGTGCCCTCCCCCATTTTAGAGGCCTGTATAGTCATAACTGTAAATGAAATACTCTTTTTCATTTCTCTGCTGAAAATTTAGGCCTGTAATAATAATGATGCATGGAAAATAAATAAGTCTCAATTTGATGCATTAGTCAATTAGTCATATCAATTTTTCGCCTACCTAGTCTATTAGTATTATTCAAATTTTTTGTTTTTTTTAATAGCCAAGAAAATTTTGAGTGTCGTAATGACTCAAGACAAAATTCAAAGTTCTTTTGTAGATTCGGTCTTAGTTCAAGGTATTTCATCTTGTCTGCATTACGGTATATGGTGTACAAATGTATGTATGTATGTATGTATGTATGTATGTATGCATGTGTAGCTTACGGAGATGTAGTATTCCATAAATGCTAATAACTGATAGGCTACGCTTTGTTTTGTTCTTTTCGAACTCTATAACGTCTTTTCGTAGACAATACGAACCTAAGCGGCAATGAGAGACGAAAAGAGTTCATTTAAATATTAAATTTTCTGGTTTTTGTTGTTTTTTTGTTTTTTTGTTTTTTTTAAAAACTTGAATATAGTATTTGTTGTTACAATACAGTTTTCATCTGGCAGATTGTTATTAACGTTTTTCTCGTGATTCATCATAAGCTTTATTTAAAAAACAAACTGTGTACAATATTTTCCAAATCGCATGAATCTATCTTTTCCAACACAGAAGAAAAACATATATATTTTGGTTCCTGTATTACATTAAAGGTGAAAAAAACAAATACCCGGCTTTCACGTTTGCAAAATGGTGTATTAAGTACAGTCATATAAATTCTGCGTCTTTAGTATTGTAAACCGACATTAATTAATCAATAATTCGAACAACAGGTAGACTAGCAACTACTTATTGGCTAATTACTTCCTACGAAGCATAATTTGATAATTTTTTGCTCTTTAATTTTTCCGCGTGTGAATTACTGCGGTTCGTGGACCATTCAGTTCGTTCAGCTTACACCTATTTCTGGTTACCGAAACAAGTTTCAATTTCTTTTTTTCTTTCATGATTTCGTGGAGAGGACCGAGTGTCTCCCTATAAATCTCTCTGTGCGCAATAAACACGTCAGCATATATATTATAATTATGTCTCCTTCGTAAATGAACCATATGGTAATTCGTACAGCATGTACCTACCGAGCGTGCTTGATGTGTCCCTGGTTCTAAAACAGTTTTAGTGAAATCATTCCACTTATTATGGACTTGATTTGTTTGTGACTGTGTCGTAATTAGCGTTCATCTTAAAACGCGTAGGTATTCGCCATATCGTGCGTGGAATTTTACTTCTTGTGGCAATATGAATTTTTTTAAGATGAGAACTTTCTCATTATTTCTTCATTTCATACTGATATTCGGAATACAGAAAAACATCCACATTTTTTTCTTTTCTACCTAGCTTTTTTTTTTTTTTGAAAATTCAGAGGGGCATTTCCCCCTTTCCCCATGCTGGCTACGCTCTTGTAGGGATAGATATATTTTTAGCCATATTTAAAAAGAAAAATCTACTTAATAAAACTGCCTGAGTATTCGGACCCAGGGGTGGAAATGGGTACATTTTTCGTTTCATGATCTGAGTATTTTGGCACTATTTTTGAGAATTCTTATTTTAGGTGTTCAGGCGGTACAGGGATTCGAACCCGTACCGGCCGAACACCTAACCCTCCCTCGCTCACCGTCACAAAAGGCAGCACCGTACTCACTCGGCCACGGTGCCGGGTGACGGTGAACGAGGGAGTGAGTATTGTTATGTGCCGATGTATAGTGTGGCGGTTGCCACACCACTCCCCCCCAGTATAGCGGAGCGTAATACGAATTTCCATACGGAGGCGCCTAGGTAGGGACGTACACCGGAACGTGGTGATGCCCCACCCATACATCACCGCTCCGTGGCATACAACCACCAGCGCCGTCACGCAGAGAACCGGCGGTGTGACGCACCACAGTACAGTCGGTAGTTCGCCTAGTGTCCGAGAGATGGCGTGAATATTCCATCTCCCGGATCACGTCGAGGTCACCACTTTAGGTGTTCAGGCGGTACAGGGATTCAAACCCGTACCGGCCGAACACCTAACCCTCCCTCGCTCACCGTCACAAAAGGCAGCACCGTACTCACTCGGCCACGGTGCCGGGTGACGGTGAACGAGGGAGTGAGTATTGTTATGTGCCGACGTATAGTGTGGCGGTCGCCACACTTATTTTTTTTAATAGATTTTTGAAAAAATCTACTTATTAAACTTTCCTGAGTATTCGAACCCAGGGGTGGAAGTGGGTACGTTTTTCGTTTCATAATCTTATCATTTTGGCACTATTTTTGAAAAAAAAATTTTTTTTAACCCTCTTCCGTTGAGTTGATTTCCAGGCGTAATTTTGATCATGCGAATGGTTTCTAAATTTGAAACACATATTCGGATTCGCTTAAGGAAGAACCTTATTGTTTCTGGTCTGAATCGAGCGCATAGTCCGTCCGGTAGGTCAGTTTATATGCATGTTTTATTGAACAGCGTTCAAGTCGCAATTTCCAATCGATAGGCCTGAAATTTAGTATATATGTGTTTTAGGTCCAGGTCAATAACTGCCAATTTTGCTGCGGATAAGCTTTTAGGGGTGATTTTGTTGCAATTTTAGCAGATTTATGGTTCTAAAAGGAGTAATTATCAAGCTATGGTCACAAAATTTGGTAAATGTATTTATTTGAAGCATATTTAACACGATGCCAAATTTTTTTCTTATTGGTATTATGGTTCATTCCTTGGGGCTGTTGGAGGTTCTAATTTTTCATGTTATCTCATTAAAAGTTGAAATTCTCTTTCAATAGCCACGAAATTTGGTACAAACAGTACCTCCCATACAAAAACCAGACCTAATAATTTTGGTTTTGATTGGTTAATTTGTTTGCAACCTATTGGATATTCAGTGTGATTTTCCCTCTTTTACCCTTCTGATAATAGTTCTGAAAAATTCATTTTCTAGTCTTCATCGAGGAAACTACTTGTTTTCACCTAAAACCAACACGATCTCAGAAAAATGTTAATTTTCAGCCACCCACCCCCTACCGGCTGCAGTACATTAAATTTGAATACGGATACCAAAATCTTCGCTAATATTTTCGTAACCAGAACTTGGATATCTTCACTATACTTCGTTTTGTAATGTGTTATTTTTATAAGATTTTATTATACTCACTACTGCGATTTTAAAATATAACAATACTGCAGCCAACCTTCTGCAACGAAATAATATTTATTTCACATGAAGCTAAAGCCAAAAACAAAAAATAAAATCTTATCTTTAAAAACGCGTGTGGGGACATTACTCGTATGAGGTTTTAGGGGCTCGCACCCCTCGACGACAGTCGCCGCCCAAAGGCTGGCAATATTCGTCTCTATGACGTTAAACTAATATACACGAACGCGTTTGTATGTTCGTACCTGTACGTACGTACAGGTAAGATACATCGTACGAGTCGAGATCAATTACCTGATAACGATCTCGGTAATGTCACGACTCGGTACCAAACGCATTGCGTCGTTTCTTATCATTTTGACGGAGACAGGAAACGACGCAACGTATGACATAATTACGTATTCATACATACGTATGTGTGTCCGTGTGCGTGTGCCAAACTCGGTATATAAACTCTCAGAACCGGCTCAAAAATCGCCAGTGTTCGCCGAGGATTTGGCTCTCCCATACTTATGTGTATGAAGTGGCAGAACACGCAAATACTGTTGAAGACCTTCTAGTGTGAATATCTCTCACGACAAGGTATTCCACAGTGGTGACCCCGACGTGATTTTTTGGCTACGTCGTGGGTGTCTAGAGGCGCGTTGCGCTATTACTAAAAAGAGGCGCGGTGCGCTGGCGAGTTACTCGCTTGTAATACAAATAATTTTTACAAGATCTAGACACCTTTGGCTGTCGAAGCAGAGGTCTTGACTTTGAAAGTGGGAAATTACACCCCCCCTTCCAAATATATTTGCCGGAAGGGAACCAAGACAAGTAGACCTGGAGGAACAAAGTTGCCCTCATCCGCCAACTCCTCCAGCTTCGACCAGAGACTCAGAAGTCTTTGAGACTCCGGAGAAACAAAAAAGGATCCGGAGGCCAGAAGCCTTGCGTTTGGGAGCTGTAGCAAACCCCAACGAAACTACAGCTCGAACACTAAGAAGCGGTCGTCTATTGAGCCAAGACTCCGACCCTTCAACCCCAGACCGACAAACCACGGAGTCTGGAAGACTCTTCGCGGAAAATAAAAGTAAAGAAGTCCAGCACACGATGCCCAACGGAAACACGAACCCGAACCCATCATCAAACCAACCAGCAGCGGGCGGAAGTGGTCAGCCACAGCTGACCCCCGAAGTATTAGCACAGCTCTTACAGCTGTTGCAACTGCAAACATTGCAGAACCCTGCTATCCAAAGACGGAGGATAGAGATTCCGGAGTTCCTACCCAATGAAGTTGAACTATGGTTAACTCTCCTCGAGGGTCGTTTTAAGACAGAGAATCTGCAAAACGACCAAAAATACTCACACATTTGCAGCGGCATGCCCGCAGAAATCATACGCCGCATTCCAGATATCATGGAATGCCCTCCGGCGGAAGCAGACAAGTACAGTTGGTTCTGCAGAAAAATAAGAAATGTGTTTGGTAAGACTCAGAACCAAATTATTGACGATGTAATGGGCGGAATGAAGATTGGAGACGACAAACCCTCCACCTTCATGGCCAAACTTAGACAAAAGGCCGATAATATAGTGTCACCGTCAGTTATTGGAAACCAGTTCTGCAAACAACTTCCCCAACATGTTGTGCAGTGTCTGGCCGCCATAGGTACCACGGTAATTAATAATTCCGAGGACCTAGACTTCCTAGCGAAGAGTGCAGATAGTGCACTAGAACATTCGAGATCGACATCCTCGATCAGTGCAGTATCCGCAGAGACCGGAGAACTAGCTCAGCTTAGAGCCCAGATAGCTCAGCTGACTAGTGAGATCAAGAAGAAGAGTAACAATAATAGCCCAAGACAGGGTAGAAACAACAACCGCTCGAAAAGCAGGAGCAACAATAACAGAAGTAACGATAGAAAATCTAGGTCTAGAGACCGCAAGAGCAATTCTACCAGGGGTCAGAGTCCAACTCCCCCAAGAAGAACATCGTCCCCTAAACCCCGGTCTCAAAACTGGGACGATAAATCCTGCTTCTTTCACAACCGGTTTGGCGCAGAGGCCACCAAGTGCAACAATCGATGCCAATGGTGGGGTAAATCTTACAATAAGTCGTCAAACTAGAAAGAGGGGTCGTCTATGCGGCTGAAGATCCCTCGAAAAAGTATTCACGCCGCCTGTTCATCAAGGACAGGACAAATAGGAGACGTTACCTAATTGACTCAGGTGCTGACTTGAGCATTTTGCCAGTAGATAAAAACCAAAAGGCATTTCCTCCGAAATACTACCTCCGAACTGTGAATGGTCAAAACCTTCCAGCTTACGGAATAGAATCCAGCAAAGTAAGCATCGGTTTACGAAGAGACATGACGTGGTCCTTCACAATTGCGGATGTTCCAACTCCGATCCTGGGTGCGGATTTCCTCGCGCACTACGGTCTGGTCATTGACCTCAAAAATGGAAAAATCATAGACAACAATACTGGTCTATGGGTGGAAGGCAAAACGCTAGCGTACCAACTGGACACCAATATATCCAGTTGCACGAAAGTCGACGAACAATTCCTACGGATTCTGTCAGACTATCCTGGAGTCACTCAACCATCGATTCGCAGGCATCCGACCTATAAACATGATACCATTCATTTTATAGAAACTAAAGGACAGCCTTGCCATGCTAGAGCCCGCAGGTTACTGCCTGATAAACTCAAAGCAGCACGGGAATACTATGATCGTATAATAGGTGAAGGCATATGCCGCCCATCAAAAAGTTCATGGAGTTCCCCGATCCACATGACCAAAAAAGCCAGTGGAGAGTGGCGAATCGTTGGAGACTACAGGGCCTTAAATGCCAAAACAGTTCCTGATCGCTATCCAGTCCCAAATATAATGGACTTCAACGCGAATATGAAGGGTAAAACGATGTTCACAAAAATCGACATCAACTGGGCATTCCACCAAATTCCAATGGCCGAACAGGACATCCCAAAGACAGCGGTCATAACCCCCTTTGGGTTATTCGAATACCTTCGAATGCCGTTTGGACTCCGTAATTCTGCACAAACTTTCCAAAGATTCATCAATGGACTGTTTATGGATTTGCCGTTTGCTTATGCATATTTGGATGACATATGCATTTGCTCAGAAGGCGGTGAGCAACAGCACGAGAAGAATGTAAGAACCATCGTACAACGTATACACGCTGCTGGACTTACTATCAATGTTGGAAAAAGTTTATACAAACAATCCAAGATTGACTTTCTCGGCTATCAAGTCTCGACCGAAGGCATTTCCCCTCTGAAGACCAAGGTAGAGCCTATATTGAAATTCCCGAAACCCTCCAACGTAGCAGAACTAAGACGCTTCTTGGGGATGGTGAATTTCTACAGACGTTGCATTAAAAATGCTGCAGCCGAACAAAGTAAGCTGTTTGCATTAATAAAAACAAACAAAAAGAAAGATAAAACTCCACTCGATTGGACTGAAGAAGCTGAAAAAGCCTTCGAAAACATAAAAGAAACACTGGCAAATGCAACTCTACTAGCTCACCCAGACGAAAGTCTGCCGTTATGTGTCGCGACTGATGCGTCCGACTTTGCTATTGGTGCAACACTGTACCAAAAGGACAATGACAAAAAGCTACCGCTCGCTTTCTTCTCCAGAAAGCTATCAAAAACCGAGAAGAACTACAGCACGTACGACAGGGAGTTACTGGGAATATTCGCTGCGTTGAAGCATTTCAGGCACCAATTAGAGGGTAGATGTTTCACTGTGTATACAGATCATAAACCCCTAACACATGCCTTCACGCAAAAGACAGAACCAGCTTCCCCGAGAAGAGCTCGACAATTGGACTACATAGGACAATTGACTACGGACATTCAGTATATAAGTGGAGAACTCAACACTCCAGCTGATGCTCTCAGTAGGATCGAAGCTATCTCGGCACCGTCTCAATTACCTTACGCTGAAATAGCTAAAGAACAGTTAAGGGATGCAGAATTGCAAGAACTGTTGTCGAACGATGACACAGCTCTCAAATTGAGACAAAGGAAAATCCCTGGTACTAATGTTTTACTAACATGCGACATTAGTACAGGCAAGAATAGGCCATTCCTGCCGACAAAGTACCGCAAATTGGCATTCAGTAGTGTGCACAATCTATCGCACCCTGGACCAAGATGCACTGCTGGACTAGTATCATCAAGATTTGTTTGGCCTCGGATGAAGTCCGACTGCAACAAATGGGCTCGCAGTTGCCTGAATTGTCAAGAGTCCAAAGTAGGAAGACATACTCGGTCGCCTCTCAAATCTTTTAAACAAACGGAGCGGTTTAAAACAATACATATAGATTTGGTGGGTCCATTACCCCCATCCCAGGGACACAGATACCTGTTAACGATGATCGATAGAGCAACTCGATGGCCAGAGGCAGTTCCTCTCCATGAGATGACAGCTCCCACGGTAGCTGCCAGGTTATACGACACCTGGATTGCCCGCTATGGCGTACCTGAAGTCATCATCACGGACCAGGGTCGTCAATTCGAAAGCTCGCTCTTTCAAGAGCTGTCTAAGAAGCTTGGTGTACAACACAATCACACCACAGCTTACCATCCTCAAGCAAACGGAAAAGTTGAGCGATGGCACAGAGCTTTGAAAGCCTCCATTATGGCTTGCGACACCAAGAGATGGGTTGACATACTACCAACCATCCTCTTGGGCCTTCGATCTGCTCTTCAAACGGACACGGGTCACTCTGCAGCGCAGTTAGCGCTCGGCGAAGAGCTACGCCTACTAGGGGACTTTTTCACCCATTCGAAAGAAATTAGCCCCGAAACGCTTGTCCAAGACATACGGACTGACGCCAACAACTTCCTGAATCAGGCAGCTCGTCATGGCCAACCAAAGGTTTATGTCTCCAAACACTTGGCCACAACATCTCATGTGTTTGTCAGAGACGAAAAAATAAGATCTTCGTTGGAGAAACCATACGCCGGTCCCTATAAGGTAGTATCACGAGATGACAAGAATTTCGTGATACTAATCGCAGGTGAACAAAAAACGATTTCAATCGACAGATTGAAACCTGCGTACCTTATAAACGACGACAAGAAAATGCTCCAAAGAGCAAAGAGGAAGATGACACACAAGGAAATAAGAAAGGAAGAACAGACTGAACAGTCCGAAACAACACAACCACAGAAAGTTGAGGACAATCCAGTCGAAAATGGTGATAAATCACAAAAATCACCAGAAAAAAAAATAAAAATAAAGAAAACGGTAAAGTTCAATGACGAGATCGTCAAAATACAATACGATCCGTCGGCCCCCTTGTGCCCACGAAAAAGAGGCAGGCCCCTTGGCAGCAGAAAGCAGAAAAACCTAATTCCAACTCGAAAATCCGAGAGATTGGCACGGAGAAACTGAAAATATTCACGAAAAGTTAATATCCGTAGCGGAAGAAATAAACCCGCATAAAAAGACGTACGAGAATCTGGGAATATTCGCAACAATAGAAATTCTTCAGATAAGCAGAGAAAAAGTGCGTACAATAAAAATACGACACGAATAAACAAATCCACGTGCAATACGGAAGAAAAACATTGCAACGTGTTTCTATTGACAAACAATACCGATAACAAAATAGTCAATAGATCGTGACGTCACAAACGAAGAGTGCATTCCTTTGTGAAATACAAAATTCGAAGTACGAAAATTCAAACATGCTTAACTCTGCTTGTACTTAACCAAATTTAACCGGAAAACTTTTAAGCTAAAGAATATTGAATGCACTATCCCCTCCGAACAGGACCGAAAAAGATAACGACTTGGAATAAAGCTGCGATCGAAATAATTCTCGCAAAGTTTTTCATTCGCTTTTCGACTGTCGAACAAAACTGCCGAAAACAATTTTCTACAAATTTTTTCTCTTTTCTTTTCTTATTTTTACCTGTGCTAATTCCTTCCTCAAATGTCGTCTTCAACAGGCACTCCGTTCTCCACTCAGCCGTTCCAATTCGTGGTACCACCTGCCCCCCTGCCTATAAAGACAAAGGAGCAGTTGGAACACGAAAAGGAGGCGGAACGTATAGAGAACGAGCTCCTAATGGACATGTCGGCGGCGGACATCGTGAAAATAATGTCCGCCCCCCTTCCTCCGTTGATTTCGCCGCCAAAATCGCCAGAAAGAGTACCGGAAGTGGCGATCCCACCTCCGGAACCCTTAGCACTAGCGAGGTTGGAGACGAAACAACCTCAGGTGGAAGAGGTGCGAACTCCACGCCCTCCCCTCACCAAAAGCCTGGTTTACAGACCATCTGGGAGTTCTAACTCCCCGATGTACCGAAAACCGAGGCCTCTGACACTGACTGACCCCCGCCTGTCACATCGCTCCCATCCTATCACCCGGCTCCAACACAACGACCGCCGAGAAGAAGGGGACAAATAAGCAGAGAGGCCTACCAGGCCCGTTTAGACGCACGAAAACAGTCGTACAAATGCGTCGGGGCCGCGGTAGGCTCGGCCCTCGCTAAGTGGGAGCGGGACCAAAGGCAGTAAACTCGATAAGTCCCCCCAGGCACGCGACTTATCATTTTCGCGGCGCGAAAACTGGGGGGGAGTAGCTGTGGGGACATTACTCGTATGAGGTTTTAGGGGCTCGCACCCCTCGACGACAGTCGCCGCCCAAAGGCTGGCAATATTCGTCTCTATGACGTTAAACTAATATACACGAACGCGTTTGTATGTTCGTACCTGTACGTACGTACAGGTAAGATACATCGTACGAGTCGAGATCAATTACCTGATAACGATCTCGGTAATGTCACGACTCGGTACCAAACGCATTGCGTCGTTTCTTATCATCTCGACGGAGACAGGAAACGACGCAACGTATGACATAATTACGTATTCATACATACGTATGTGTGTCCGTGTGCGTGTGCCAAACTCGGTATATAAACTCTCAGAACCGGCTCAAAAATCGCCAGTGTTCGCCGAGGATTTGGCTCTCCCATACTTATGTGTATGAAGTGGCAGAACACGCAAATACTGTTGAAGACCTTCTAGTGTGAATATCTCTCACGACAAGGTATTCCACAACGCGTTTCAAACGTAATTTTAATTTTTAATTGTTTTCTCATATAAGTGTTTTTTTTTTTTTGTTTTTTTATGTATATAATCCACAGTTCTCTTCACGGAAAGAAAACCATCAAATAATTTCCTAAAATTGTAATTTTTCATTTCATAAAAAAATAATAATTTTTGACACATTCATAAAATATTTTGAAAACATGATACTTAATTAGTATATTTTATCGCATGTATCGTATTATTGGGATATTGGTAGCTTCTTACAAAAAATAAAAATATTTTATATGTTACTTTATGAGAAGAATGTTGGTGATATAGGTGATTTTTAAACAAAGAAAATCTACTTTTTCTTGCGAAGCTTGCTGTGTAAGAGTTTTTTATTTTGATCTTCTTTTTTCCATAATGAAAACTGAGGTTCGAATAATTTCACTGGAAAGAATGAAAAAAATAATTTCTTGCAAAATGCAATCAACGAAATGAAAACACTGGATTCGATAATGTCTAAAAATCATTATTTCAATGCTAGAAATCCCATCTTCTTTTTACTTCTTGTAATGTGAAGAATTAGACATTCGTGATTTTTTATTTCTTCGTGCAATAAAAATGATATTTTATCAGCTCCTATATTCGTTTTTCTAATTGTTCATGTACCGTCTTAAAACTCTCCTAATACTCTGATCCTCCACTTAGGTAGATATACCTATTATTAGCCACACTCTTTTATGTTGTACACTTTTCTCTTGCTTTCAGTCTTTCTCACTTCTTATGCTACTTTCGTATAATTTTGTGTTATTCATTAGTTTCATTACAATGTATTCTTTGTGGTTTATTTAGACTACGTGTTTTATTTAATATTCTTTACCACTGAGCGAACGAATTACCATTTTCAGTATTTTCAAACGTTCATTTTACCATTACAGTCAGAATACGATCACAAATGACTCATTTGCACTTATTTGTTGTGAACGAAATGAATGAACTCGTCTCCCAGTTTCAGTGTCGTATCCAGGATTTGCTGAAGAAGGGTCTAAATGCTAAATTTTCGCTGCAATCATTAACGATAGTTCACTAATCTCTAAAAATAGTTCACCTTATCTAGAGTATGTTGATTCCCCAAGGGAGGCTATAGTCTTTGTGGCCTCCCTTGGATTCGCCACTTCCTTGTTTTATATTATTAGGTAATAATTTGTTCTTAAGTTTATAATATAAAACTAGCCGTCTCGTTGATTGTTATTTAAAACATTTACTTTGTTTAACCAGCTACAGTGTTCTTTTTCATTAATTTGGATTCTTCTGCGTCATTATGGCACCATTCGGCTTGGTTTGTACGCTTCAGACATTTATTCTGGAATCCTTGAATACTTGCACAAGAATATTTGAAATTGGCGTTCCAAAGAATCGAGCTTATATGCCCGAATTGGCTGCAAAAGGTTATATTGTACATCAATAGATGTTTATTAAATAATTATAGGGAATGCGAATATATATAAGCGAACACTTTCGTTATTCTGTTGCTGGTGGCGTAACTGCGGGAATAATGTCATTACTTTTCTATCTGTAAATTGCCAATTTGAATCCCCATGCCATTAGACCTATAGAAATGGTGATACCGACATTAAGCTGAGTGTCATGTTCACATATTTGATATTCCCCCTCCAGATTTGACAGCAATACAATTGGCTGTGTAGGTGTGGTTTGGTTTACCACTAAACAGCCTGTATGTGCTTCTCTCGGGTGTGTTGCATGGTACTTGCATCGCAAGTCCTAGGGGGTGAGTGCTATGGGGAATGTGAACATATGTATGCGCACACTCTCCGTATTCTATCGACGGTGGCGTAGCCATGCGGATAATGTCATTCCTTTTCAATCTGTAGGTTGTCAATTGTCATTTCGAATCTGCTTTGACAAACGTACATAAACGTTTTTTTGTTTTTTTTCTATTAAGCCAATGTATAATCAGTGAGTAAATTTTTGAAGCATAAAAATTAACACATCGCTATTTTTTCATTATAATAAAGCTGCAAGATATTATTAGATCTTCCATAAGAAAAACTAATGGAGGTGAAATCTAGTGCTCTGCTCTTACTTACCATCTTGCACAGGAGAATCCTTTTCCTGGGAAAGTATGCAGTTGGTGCATGGAAAAGTAAACTAACTTGACTACCGCACCTCAGCCCATGTGATTCGTTTTCCAAGAGTCACATAACATCTTCGATATTTACCACCGTTCGGAACCTTTTGTTGATCTTGAAGACGTACCTATGAATTACAATTCAGCCTTATCGCGAAATACTAACTCATACTCAACTGCACTATGTGTAGGCATCGGTTTAAGATCGACTAAGTTGCTGTGTACAAACCAATTGGATGCTAGGAGGCACTTTGAACATGTAATTTGAATTTTAACTAGCAACTTATTTCCAGGGTGCAAAAGTTCGTTCCTACGTCATTTTTTTATATTTTTGTCATTTAAAAAGTTTTTACTCAATTTACGAACGACTTATTTACTGTTTTCGTTTTACGCGGTCCTTCCATGTCAATCAACGATCTGAAATCTAAATGAATGCTAATATATTTAACTTTATCTTCCTATTTTATCTCTAAAATCATGTTTTTGGTGATACTGTTGGACAGACCTTTTTTTCTGGGGTTGAAATTAATTATATAATACTCACCTATTCTTGACTTTGTATTCCTTTTTTTTTTCTCAATCAGCTGTTGCTGAAGATGTAAGATGCGGTACCTTGTTTTAGTACGATATTTAGGAAGCTTGATTGCCAAGCGTAAACTTAACCAGGTTGTAGTCTATACGCATGGATTTTTACTCGTATTTAGGTAAGGATTTATTTCTCTGGTATTTTTCAATAAATAATCCAACGAATGAATTAGATTTTGACTGAGCTTTCGTCATAATCCCTTAAAAAATTTAAAAAATGTATTTGACAATGTGATATGTGTTGAGATGTTACATGTGCCCACAAAATAAAGGTCAAACTTCGATAATTACATGTTTTTCTCAATAACAGAGAAGTCGATAAGATTTTATCAGTGACTGTATCCCAATGTTGTATCTACGCGTTATTATTTTTATGGATTGCTCGCTTTTAAATTAATTTTTCCTTCATGACGTAAACTTTTTATGATTATATAAATGAAAAATTAAGAAACAAAAAAAACTTCTTCTTCCAAAAAGAATTGGAATATGGATTCAGTCAGTCAGCGATGCATTAAAACCATGAGTAATTGTCTCAGAAAATGTAAAGAATGAAAATTATTCTGAAAACACGACAACCGAGAAAGATCGTTGCGTTATTTTTTTAAATTTTATTTTATTTTTACTTTTTTGTGTCTAAACTATGCTATTGAGTACTCTGGTATTGTTTCTTTATCAGAGTTATTTAGCTGGGCACTGATTTAAATTCAAACAATGGAAAAATTTCTGTAACATAATTTGGGGCGATTCCTTCACACACGTCTGGTTCTCTTGGTTAGATTTCACGGTGACAAAATATTTCTGTTAAGTCAGTGCAGCCACAGGGGTGCATACTGAAAAACAAGTTGTGAATTAATAATGAACTCGATTCAGCCTTGACTGTACCAGTATTTTTGGCGTCTGTTGGAAAATATGTGTGGGGTTCACATTCTCTGCTTTTTAGTAATTAATGGTCCATTACAATTTTCTGTAATTACGAAGCTCAAGAAGAACGTAAAAGTTCACGGTTACATAAAAGCGCAAGCACTGGTCAGTGTGTAAACACCTTCAATATGGATAACCCAGTAGCCCCAGTTCACCAAAGTTAATCGAGAGTGCGATGATTCTAAAACCTAAAATGGATGTAGAATTTCTGCACATGCGCAGCAAGTCTGACAGAAAGTCTTCTTTCGTCTGCTTTCAAAGTTGTTTTCAGAATTCACTGGGTTCACAGAAAAATCTTCACATAGCTTAGATTCACAGAACCAACAGACTGAAGACATACACAGAAAGACCGACTGCGCGTGTGCAGATAACCTTTGCCCATTTTACTTTGATGATAATTTCACTGAATAAACAATCCTCTGCGTTAACACTATGGTACGAGAAAATTTAAATTACCTGGCAGCTTTTCTTCTTTCCTGAATGAATGGAATTATCTAACACCTAGTCATCATATGCGATTATAACTCACCAAACCCATACTTACCGAATATTTTAAATAGACATCGATCAACCACGAATGGGATCCTGAAGAACTCGTTTGGGAGCAAGAGGTGCTCGGATGCATTTATCCACATTATTTCAAGCATAAAAAACGTATATTTCGAGACTGTATATTTGCTTGCATTCAGACAGCATTCGTATGAAGTTGTCTGCTCTCAGTGCCTAGCCTCTCCTATACGAGTGAATGCGCGGCTAAGGTCTGATAGTTAATCTCCCCCAACAAGGAGAACCTCCTTCTGAAAAATGGAATTGTTGTAGACTTTACCCTTAATTCGTAGCACTCCTTCTCTTAGTCTCTACTTTATTCTTTTGTGGAATGGGGAGAAAGTGAAGAGAAAATTAAAAATAATAAAGAACTCTACATTGTACGAATTTCAGGTATTTTGGGTTTTGTGAAGGTCCATTTCTCCGGCCCCACTTTCAAATTTTGACCTGAAACTTTTTAGCCTAATTGTGCTTAGTTTGTGCTAATATGTGCCATCAATTTTAGAATTTCTGCTCACCCACTTCCTTAGATATAAACAAAAGAGTCTGGGTGGGGTTGGAGAAATGCTAGCCCCCCACTTCGAATTTTGAATCTAAACTTTGTATGCTAATTGTGCTTCATATGTGCTAATTTGTGCAGTTAATTTTAGAATTTGTGCTCATTTATTTTCAAATATAGGGGCCTCTGAAATTTATGTGTCAACCGCCCCCCCATTTGGAATTTTGAGTTGAAACTTTGCATGCTAATTGTGCTTAATTTGTGCTAATTGTAACGTATATTTTTGTCTATTTTTAGAAATGACGAACATATTCGTCCACCCATTTTCAAACACCAAAAACGTAGATATTTATCAACAATTATCATCCTATAACTCTTTATAAACAACCACTAAATTACCCGTATTCGATTTTATAAATATAGATATATTATCTGTATACTCATGACCTAATTGTGCCTGTCCCTCGAGTACTCGACGAGTCAGCACAACCCTATAATAACAACACCCTACCTCACTCTACCTATCCGACACGTACGTTTTCATACCCTGAACAAGTATATAATCCCTCGATTAAAAAGACACAGTTCCTCGACAGCTACTTCTAAGTACCTGGAACCTCTCTAGTAGAAGTCTCTAGTGAACAGATAGTCTTGCTTGTTGGATTGTGATTGTATATGTATAAATATTAACGTAGTAATATATGTACTGTAATGTACAAATTATTATTTTATTAAATGTATAAACTCACTCATGTGTTTTAATATATTATTGAGTCTCTACTATAAGTTAAGGTCCACTATAGTTTGTGGATAATAAACTTGAAATATTTTAAGAAGTATAGCTGCTTTTAGTACGTGATATTTCATGTATGGTGTAACATCGAAAGTGGTTCTAATTATCTACATTACCACCTCTTTTGGCCGTTACACTAATTTGTGCTGCAAATTAAAAATTTTATATTTGTGGTTTTATGTCTCCCCTCAGCCCCCCATTTTGAATTTTGACCCAAAATTTTTCATACCAACTGGATTTAAATAGTGCTAAATTTTGCTACCAATTTTGGAATTTGTTATCACCCCCTTCTTAATATATAAAAAAAAGTTTGTGGGTGGGGCTGGGGAAATGCTAGCCCCACCCATTTTGAATTTTGACTCAAAACTTGGCATACTAATTGTGCTCAATTTGTGCCAATTTGTGCCAACCATTTTAAAATTTGTGCTCACTTCCCAAAGATAGGGAGTATGAAAGATTTCCCCTCAGCCCCCCTTTTTGAATTTTTATACAAAACTTTGCCCACTACTCTTTTTTGATTTGTGCTTAATTGTCCCAACAAGCTTATAATTCCTGTACATTCAAATCTTTAGTTATTTGCAAAACAAATTTGGGTGGGGCTGGGGAAATGCAGCCCCACCCATTTCAAATTTTGACTTGAAATTTTGCAAACTGATTGTGCTCAATTTGTGCTGATTTGTGCCAACCATTTTATAATTTATGCTCAATTATTAACTGAAATAAGGGGTGAGGAAGGTTTCGTCTTAGCCCCCCATTTTGGAATTTTGAGCTGAAACTTTTCCCATTATTTTAACTTAAATTATGCTTATTTGTGCCAACTTTCTTTTTTAAAATTTTAAAGTTGCAATTTCAAGCAACTAATAACAATCACCCATTTCTGCTGTAGCCTAAATAATAGTCATTTATAACAAAATTTTCAGTAGGGTCAAGAAAATTCAAGCCTTCCATTTTAAATAGGAGTTAAATTTTATTACAATTTTTATGACAGTTTGTACCAAATTTTTACCTTGGTACTTTTGAATACTTTACAGTATGTCAGATTTTCTTAATTTGGTATTTTCTGGTTGCTACTAAAAAACTTTGTAAGTACATGTAAATTTTTCCATTGATCACTCTCTATTGACAGTTTTTTCCATTTAAGTTGCCAAATTAAAAATATTATCATAAAAACCTTCTATGTGAATTAAATAGAAAGAAAAAAACAAATTTTTATGGTCATATGTGTATAAATTATTAAGTATGTATTCATGCTAATTTTGGTTTTATATACTTAATAATTTAGAAAATACATTTGGTGATGTATCACACAATAAAATGTAAAAACTCAATATTAAGCCCCTATAGGGGCCCATTTGGGGATGAAGAATGGGTCAAATGGAGAAAATAACACCAAATTCGGTCTGGACGCCTCAAAAACCATATTTTGTGGTGTATCACACAATAAAAAGTGAAAACTCAAAATTAACCCCCTTTTGAGGCCCATTTGGGGATGATGAATGGGTCAAATTGAGAAAAGAACACCAAATTGGGACTTGGCGCCTCAAAAAACATATTTGGTGATGTATCACACAATAAAATGTGGAAACTAAAAATTAATCCCCTTTTGGGGCTCATTTGGGGATGAAGAATGGGTGAAATGGAGAAAAGAACCCCAAATTTGGACTTGGTGTTTCAAAAAATATATGTGGTGATGTATCACACAATAAAAAGTGAAAACACAAAATTAACCCTTTTTTGGGGCCCAGTTTAGTGATGAAGAATGGGTCAAATAGAGAAATGAACACCAAATTTCAACTCAGAGCCTCAAAAAAAAATATTTGGTGATGTATCACACAATAAAATAGGAAAACTCAAAATTGGCCCCCTTTTGGGGGAACATTTAGGAACGAAGAATGGGTTAAATGGAGAAATGAACACCCAAGTCAGACTACTTGTTCAAGGTATGAAAACGTACGTGTTGGATAGGTAGAGTGAGGTAGGGTGTTGTTATTATAGGGTTGTGCTGACTCATAGAGTACTCGAGGGACAGGCACAATTAGGTCATGAGTATACAGATAATATATCTATATTTATAAAATCGAATACGGGTAATTTAGTTGTTGTTTATAAAGAGTTATAGGATTATAATTGTTGATAAATATCTACGTTTTTGGTGTTCAAAAATGTGTGGACGAATATGTTCGTCATTTCTAAAAATAGACAAAAATATACGTTACAATTATCACAAATTAAGCACAATTAGCATGCAAAGTTTCAACTCAAAATTCCAAATGGGGGGGCGGCTGACACATAAATTTCAGAGGCCCCTATATTTGAAAATAAATGAGCACAAATTCTAAAATTAACTGCACAAATTAGCACATATGAAGCACAATTAGCATACAAAGTTTAGAGTCAAAATTCGAAGTGGGGGGCTAGCATTTCTCCAACCCCACCCAGACTCTTTTGTTTATATCTAAGGAAGTGGGTGAGCAGAAATTCTAAAATTGATGGCACATATTAGCACAAACTAAGCACAATTAGGCCAAAAATTTTCAGGTCAAAATTTGAAATGTGGGGGCTGGAGAAATGGACCTGTTTTGTGAGACCCGAGCTGGGACTTAAACCTGCACGACTAAGGCGCAACACACATTTCAGCTAAGCTACATTTAAAATGTTGCTCAGCAATTATGATTCTACCTCCACAGCCATGTGATGCGCTACGTTTTCTATGTTCAGTGAAGTAACTGAATTTCGTAAAGTTGAGACGAATTTTTGCATAGTTGTAAACGGCTGTGATGCGTGAACCACAATCAATGAACCACAATCAATGAGCAACGTTTCAAATGTAACTCAGCTGAAGTGTGTGACCAGCTTAAAGTTATATAGATACTAGTCCATAAATATGCCAGTTTGTATCCTATTGCTCATTAGTAAATTCATTGATATTTATGTTAAATTTACTGTGAAAATAAAATTTATTCATCATTACGTCATTTCGTCATTATCTGTGACTATTGTTTTTTTTTTTTGCTTTTCCATTAAATTTTCATGTTATATTTACTGATAATCACACTAATAAAGCAAAAACTCTGTTGCTACATTATGTCACGATATAGTTGTAATCGTTTCACTTGAAATCTACTTTTGCTTGACAGACTGAAGGGCCAGAGAAGCAAACCTCTTATCATATACAATATTATGGGAACACCAAACACAATCAGAGTTATCGAATGTAATTGGAAAAGAACTGTTCTTTGCAAAATACTGAAATTTTGTTGAAACATTAACTCAAATTTGCTTGAGATTCTGTACAAATTTCCCAGAAATTGTACCGTTGGTTCTCGAGATATAACTGAAATTCTGAAATGTTTGTGGGATCCTAACTGTAGACAAAAAATGGCGTATTTCCGTACTCGCATCTATAGGGCTCTAAAATGACCATGCAGATCATACACGGTAAGGTCAGTCTCACTACTGACCATGCAAAACATTTGATGTGCTTTTTATTTTGTTGAGATACACTTCATATAATATGTAGGCCTAACCACTATTATAGCACTAAGAAGTGGCAATATGTTTTAATATTGTGGATATGTGCATCCGAGTCTTTCAGGCTTCATTACTTGATTGATCGATGTCTATTTAAAATACATGATAAGTATAGGTCTTGTGAGTTACAACCACTACATTCGATAATCAAGTGCTTACCAATGTCATTTCCCCAGGAAGGAAGAAAATCTGCCAGGTAATTTGAATTTTATCATACCATAGTGCCAGTGCAAAGGATTTTTTATTCAGTAAAATTATTATGAAAGTAATGCTTTTATAAATGAGTTGGAATAAATCATTGTGCTACAGTAGGTTGACAATGTGAATAGAGGATGCCTACCTTGGCTGCTGCAATAATGTGCTATGCATCCAGCATTTTAGCATTTTGGGAGCTAAGTGTACGCGTGCGTAATGAGTGTTTGTATTAAACACAGGTGAATAAGTACAACATCGTTCTGAGAAACGAGCATACAAATTAGTGCTAGAGGCACAATTCGGTCGGTTTCATTGAAGTTGCTATCCTTACTCCATTAAACCCTTGAAATACTTAAAAAGTATGATCTTTTACATATAAATGAAATTTTAGAAGAAGCTTCAAGAAATAAAGTGAGTTTAGAAACAAAAAGTTTAAGCTAAGAAACCGAGAAAATTGAAGTTGAAGATAAGATATACCAAATTGGTTTAATTTAATGTTATCAGTTAACTTTTCTTTATAGATAATTTATGATAATACTCAAAAAAAGTAAATTATTGAAAATGAGCAGTTTTAATCGAATCAGTTGTCTTTAAAATAAAGTTTATTGATAACATTAAATTAAGCCAATTTGATGCACAATTTCATCATCTTCTTCAATTTTCTCGGTTTCTGAGGGCTTAAAGTTCTTGTTTTTTGACTCATTTTATTTCTTATAGCCTCTTCTATAATTTCATTTATGTCGAATAAGTAGTTATCTCTTTTTTTAAGACAGTTATAATTAAAAATTCAAAACTTTTCCTATACTTACAATGTTAACAATAGGTCGGGGTGGGCTTATGGAAGAGGGGTGTCTGGCCTCATTGAACGCCCTGTAAAACGTAGCTTATTGTGCCTTTAGTCTAATTCATAATATGCTCGTAGGTTCAGATGAAGCCTATCGTTATATTCAACTCGACAAAGCTGCTGCTGCTGCTGCTGCTGCTCTGTTGCAGCTTGATGTAGCGTCCGTGGACATCTGTTGGTGTTTGGAGGGGTATGGGTGCATAAGTTATTTTATTTCTGCGTCAATTGATTGCGTATATTCTGAGCTCCTTTAATCCTCAAAGACAATGCCTCTGATTGGAATCATTTTCTCGGTGTTACCGTAAAAAATTAAAGGAAAAAATAAAAGCTACGACCTCTTCGGCTCTTCTAACTTCGACACTTTCTTCGCATGAAACCACCCAAGACGTCTAACTTGTAATTTGAGTTTAAGCGCTCAAGGCTCTTCACAATCGTAGATCTGCGGGAACGTCATTTTCTCCAGTTTACTTTCATCGTGTACAGTTCTTTCAGTAACTCACTTATTTTGTTCGTATGCCGAAAAACGTATTATAGAAGTTGAACAATTTTACGACCTCGTTAACGACAGTAGATACCTACACATTACACAGTACACATACACCCCTACGCAACTTTCTTTCAAATTTCACCATGTGTGAGTAACTGGTGGCCTATTTCGCGAGCCGATACTTTATGAATTTTAATTACGGACATATTTCTTCAAACTGGAAAGGGAAAAAAATTGTTTCCCTTTTTTGGTCACTGTATGATTCATACGCATATCGTTAAAATTTGAAGTTGAAGGAAAAGTGCTGATTCTTCGGCGAGCCTTCGTGCTTCATTCGTGTGTGCGTGTGAGCGCTTTTGTCTGCCTGTCGGTTGAGTACATCGTAAAAGTGTGTTGTGATCCAGTAATGCTAGTAGCACACCTGACGTTGGATGACAGTTTATTTATTCGTATAATGATCACCGTGTTATTGAGAACTACCTATTTTTTTCTTTTTTTTTCTTATGCGCTGGAAGAAAGTGGATTTCTCTATTTGACTCGCGCATAGGTTTCTTACGTAACTCATTGCTTAATTTTTTCGTACGAATCCTTACAGGTCCTGCTGTGCATGGGAAAATTATACGAAAATTTGAATTACCCACGTACGAAAGGTTAAATATTAATTATTTTGGTCTTCAGAAATTTACTTGGACATCTAACATAAGAATAAGTAAAAATTCCTTATGTAAGACCATAAGTGATAAAATGGGAAGCGAGCGAAAAATGCGAGTAGGCTACTGTACTAATTTCTTATTAATATTCTAGAATCTAGAATAGGAACTGAAGAAACCTAAAATCGTAATAATTACAAATATTAATGTAAAGCGGGAAATTTAGAAAATTGTTCGGCTCGGTTAATCTCAAAATTAAGTTGATCGATTTTAATGAATTTTTGTTTACGGAATAGGTTATAGGCTTGGTTTTATTGTTGTGTCACACCTAAAAACTTATTTTTAAACTTATTTCGAAAAATGGAAGATTAATATCGTTGCGTGACATGAGGCTGACATAATAAAAACATTTGAACATTAAAAATTAATACCGTTGCAATTTAGCTGCGTAGTATCTAATCTCACTCGCAACTACAATAATAACCACAATTTATTCCAGAGGTTCTATAACTGCTGAATTAACCATTGTGTGGATTTGTGCGTATTTAAAGAATATCGAATAAGTACTTGACTAAACAAGAAAAAACAAAAAAAGGCCGATTGCACGCCAGTTTGAAAGGTCTATTATTTTTTCTTTTGTACAGAATTTCATTCAAATTATGTGTAGTGCGGGTTGCGTTCATTGTAGGCGATTTGCCAAACGAAGCTGGCACGTGGGACATCTGACATTCGATAATGAGAACAATTTCACTTTTCAACAGTGCGAGTAGATGAGGTTTTTATTTTTACAAGTTCCTACATTGTAAAAATAATATTGAATAGTATGATAAAAAATCACTTTCCTTCTGCTTGATTAGTATGAATTAACATTTAAATGAATTAGCATAAGTAAATTTGCCCTTGGAATTGAAGTGAAAAAATAAATAAAATAAAAATAATTTTTCTAATCGATATGGAACAAGTTTTTATTCATTTTTAGCTTTTTTTTTTTTTTTTCATTAAATGCGATCATTTGGCTTGAAGACATTGAAAACATGGAAAAGTTAGGTGGGGTACGTGTATAGGGAAGCATTCAGAATACAGTATAGCTATTTTCTCTAATGTGGCTGTGATTTTGTGAATGTACATTTTGATCTGTATTTTTAGGATCTTAAAAAAAAATCAAAAGTTACTTTATGGTTGATTATCATTTAGCGTAAACCATCGCCAATAAACACAATCCGTTTTTGATAAAAGTGATATATTTAAAGGTGGACGGTGTATTTTAATTTAAAATTAATATTTTGACATAGGTCTACGTGAGGAGTAGGCTTAACTTTGAAGATGAGGTCGATAGTGATAGGAGTATGTTAGTATAATGTGTTGATAATTAGTGCCGTGAGTAGAAAAGACTGGTGTCGTGTGCAAAAGTCTGATCGGAGAACTAAAAGCTGGTAGAGCAATATGTGTGTACGAGGGATGGACCAATCAGATGGTAACTGTATAAACTAATAAATAGAAAAGTTGATTTCGTTAGAAATGATGTAAAGGCGAATAAAATGATAATTTTGTTAGATGCGATAAGAATTATGATATTGTGTATAAATAACAGCTGTAACTATGAACGATCAGATATCTAGGTTATTTAATCGATAAAAATGTAAAGACAGTGAAGACAGTGTAATGATAGGAAAATAGTTATTTATGATACAAGTGTGTTAAGTAGGTGATTCCGATATGAGTGTGATCCTTTCTGCATGAGCTGAAGGCAAGTAATGCAAATCACACGAGTAGCAATTACCTATTTTGCACGAGTGTCGCGTACTATTTTTTTCAACGCCTTCTCCCCCAAAATACAAACAAAAAAATGGAGAAAAATAAATATTTTAGTAACTGGCAAACATATAAGCGCAAAGTATCACAATTCCTTAAACCAGAAGTAGTGGCGCGGTGGTTAAGGTGCTAGCTTTTGAGTGTGGAGATTAGAGGTTCGATCCCCCCAGAGCAGAAAACTTTTATTAATAAAAAAAAAATTATATATCAAAATAAATAGGTAATATTAAAGTGTATTGTAATGTTTGATGAGACTTAGTGCCCATATGTCCAAAAAAACAAAAGTCACGGTGTTGAATAATGTAAAAAACATCAAAGAGCCAATACTTGAAAAATTATGTTAAAAAATGTCGTTGAGATTTCCTTTTTACATACAGTAAAGAGGCATAAAAACATTTGTTTTTAAGGTAGGTGTTGAAAAATTATTGTTGCAATACAAGATTATTCATTTAGTCACAAGAATGGAAGGCTGAGTGGCGGAAACTTCTGTGTTGCGTATGTTGCATACGCAACATATGGAATTTTCACAAATTGACGGAATTTAAAAATATAAATGAGAAATTGAGAACGAAATTTGTCATGGAGATTAAGACAAGTGTGACTACAACACACGTGGAAAATCTAAGCTCCCACCACAAAAGGACTGTTTCATTAATGTTACTCCATTGTAATGCATTCTTTCCTCCATCCAAGAAATATTGAAAGAATATGGGTTTTGGCTTTATTCTTTGGTGCCACTTGAAATTCCTAAATTTCGAAGAGATTAATATATTGATTGTGATAGGAAACGCATCTTGTATTAAAAAGAAACTATTTCTTTCAATTATATATACAAAAAAACCTGAAAATAATTTTATTTATTTAAAAATTTTGGTTTCTATCTTATAAAAAAAATTTCACTATTTCCTTCTGTACGTTTTGCTGCAGTGTTATTTAAGTATGTATGCTTTTGTATGTAAGCCCATGTATGTTACCGTTGAAACCAGAAATCAGTCAAAACCAATTCTGACAAAACTGTTTCGGTAATACTTTCAATTAGTCAAAAAATAATTTTGACTGATATTGCAGAATTTGAGCAGGGAATACTAGAATGAACTTACAGATTATCAGACTATATTGGTTTCTACCGATAAATGCTGAATGGCTAATTGTTTAATCTGTAAATGTTATTAGGTAAATCTGGTTTAAAAAAAGTTAGAAATGCTTTTTTCGATTGCAAAGACTTTTGAGAAGTGGATTTTAATTTTTTTTCTTAAAGTACGTAATATATTATCTAACCAACCCACTTTTTGGTAGTATTATAAATATCATATTTTCAGTTGAAAGAACACCCCTCTACACCTAATAATCTGACAAAATAATATGAAAAACATTGGGTAAATGTGAATATATTTTTAATTAATTAAAATCATAAATTTAAAAAATAAACTAATTCACCTAACCAGTCAATAAATGCATAATGCGTAGGGCAATTTGAGACATACCTTTTTAATTGAAGAAAAGGAAATAAAAAAACAGAAAACCCACCACACCTAATCTATTCCGCACACAGAATTTTATAGACATTAATTTTTTAATTTTATAAAATTCATTTTTAAATAAAATTAATCTTTCGCCTATAGATTAAATATTTAATCTTTGGATTAAGTTTTCTTTTAACCAGCTAAAATTAGTGTTGCCAGAAAGGATTTGTTAGAATAATTAGTTTTGACCTTTTAACTAATTTCTAGTTTTGATTATAACATAATTATGCTGTATATGCGCGTTACTTTTTGGCTAGCTTTCTGGATTTTATGGCTGATACTCTTTTTTGACAGTTTTTCGCAGATTTTTGCCATTTGGTCCAAATTTTTCACTAATGGAAGATAACGTTTCTGTAATTGAGTAGTTTGTTTCGTTGATTTTCTGCCAGGAAATTATTTATTCCATTCACTGCAAAGTTGAAAAATAGGTGTACATAATTTGCACCCAATAAGCCTTTGCTGGAATACTAAGAAAATCAATTATTTTCAATTAGTTGGGGAAACGAATCGATTAAAAAGAACATTTTGAAATCTGTTCATTTTATCTGTTTATCTCTATTATTTTTTCAAAATGAAGTGTCTTGTCACCAGAAATACAAAATTTCCATACTTAACGAACCCATTTTCGATGGGTTTCTCACTTACGATTTATTCTTGTAAAACTAGCGGTAGGATAGTTAGGTATTAATTGATAGAATTTTTACTTATCAGTAGGCATAGGCAGTAAATAATTAAAACGGATTCGTATTGATAAGTATGAAAAATTTTTAATTTAAATTACTCCGGTCTCCTGTCTTAACCTATATAATTATGTATGTTATATAACTATTTTGAACTATTTTAAGTGCCGATTGTGTATTTCAAAATGAATAAACAACAAATAATGTTCACCGAAGATAAGTTAGTTCTGTTTAGAAGAATATTAATGCAATCGAGAGTTACTTTAATTGAGTCAATCAACATTCCAGAGATTTAACAAGATAGTACCATCTAAAATAGTTCAAAATAATTATCGGCAAAAATATGAACACTTTCTATCGAAGATATCGCCACTTTTACAAGAGTTAATCGTTTTTTAAATACCTCGATTATTTTGGAATGTGGAGAGTGTCATAGACTTTAAACCATCTTCATAAAGGAGGAAAAGTCAGAAACACGTAAGTAAAGGTGTAAAATTTTGTTGATTTTTTGTTCAAATTCGTCTTAAGGTCACCTCCTCCAGCTCTCTGTTTATTTATAGTGAATTGATCGGAGGACCACTTTTCAGTGTACTGAATTTCAATTTTGAAGAAAATTATTCAATTTTTCAAATTTAAATAAAATAAAAATGGGGAAATTTAGTGATGGGGAAATGAGACCATTTCTTGAACTCGTTGTTACCTCAAGGGTAAATACAACAATTTTTTCGCTATTTTTTGAAAATTCTGGTTTGTTAGATGAATGTAGGTGAATGTAGGTTGTTTTTCATATCTATGGGAACAAATTCAGTCGGATTTGTTTCATATGGTTTTCGTGTGAAAATAAAATTAAACCCATTCAAACCATTCCCACTTTTGATAAGAACCAAAGAAGTTTTATTTTTTTATTTTTTTTTTTTCCACATTCCAAACCCAGAATATTAAATAAAATAGAGTACCTACTCAGGCGAAATGAAATATACCTACTCCTTCCTGTTGTACATTACAATTTTCAGTCTCATTTTTATCTATAAGTATACGTAATGCGTGTTCGATGTGATTTCTGAATTTATAATTTTATTTATTTATTCATTTAATTCAATTATTTGATTGAAAAAATTCTCATTTCCAATGGGCCCAAATGTGATGTAAGAAAATTTAAATTTGGTATCCACGTCCAGGAGTGGAGACAGTAGCTACGAAAGTGGTGTCGTTTCTCGTAACAGCATTCCGATGAATTTTGAGGTAACTACGTCAAGTATTGCAATCAATCCAACGTAAAGTGAAATACTGAGAGAGAAAGTCGTCGAGTTTCATCGATGAGTCTCTATTGAAAGATGGGTATTTAGTTGGTAGTTTAGTTTTTCTAAATCGACAAAAATCAATAACAGACTAGAAATATCGAATATGACGCATTTATTAGAGCGATGTTTCATTACTTAAGGTCAATGAAGCAAGCGTTCTTACATTTTTACCAGGCAAAAAAAGAAAAAAAATTATTCCTCGACTTTAGATTCAGTTATAGATACCTACATACATCATACGATGAAGTGTGTGTAAAAAAAAAAATATTCAGATTTAAATGACAAAAACTCGACTAATAATTATTTTATTTTTTTCTCCACCCTTTCAACAAGTAAATAACAGGTTTTTATTAATGTATTACACACCCATATCATTACTTCTGAGTTTAATATACAATATAGTGTGGTAATAGTAAGAAATTATGCATGCTGAAGATTTTAAGTCATTTGAAACGAAGGAAAACCCTACCTATCATGATAGCAGTTGTGAAATATTATCAATACGTTAAGCCCTTTACATTGCGGCTATCCTGCAGCAATTTAGAACGAACCAATTATGTGCGAAAATTCTAAATTTCTTTCATCATTTCACACCCTAGTTTTAATTTTAATATTGTTTTTATGGCAATTAACCTTTTTTTTTTCTGTCTAACTGAATTCAAACACCAAAACTCACTACAGTTGCCATTCTGTGGCGAGCGTGTAGATAAAAAATTAATTTTATTAACACTTGGCCGTATTTCTTCTTATTTTTAATTATTTTAATTATTTTTTTATCAGCGATAAATTCTCAGTAAGTACTTATAACGAGGAAACATTCTTGAATTCTGTTTAGCTGCTGGGTGGGCGTTGTCGCGGATTTCATAAAAAACCACGAACTTGTAAAATCGTTGCTTATCGCCATTTCTCCCATAATGCTCCCATGCAATTGTGTAGCTATACGTTCTCATTAAAGAGAAAAACAATTTTTCTCACTATTGATCCGAAACGATGGTGTAGATCATAAAATGTAAGTTCAGCGCATTACAATTAACTATAAATAATTGGTGTTTGAATGAATTAATGACGTCGTATCGCAAATAAATTGCTATTTGCTGTACAGAAGTTTGTTCAATTAAAATTGACCTCACTAACACACTTTGCACTGACGTCTGGTGTGAAAACACATCGATCTAAGCTAAAGACTTACTTCATGGTGGGAGAAATTCGTTCGTTCCTGCCAATTTTTTGGTCTTTTCATTTCTCTTGTACAGTAGCGAGTCTAATGGGGGCAACCGGGGCGATGGCTCTTCTTGAACCAAAATAAATTGCATCCAACTAATGTTATTTTAATATAATATTATGTCTAAAGAGTTGGTCAGTTATAGATTCTAGATGTTCTAGTTTTAGTATTTGTGATATGCTAACCTTGGTGGCAACACGCCATAGCGAAACAAACCCATTTGGCTACTCATTTATTCTGAAGAAACACGCTCAAACAACACGGGACTCCCAAAACATTCTTGGAGTACACGAAACTTAAGTCCCAAAAACATATGTTGGATGACAAACACCAAATAAGGGCCAAAGGATCGGTGTGTTTGAATAGTCAGTCCAAGGTTTATTTCTTGGAAATCCCTGTAGCTTGGAATTTTGAAAATATAAAAACAAAAGTCAAAACAGCTGTACAAAACATTGAAGCCTCACCAAAAGGAAAACAATTACCTAGTGGGAAATATAGTCGTCCCCACCCATTTGCCTACATGTAAAAGAAATCAGCGCATTATGAAAGTAATGGAAAAAAAAGTTAAGATACCTGGACCTTTACTTCACATATGATGGAACAAACCAAAATGTTGAAGTCGATTACAGAAATCCACATTGGTAGGTGGGAATGAACGAATTAGAAACACAAATACAGAACAAAGATTCAAAAATGAGGCTAAAGGCCAGAATGGACAAGAACATAATATCATGTTAGTAGTTAAGTCAAATGGAGAGTGATTGGCCAAATTACCTATGATGGAGGACAAACTATTATCACAGGAGATAAAGGCTGACCAAACTGAAAATTTCCTTTTTTCAATTACACGTATCCATTTGGAAAAGGGAAATTATTATCTGTGTTTTTGAAACCAGGTTACTTATCCAGATTCAAGAAATCTTGAACCCTGACAGTAAAAACTACGAATTTCTTTGGAATATCTTATATTTCATGTATATGTGCCATTTGTTAAGTTCTCCATTCCTCGTTGGTTCAGTATTTTTTTTAATTTTGCTTTCGGCTAATCATTCAACTCCTTGTTTTCTTTCAATCGATTCGTCATTTTTCGTAGTTTTACTGTACATTTTTTAAACCCATAGCCTACTTATATTAGTTTTTTTATGGTCTTCTAACACTCCTTGAAAGGAAAAAGTGTCAAGTTTTTATATTAATTTAAGAGCATCTCGATTTCAAATGCCTTTTCAAATATGCTTCTTAAACTATGACTAATTTTAATAATTTATTTTTAAACAATTCTAGAAAAAAATTAATAAATTTGGCCATTATATGAGACAAATAATTTTGGTAGCTGACTATCTACCATTACAGATAAATTTTATTCTGCAGCTCAATTATTCGATTAGTGTTTTTGAACTGGTGCAGTTTGAGCGTATGGGTTACAATGTAGAGAAAGTTTTGATAGTTTTTGTATCAAAATTTCAGTAATTTTCCTTCTAAATTTTTAGAAGAAATCCTAGAAAAAATAGGAAAATGAGGAAAAAAAATATGCTGCAATTCGGTATTTCTTGAAACTGGCTGTTTGATTTGGAAAAGTGCGACATTAGTTACCTGTGGGAAAAGATTCATTTTGGTTATTATCAGCGCCAACGTTCCGGAGTGAAAGATTCGATTCAGAATAACTGAAATGAAAAATACGATTTCTTATCTGTTTGTTTTAGCAAGTCGATAGGTACTCCCATTGCAAAGTGAAATTGTGGTTTAAAGTGACAGCAAATCCAGGTCACTATAAAATCATTCTTTGCTGTTGCCTTATAGCTTTTTCATCCACAACTAATTACAACTATTCTCGAACTTGAGTACTGCCTTTTTTCATGCAAATATTCGAAAATAACGAAGCTAATATTAATTCAAAACTAACGCCATTTTTCTGTCATTTGGACTCGATTTTGCAACAAATTCAACATCAATTTCAAATCGGTGGTCAAGACTGTTTACCAAGCTGCATCTGAATGTTCATATTTTGGCTCTTCTGAATTGGAACTTCAACAATCACCTTGTCATTTAAATGTTCTTTTGTTTTCCTGGTTTTCAAACGAATTCCACCTGGAACCTGCTATAGGCTACTGGTGAAAATAATAGGTATCCCCTATATACATATATATGGTAGTCTACTTGTAGAAAAAATACCTTCGGTAAATGTATTTGGCGCCAAGACGGTTGCAGTGGTGGGAAAACTCGAGAATGAAGACGTTCAAAGAGTGTCATTATCGTCTTAAAAGACACGATTGTGTCAGCCCATCGACACTGTACCTACCTATTCTCGACTCTTTTCAACCAGAGCTGACCAACTCGATAAAGTAAACATTTAGGTTTATCGAGTAGGCAAAAATTATAAACCACCCATCATGGTGGAGAAATCATCTAGGAAGCTGAAGTAAAAATAAAAAATAAATACAGCGTGACCGACGTTGGAAACGTGGTCCTTGTGTACCTATCTGCCTAATACATTGGTTATTATAATTATAAATTAACAATGGTACTACCTATATACCCACGATGACGGTCAGCAACCAGATTTTTTTTTTTTTTAATGAATAGTTAACGAACGGATTAACAAAAACATATGTATATATACCCACACACATTTACCGCATGATGTCGATACATATTACACTCGGCCCATATGAAAAGCATCAAAGCATTTGCCCCTTGCCCCCCTCCAAACTAAATATATTATATAGTTTTTCTTCTTTTTTTTTTCCATTTTACCCTTTTCGCTGCCATCGTACTGTGTATAAGAATACACATTCACCAAAACGTTTTGCATGTTCAGTATTTCTACATCAAAGTCGATCACGATTATGTACACTTCATTTTTTTTTTTTTTTGTGTGTCCTCTCCACATATATATTAGTCATTCGGAAGCCTTCGCTATTATTTATTAATTTGTATCGGATGTCTGAATCGACGATCGTCAAACAAATTGAAAAGGTCGTTCGATATACTGAAATGATTTTACAAGGCTTAGGTAGACCTAGTTTTTCGTAATCTTTTAGACATAAGTACATATTCTAGATCAAACTTAGGTTGCAATGTAGGTATATATGACGTATAGTCTGTACCTGTATAATTTTTAACTTATTCTTAATTTTATTTTTATTATACGTCATATAACCTTTATTATTATTATTATTATTATTATTGTTGTTGTTGTTGTTGTTGTTGTTGTTGTTATTGTTGTTATTGCTATTACTAGTGTCGTCGTCGTCGTCGTCGTCGTCGTCGAATACCCTCTTGACCTGATTATTTACCCAAATATGACGACAATTTTGAGCGTCTTGTAACCTGTGCGCATAGTCTCGTTATCGCTGAATTTTTCTTGCCACTGCTCGTCGTCAATTGCACCGAATTTTACTTGGCTATAATTTGCTTAACCATAGTTGATAACATTTTTTGTTTTTTGTTGCATAACAAAGGCATAAATTTATGTTAATGGCATTTCTGGGGCACACCGAATGTTGTATACAGGTAGGTACCAGGGTATGGGCTACGTACCAACTCGCAACGTGGTGTTCATAAGTTATTGCGTTCTTACTTTTGTTTGAAAAACTTTCAGTTTTTTAGATTAGCGACTATTCTTATTGTCTACGACTTTCGTATTCGACGTTGGTAAACAATAGAAAATATGTATCTGTGGGCAGAGGTTTTGGTTGGGTGATGAGCGTTTAGTGCGACACGCACGTTTTGTCAATGTGAGTCGAGAAGTGTGAATTAAATTGTGAGTAAGAAAGGTGTGAAATTTCACCCGTCCCTTTATTTATAGGTACGATGCTTGTCATTTCGTTTGAGGTAGGTACAGGCATGTGAGGCATTTTATTCGACAAAATGGGCTTCGAAGTTGTCTTTCTATTAACAGATAAGGAAGATACAGTGGAAAATAAGCAGTGGCATAACTGAAAATTTGGAGCCCTCTCATCTGTAAATTTAAAAAAAAAAAGATGTGGGTTCCGCTGAGGCTATATGGGCTAAAGTCTTAAAGGATTGATGTGAAAACATAATAATAGTGTGGTTGTGTGAGTGCGTAGTGCTTTGCGCATGCACACTACCACCCACCTACATGTCATGTAACACACACAAACGATAGGTACAATTGTATACAAATCCGATGATCGTAATTCTCATTTAGCCCCTACCATAGACCGAGTGCTAAGATGTTTACACATCAAAAAAAAAGTTTAATGTAACCTTCTTTGTAGTGTACAGGCATATATCAGATCTAATGGAAAATAATTTCACGAAAGGTAGATTTTGTCATGCCACCTGCACATCCACTACTAGCAATCTATTTATTTCTTTTCATACATTTGCATACGGCCTACGTTTTTCCCTCAATTTTTTATGAGACTTCTATGGAATTCAACATTATAATAATGTGGGAGGATGAACAAAGCATTCACACTTTTGATGTTGTCCACTGTCCTTGATACTTACACCATCTACATCAGCATCTTCAAGAAGGTTGAAGAAAAAAGGATACTGTCTTGTTCCACTCAGGTACATGGGTGTCCCTGGAGACGTACAACTAAAGAGATCTCCAGTGTCCCATATATATCATGGGACAAAAACACATAGAAAAGATAGAAGTGAAGCTTTATTTTACACTCTGCCATCCGAAGCTACGCACATTTCATAGAACATTTTATCTTATCTTGTCCTATTACCTGACTACGTCAGATGCAATTGCTTAACTCACTTTAGTTTGTTGCGGTACATTGGTAGTTGAACGTGATTTTTAAACATGAGTAAAGCGGAAGTAATAAAATTAAAATTTTGCCAGATTATGATAACCTACTCAAAATGAGTCAGTGTAATGCTGTTAGTAAGTTGAACATTTCACAAGCAGTTTTGTGTCAGTTGTTAAAAGATTATAACATTGTCAGAAATGCGGCTGTTCAAAATGAAAATATGTACCAGAAATGAGAAAGAGGAGACAAGGATAACGATGTAGAATGTGCTTTAAAAGAATGGTTTTGGAAAGTGAGAGCAAATGATGCTCGTGTTACTGGACTTTTACTTTGCCAAAAAGCAGAGGACTTGGCTGAAACAATGGGAAAGACTGTTTTCATTGCAACGGAGAGATGGTTTCATAGATGGAAGAAGAGAGAATACATGTGTTTTGTCAAACCACACGTTGAACAAGGTGATACAGATTAGGAGCTATTCAGTCTTAAAATACGTATTAAAATAAGTGAAAAATAACATTTTTTTTTCTCTTTTCAAAAAATTACGATTCACCTGATAGAATCAGCCGCTTATTAGGATAATTTTGTTTTGGTCTCAAAGTGATTCTAATAAGCGGTGTCTACTGTATTCAAATTCGAAACATTCCATCTTTGACGTGTTTTCAACCGGGTTGTTGGAATCTCTTTAGCTGTAGGCGTCTGGGTCGCCCATTCACATTAGGGGTGGCTAATGTTGCAGCCGCTGAAATTTGAACACCATCAGTGAACTATCAAGGGGAGAAAATTGTGGATTTTATTGTGCAAGTATATCATTAGTAAGCTCATTGCGTATGTGCTGTATGCGCAGCATACTCTCAAGTAAAATTAAAAATTTTGAGAGTATATGGCATATACTTTCAACAAGTTCTTAAAAATATTTTTTAGTTTTGTAAATTTTAAGTTCATAGACTATTATTAGTTTTTGTTTGTTCTCTGGAAATCAATCTCTTTTTTTTTTTTTGCATTGCCTGTTCAGTGTTTTTTGAGAGTATACACTCAAGATTTTTCATGATCTCATCACTGAATTTCATACGCCACCAGTACAAACCATTATTTATTTTGGTAAGATAATCTACATGAAATAAAAGGTCTTACCTGTTATGGTAATAGGTAATTCGAAGTATCTATACCTGATATCCCCTCCTAGGTAAATGAAATTACTAGATATCTATTTAAATCCTAGATAGAAAGGTATGCATATTTTATTTTTAACCGACTCCTGATAAATTTTACACATTAGAGCTAGAAATTCCTAGAAATTTTCTCGTTTGCTCCAAAAATATCTAGAATTGTTTGCTTTATTACCAAAACTACGTTTCTGATCAGCCTCTATTTATAAACACTCCGATGTGAGACTTACCGAACACCTCTATTTCTGACGTAGAAACTTTATGGTGGTCGTATGGATATGTGTTTAGGGTGGCGGTCTATCTAAAATTTCTCTCCTCCGATTTTCGTACAATTTCGAACTTGCAAATTTTAAGGGCAGACTGGGAGGTTTGAAGGGCGCTCTGACGATAGTGCGGGAGTGAGCGAGAGGCTTGAGAGAATATCTGTCGAGGGGCAGCTGCAGGATGCGCCCGTAGGGATGACCACTTCATTATTATGGATTGAGAAATTTTAGGGACAAGTTTCCCGTACTTTTCGAACAAACATTATCGAATCATTCTCATTAGTTAGGTATCTGTTTCGGATCTGCCGACTGCTTCCCAACAGAAAAATTTGAAATTTACTTACCTATTCCGAGCATCGGACATACCTACAATCTCAAAACGCTGTAGGTAGACGCAATAAGAAATAAAACCTTTGATCGTTGAATTAGTGTAGAAAGAAAGGTTACAATTTTGCTGGAGTAGTAATCGTGTTATGCAATGCCATTCTCATGAATGCAAACGTAGGTACGCTTTTTGTTTCAACGTGTGGTCACCTCGCGCGCATATGCGGCGATGAATGACACGAAAAAACGATCTTACAATGAAACTTCATTTTTGGCAATTTGATTGTAGTGACGGATAAGCAGAGCTGGAAGATGGCAAAACAGTACCATTCAGAGTCGGTGAGAGATTGTCTTCTGCCAGACAAACGAGGTCATGGTTACAGCTCTATGGTACCGGTGCAGCGTGCCGATTAAAACAGAACTGAATGGAGCTGAGAAGTGGGAGTGGGAGTTGCATGATAACTTGATGGTTTGATGTCAGATGAGTGGTTTTGTGTGTGTGCGTGCGTTTTTTTTGTACTTTTGTGTGCCTATTGGTGTTAATTATGGCGAGAAAATTATAGCGGTCTCCTCTTTATGTGATTAGCGTTTTTGGTCTATTTTCGTCTGTTGCATTTTATTCGGTCTCGTGCCAATTGATAATTGGTTATAGTCGTGTCGAATGACGTTTTCAATCGATAGATAAAATTAGTTTTTTGTATTTTTTTTAACCTACTTTTTTTTATTCTTTTTTTAAACATCAATGCGAGTTGGTAGATGCAGTTAACGTGTCGAAGGACGTGTAATTTTTAAACTAAGTAGTTTCATCTTAAGCATAACGTAAATATTATATCCATCCCTTTAGGGATGCATAATTTTCTGTCATTTCAGTCCAGTCGATTTTGATAGAATTTTAATTCCTGCGGCCATTCGATGGTATTTCTCTTTAAAATGTTAGTTTTCGGTGTACTTATTAATGGTTCGTCTGTTTTCTGGAAAATATTTTGCAAAATTCACTTTCCGTTGCGAGATGTTGGCATTAAAAATGTATCATTACGTCTGCAACGCATACCAAATTCATTAGCATATAGTCACAGTTTCACTATTTACAGTTCAGTTCACTTACAAAGATTATTAAAAAAAGTTCAATTCGATTCTTTCGAAAAATATTTTATTGCTAAACGCTTTTCGATCACCATGTGACCTTCATTAGGCATATACTGAAGTCCACTTCTTATCAAATTTCAGAGACAATATGTTTAATAGAGTGAAAAAAAACTGTCAAAACAGTTCTATGCAAGTTAACTTCTTGGATTTTTTTTTATTTAGTATATTGGCAACAGTGGTACTGATTTTCAAATTGACAAGTCTCTTAGTTCATTCCAACCTATTTATTTTACAAGCGTCTGTGGTCAAACAAAGAGGATGTTCTTTCGGGTGTTTTTAGTTGCGTCTGTTAACAAACGACAAAAAGAAATCTAGTGAATAAAAAAATCAAAGACTTCTGCCTTTTTAAGCATTTTTTAAATGTATTATTGAATGTGGCTTATCTACCGTCAAAGGTACACGTTGAAAACACCAACATGTTTCACTTATCCTCCCCAAAAAAATTACATAAAAAAATTTAGTTGAAGCAAAGGCTTGAACACAACTTACCCAAGTATTAAGCCATGATTTAACCCATACAGTCACGAAGCAACTTCCAAAATCTTCAGTTTTCAACGCCCTATAGCACACAACTGTAAAAAACGTATAATAATACATTAATACACAGAAAATATACTCTATGTCTGAACGTAGACCCTTCTATTTATTTTTACAATCAAAGCTTCCTTTAGCAGGTTTTCAACTAAATTTGTCCTTTAGTACCTACTTTTTGAAAACCAATCAATGAGATTTTTGAGATAAAGCATATTATGTCATTTAGTAGATTTCGATAACAAATAATCTGTGGCTTTGGTACCATTTGAAAACAAAATTGAATTAGCTGATGTCCTATGGTACTTTTTGAAAACAAAAGTTTTTTTTTGGTAGGTTTTGTGACAAAGTGGCCTTTGGTAGGTTTTCATACTAAAAAAAATTGCCCCTTAATTTCTTTTGATACAAGACGTAATTTTCAAATCAAAAATTTTAATCTAATACAGTATTGTTTCACTCAAAATGACATCACCAATTGATTAGCAGGTGCGGAAATATAAAGAATGATAAAAATCTCACTTTATTAGTTGTGTCGTTTAGTACTTTTAAAACTGAGCGACTATTTATTGTTCAGTCCCAACTAGAACCTCTCTTTTTGTATATTGAAAAACTTTTGAGATATACCTAAATACTGACCTATGTATGCGAATTCATGAACTTATATTCATTTATTTATTCATTCATTCATTTTATTTAATTGAATGCGAAGGGCCAAAAATTCATGTACTAATCACAGATTCTATCCTTAATAGGCCTATAAAATACAAAAGGTTATAGCTAGAAAAAAAATTCGCAGACGAAATGAAAATTAGATGAGAAAAAGAAAATGGAAGATAGGTAAGAAAGATTTTAGAGGAAAAGTAAAAAATTGAGAAAAATGAAAATGATGGGAAATGAGCCTTAGAATAATAACGACAACACACTGAGACACCATCCGAGAGCCTCTAACTCTACCAAGAAATGGGTACCACTACGACTTTAATCTATTACCATTGACCCCCCGTCATTCTCTTTATTCTAGACAATTTTATTAATATCTGCTGTTAGAACTATACACCTTGTACCTTCTTCATTCTTTTTTTTCTTGTTAAATAGGTTTTCTTAAGAAAATCTACTTTTTACACTTGGTGTTATATTATCCCCCAGGGTTGGGAATGGGGACGTTTTTTGTTTCATGATCTCAGGAAAATTTTGGCACCAATAAATTAAATTCACACATACACACACACACATATATATATATATCCATTTATTGTTCCCACGGTACAGGTCGCAATTTTTATCAGATAATTATGAAATTTGGTATTTACGTTTATACTGAGCCAAGGAATAGATTTATTTATTTTGGTGTGGATCGGTCGGACGTTTCTTCCACCACCATTTTTGTTTTTATTTTCGCTGTAAAATGCTCAATTTTGCATCAATAGCCACGAAATTCGGAAAAATCATTTATCATAATTAATTGTAGTATGCTACCAATTTTGGCGTGGATCGGCTGGAAGATACTTCCGGTACCGTTATTTTTTTTATATTGGTCACAAAATGTGTAATTTTGGAACTATATGTACGAAATTTGAAACAAATATTTATTGTATTTTATTGTAGTATACTGCTAATTTTGATATGGATCGACCGAACGGCATTTCCGGTACCGGTATTTTTGTTTTTATATTGGTCATAAAATGCAAAATTTTGGAACCATATGTACCAAATTGGAAATAAATTTTCATTAAAATTTACTGTAGCATGCTATCAATTTTGGTGCAGATCGACTGGACGGTACTTTTGGTAAAGCTTTTTTTTCCTATTTTTTCTAATTTACATGAACTATTCTTTTTACAAAAATTAACTACATGCTCATGTTTTCTTTTGTTTTTATTTCATAATTTTATTATATTTCTTTGGTTTTATTTTACATTATATGATAATTTATTTTTCATTTTTCTATAGGAATCTACTTGCCACATTTTCCACAGCCTTGACTTCATTAATATACTACCTTTTTTTATTTCAAAAGTAATATATGTTCTTCATAGTCTTTCATCTTTTTGTGCTGAAAGCTTTTGTATATTATGCCTAAACTTCTAGATATGACTAAAATTAGTTGAAGGACCGCAAAAACTGTGAGTTCTCCCTTTTCATCTATTGTTTTATAATAAGGTCATCATTGGGCGGAGCCTGGAAGGCAATGCCCTCTTTCGCAACTTTTTTGCGAACACCTACTACTCCTCCGAAACTGCCCAACCGATTTGGACAAAATTTTACACGCACATGCCATATCATTTTCAGGGTGCAACGCCTCAATTTTTATGAAGAAATAAAAAATTTATGAAAAAAAATTTAATTAAAAATTAAAAAAGATAAATTAAAAAACAAAAATTCTCGGGCACCAATACTTTTCTAGAAAATCCAGTTTTCCAGTTTTCATCTACAATCCCGAACAAAAACATATAACTTGAACTAATACAATGAAGAAAAGAAGCTCGTAACCCTTTGTGCCGTAAATACGAAAAAGATACTTCAATCAACACAGGCAACTTACTGTTTTCCAGCAATTTTTTTTGTTTTAGGTATACTTTTCTCGAAAACTACGAAATCAGTGAGCACTACACTCCTATCAGACCTGATACTATATAAGAACTAAATTTCGAGAAAACTTCAGCCTTATCCCTTTCGTAGATTCCTCAAAATTTTCTGCTAGGTACGAGAGGAGCAGTAATACCGCACACCGAGAAAGTAATTACAGCCAGGTACAACATTTTTCCAGTACAATGAAACCTATTCGTGAGTGAAGAATTTTTATTCCATCAGCCTAACTGAGTCATCCAACGTTTTCGAATGTATATTGCGCATACATTCCATCCAGCCCTACGTGTTTCGGATGCGATTTTTGTTAATTAGCAGCAAATGAATCCAATTACGAAAATAGTTTGCTCATGGCTTGGCATCAGACTGTGCTCATAGTTCACTTTCGCGAACATTCGATCCGTGTCTTTCAAAAATGTATCTTTTATTTATACTTCCTTTTTTGAATGCCTTTTATAGATGCCTAAAACCACCTTTTAATTGATTAGGCCTGTCCACTTCATAACTTGAATATACGTTTTGTCTTTCATATGGCACTCGATATTCGCCTGGTTAATTTACGATCTTTCTGAATTTCATTGAACTTGGATTTTGAATTTCAGATTTTCAGATTTTCAGATTTTCAGATTTTCAGATTTTCAGATTTTTTTCATTTTTCTCATTTTTTTCATTTATGTACTTGGCATCTATTGGCGACTGAATTACAGTAGACCATTTCATGTTTAGGCTGCGCTTTTGCGTAGACCTACCTCTCGATGTGACCCAAATTAGCGACCATTTTGCTACGTGGGATGTGAATAAGAAAAAAAACGTCTGTAGGATACCTATGCCGCGATTGCATATCATCAAAGTTTAATAATTTGCGTGACAACGTTTACGAATGCATACTTAGGTACCCACAATCGTTTTGAATGTTACAATTTTTATATTGTTTTAAAACATTTCGAAAATCCATGCTACAGTGACAGCATAACAGGAATTTATGATAGTTTGATAGACCTGACACTATGATTAGATTTTCAAATTTTTCATTATCAATCTACATGTATATATTACACAATAAAATATAAAAATTAGAAATTCGCCCTTCTTTTGACCTCCGAGGAGGTCGAAGGATAAATCAAATGAAACAATGAACATCAAATTTCGAATTCAACATCTTAAAATACATATCCGTTGATACATCGCATTATAAAATATGAAAAATCAAAATTTTCTCCTCTTTTGAGCCCAATGGGGCTTGAAAAATTGGTGGAATGAAAAAAAGAACATCGAATTCGGATTTTTTCTAGAAAAATAGCCTACATGTTCGTTGATGTATCACACTATAAAATATGAAAAGTCAAAATTCTTTCCGCTTTTGAGCACCGTGGGGATCAAAGTATTCATCAAATGAAAAAATGAACATCAAATTCGAATTCGGCGCCTTGAAATATATAATTGGTAATATGTTACCTAACACAATGCAAATAATTTGAATACCTACATTGTATAATATCGATTTATACATCGATATGTATCAATATGAAGACCAATTATGCGGAAAATTTTGTTGAGACCACCAATATTTCTCCTCTCTCACTCCTGCGAACACTCGATTATATTCTAAACATACTTTTATATTATTACTCGCGGCTACACTGTAACACATCTCCGCCGCTCACTCGTTTATCTTCGTACACCTTCGTTTATCTCACTCAATCTGTACTTACACTCATCATACATAATTAATGTTAAATACACACGCTTCTGAGACGTTACTCTGGTTAATTCTTTATTTCACATTACAAAATTTCTATAAATTTAACCAAGTAGATATTGATATATCTATCGATAAGAACGATATTTGCAAGTTTGGAAAACAAGAATCAGTGCGCCATCTCCCACCACTGAATATAAAATCAGACACAAGAAAAATTCCTTCGTTTTTGGAGGGTAAGGACTACTCCATCTAAAGGTCCAGTTAGTTTTTTTCTATCATAATTTATAGAAATTCATCAGTATGTAACACAACTCTCCAATAATGTGAAGTTTTTGAATACGTTCTCCTACCTAGTGATCGATACCAAGAGCTTAGCCAAAAAGGGCCAAACAGGGCGATTGCCCTAGACCTTATTTTTATTTTTTGCTTGTCCCATTCAGAATATGAAAAAGTTTTAGTAATAAATATGCGACAGCATGTTCCATAGATACTAAATTTCTTAAATTTTCTAAATTTTCAAAGTGACAAGCAAAAAAGGTCATCAAATAATTTTTTTTCCTTCCCTCGAAGAAATTCTGGCCACGCCCCTGATCGATCGCATGGACGTTGTCGCGTCAAAAGAATTATCATCCTAGAAAGTTATATCACTGACTATAGGTAGGTGTCTGCCTATTATATGGGATTTTGTTGTATTTTCGAAGTACCTGTTTGCTGTTTCCAGCGACCACAGAAAGTGAAACGAAATTTGGTCGACCAAAATTGTGAAACTCCAGACCTACAGAATAAATTTCGTTTGTATTCGTGCGGATATTTTGTTGATAATCTACTAAATCTTAAGTTGTTCCACGAAGTCGTCTCTCCATTTCTTTCTGTTTACTGATGCTTTCTATAACGTTTTAAATCATACCTATACGTGAACAATAAATTATTACCAGTTGGCTTTATCGTCGCTTCAACTCTCATAATGTTTGCGGTAAAATATATGTATACCTATGTTCTTTTTCTTTGGGTTTGTTCGCTTTAACTACGTAGTTTTACTTTCCATCTTGAAAACGACTTTAATATTCGCAGAAAAACCAAACCACGAGAGTAATGATTTTTTTTTTCATCTCAGAAATGAAAGAATCGACTCATAATTCAAATATTCCTCGATGATTGTGTAACATTTGCTGGAATCAACTGTTCCTTGGATTTCTTCCAAAATTTAATAAATTTTACGGTATATTATTCATCAAATTTGTTAAATTAAACTAAGGTTATGATGACCGAAAGCAAGACCAAAGACCATGTCCATATGTAGTCTTGGTCTTCTTACAAGTTTTTTTAGTGTTATTGATGGCTAAATTCGTCTTTTCAAAATATACGCTAATCTTTAACTTGATACCAGAAACATTTTCACGAATTCTGAGGCTCGTATATTTTCTATCCTGGAAGCCTCAAAGATCATCTTTAAATGTCCTTCTGAGATCATAGGTACAAACAGGCTTTTAAAAATGAGGGTTTCCTGCGTCAGGCTGATGCATTATGCAGCATAACATATGGACGAGCTCGGGTTAATCACGAAGGGAGAACAAAAATAAAAAAGTAACGTAATTTTTCACTGGCTTCACTTAGTTTCTACTCAGGTTTGTACATTCCTCCCTATCGATACTCGCTTGTGGGAAGAGAAAAGTACAGGTTGAGTAAAGTTGATTATTTCATCGATCAGGGAAAATGTTGGGTTGCAGAATTTTGTTTGATTCATATGATTTTGACTCAAGTTTTGAATATCTTGGTGAAATTACTCTGAGTATATATAACAATAGGACTGACGTCCAATACTATTATATGAGGGTGAGGTGACTTGTTGATGCAATGTTGATGCAAGGCTGATGTAATGAAAATAGTTCCTTTGAGGAATCAAAGCGTATAAGTGACAGTTAGTAGAGATGTATTGTTTTATGCAGGTGTGGATAAATGTGGTTGATCCAATAAATGACTTTGATATGACTGCTACAATTAGGGTGCGTTGGCCAATGTGTAGGCTGATGAGAGTGATGAAATAAGATGATGAAATGTGTACCATAAATTACGATTGAGAAACTAAGTGTACCGCTGTTCGTGATATACGTGGTGGATGATTATAAAAGGTGTGACAATATATTGACGTGAATTATAAGAGAGGAAATATGTTGTCACAAAATCCCACCAGGGATCGAATTTTTTTGTATTTTTTTTTTACCTTCAAAATATATTTAAGCGTATTTTTAACTTAAACTTATCCGAGATCCAAGTGGTGTGTGATAATTTTCATATTGTCATACTTATCGTATGTAATGCGCTTGGAGTTTTTAATTATAATCATGTTGACTCGTCATTTATCAATCGTGATTTTTTAGGCTGTTTTTTGTGTGGGGTTAATCGGTGGTGTTATCTTGATTTAGTTTTCTTCAAGTTCATTTGAGAATTTACCAGATGTTGGAAATAGTTGAGATTGGAATTAAAGTGTATCTGAGAATAAAATTAAATTACAGAGGTTTAAAGTAATTAAACACTCTTGACAGATATCTAGGTAAAATTTAACTGTATTTTTTTTGTATTGTATCACGGTGTTTGAGCAGGTTGATACCTCTCATTTTAAGAAATTCAAGGATTAACTGTAAAAAGTATTCAGCCTTGTGTTTTTTTTCCCTTAGCATGTGACCATCCTGGTTGGCATATTACAACTAACGCCAGGAACAATTTTATTCATCATCAACATCAAAAATAGGTATAATCAAAAGTCTCGTTGATGCTGTGCCACTTTCAGTCTACAAAATAATTTTGTTACTTTCTGACAATAATTGTGATGTAAATTATGTAAAATTGTGTCAATGTGACATCGATCATAACTTGGTTTTCTTTGGTTTCTTTCAAATCGTATACAGTGTAGAATTCATATTAATTCTACCAGTTGGACACAAATTTTTTCCTGTGAAAACTGATTTTATAATTTGATTAGGGTAATTTTGGAGACAAAAAAAAAATTTATTAGATTATACTTTCATAAATCTTCGAAAATTATTTCCTTGTAGGAGGGAAAAGCCTATATGTATTTGGTAATGATATCGAGCAAGAATTAGACCATGGTAGTCATGATCATTTTCATCTTGAATTAATTCACTCATTGCACCCGAATCTGGCTTCAGTTGGAAGATATGTGAAAAAATTTCTATTAACTCTAATTAAACTTATCTGAAACAGTGACAATGTAAGTTTTACGTCATGATGACGATATTGATACTCTTTTTTTGCTTCTGACTAATTTATTGCGGATATATTAAAAATTCTGCCTAATTAGTAATAAATGAACGCAAGACCGAGATATAAACCATACTTAATTGGTTTTGGTCTTGTACAGTCATGTATTGGTCTTATTGTTAGTCTTGGTTAAAAGATATTTGCTATTATCGATGCCTAAATTAAACTTTCGATTAAGGTCCTTCCGAGTCAGACAAATACCTGTAAATGATCAAATCGGGAGAAAGAACAAAAATTAGACACTAAATATTCCAATCAATAAATGTATGTTAATTTTTTCACTGAAAAATTAATACAGAATAGCTGTGTAGTGGACTCTTCATTTAATCTGGTCTAATACTGGCCATTAATTAAAGTCACAATTGAAGAAAATCGTCTAAAAGAAACTATTAAAAAGTTTCGTGTTAACTTGGTTAAATTTATATCAGCCCTTTGATAATTACCATCATGAATAATGTAATCATGTTAACAGACTACTATTTCGTATTAAAAGACGCATTATTCAAACAAAGTAGATGAGTAGCTTATAATAAATTAAATTACTCAATGTACTTTATGGTTATATTGAACCGAATCTGTGTAAATTTTCTTTTTCATTATTTTGTTGTTCAACGTACGGTCGCACAAATCCGAAAATTTTACAATTTGTTCATATTTTTTCCTAAGTTTAGTATTTGGTCTTGGTCTTTGTTTTGTTGATAGAATCTTGTGCTTGTTCCTGCACATCGATTTTTGTACTTGATCTGGGTTTTGCATTTTTTGCAAGACCACAACCAATTTTGCTTATCACTATATTCATTAGGGTGTATGTTTGTCCTAGGTGCGTTCTATACCATTTTGCCAAACTTCCACGTAAAATTGATCATTTTTAAATTGTCACTTCAGAATGAATCTTATCTGAGTACCTACCAGTCATAACCCATAATACTATAAAAAAAAGCTTATCGGTGACAACATACCTCCTCTTGTCCATTGGAATTTTTTTTTTTTTTGTGTATATGTAGCTGCTTCTCCACATTTAAACGTATTAATACTTATTTTACTTTCATGAAAAGACATCTCTTTTACCAACACTTGGTCTGTCGAACTTGGGTAGTCGATTTCCTTGTCGTTATCAGTGAAATGAATCATTCGCGTATCGGTGGCTATTGATGCTTTTTAACCTAACCACTCCTTCGTTTCTCATTATTATTTCATTACGTTTTTATCCTCGAACAATGGCAGATTTTCTCATTAAGATACGTTAAAATTCTAAATATTGTAATTCATGCTTGTAGTAAGCCATCCTACCATTTTTTAATTCATCCTACACATCGACTATGTCTTAATTCGATTCGTGTTCAACTAAAGGCGTGCATCTTCACTGATATAATTTTTACACCGTTTGCTTACGAAAGGGGTATTAAAATTAACTTCGCAGAAAGGTTAGGGGTGGGGATAACGAAAATCATCCGTTTCAGGAGAAAAGAAAATGATTGGTTCCATTACAACATTTTACCTAATTGTTTTTTACTATGTATCTACTTTTATTATTTACATATGTATGGATCGCCCAAAATTTTGTGTTCACGGTTGTGAAAAAACTACGAAATGGATTGAGCTGAAATTTTCACAAGAGATAGTTCTCGTATAGGAGCGATTTTGAAAGAAGTTTGGTGCTCATCGGTTCAATAATTTCCGAGAAAACTGCAAAACAAAAAATTCCCGGAAAATCAGTTTTTAGCAACAAAACATCGACCGATAGATATTTTTATTAAAAATATCGACAACTATCGATAGTTTTCCGAAATTTTTATAGAAGTGAAGGTTAACAGATTCTGCGAAGTTTAACAAAAATAAAAGATGTCGAAGTTACGACTCGGAAGTGTGTAATTGCAATAAAGAAATTATTTTTAAAGTACAGTGTACGAGAAAGTAAGTATGAAACGAATATATACGAAGTCTCACGAAAGAGCGGTGGAATGATAATCAGTGTAGCCGAGAACTAGTGTCACACTTTGCCTTATCAAACAGCCTGTTTGGAAAAAAAAAAAAAAATTGCTGAATTTTTTGTAATATCGAACAGACCTTATTTTGCTAGATGAGATATTCGTAGCCTTAAATGCTTTTGAAACTATTGCACACCGGCGTATTACGAATACATTTTGCGTAATTATCTCAGGTCACACGTTTGATTCCTTCCCAGTCTTGTTCCATCAATTTTGGCAAATCTGTTGTTTCGGATGAATCCGTTTTGCGCAAAAATAAAAACCGTTAAATAACAGAAGCAACCTATTGCAAAAACTCACTTGAGCGTGGCTAGTTAACTAAACCATAATACCTTCCCACAAAAAAAAAAAAAAAAATATGGAAGACTGAGAAGACCCATGACTGAAAAACACTGATTTAGTTAGCACATTTATTCTAGGCTACCGTTACCACACCTTCATTTATCTCCTGTTTTTTTTTTTTGTTTTTTTGTTCATTTTTATTTATCACTTACCAGCCCAATTATTACGTCAATCGATAAAATCAATAAAACAACTCTAATGATTAAGTTAAGCTGCTGCCAAACATAAATTAGGCGTAACTACTTTAGTTTGCTCGCAAAGTGGTTGACATGGTTATTCCTCCGCCTCCCCTTCTCCCATACTTTATTATTTTAAATTTGTGCAATTGATGTTATCACCAGAGACATATAGTTAAAGAGATATCCTACTCCCAATATGCGCTGTAATACAAATGTGACAAAGATCGTCGATCATCATCATCAAGAACGAAAATATTTGTACAGATAAATTTACAGGAAATGTGGCGGACTGTCTTTCTCTCTCCCTATTTTGGATTTTCTCTTTTTCTAATTTTTTAAAATCTTTTTCTGTCTGTTTACGCTACTTATCGCTCGCTGTTTTTTAATGATTTGACAAAATGTTTAACAACTTTGATAACTTTCCACACTGGGCTTGGATTTTGATTGAATTATTTATTTTTTTGATAGGGAATTTTTCTTCATAACTAAAACAATCAGCGTGTGCGGATATTCTTCACTTTCCATAGAAATTATTTTCTTTCAGTTCTAACTTAAAATCAAATAGCCTCTTCAAAGAACTACTTTTCCTTCTTTTCAAAATCAAGCGAGCTATTTTTAAAAAACACTTAAAGTTCCAGACTTTTTCGATTAGTGGACTTGGACTGGTGGCGTAGTCGTCAGCCAATCGCTTACTTATATCAGGTATGTCATGAAGATATATAAATTTCTGATTTTTATGCCAAAAATCATGATTTTTTATGAAACTAAAACTATCATAGTCCCAACCTCAACTTCGCCAACTTGCACGATTTTAAATAGGAGGTATGAAAACCTTATAAAATTTTAAGAGAACTACTTTTGACTCAGCCTTAATTTTCTGTGTAGTTTTTCTCTGAAAGTATTGAAATTTCTCCAAGAGATAACGTCGCTTCCTCCTACATAAGCTGCGGTGGGACCCATTTTTCTATACAATAATGGATTAAAACGATGGTTATTGGAGAAGTGTTAACCCCACTTTCTTCTCTTCACTACATGAGAGTAAAACTTTCTAAGCTAGGTAAAAATTGAGAACGTAAACACCAAATTTGGTTCATTATTTATAATTTTTGAGAGAGTTACAGAAAATTTAGGATTTTCTTTTCCCCACTTTGGAGGGCCATTACATAATAAGAAAATATTTTTGAGCATTTTTTGAGAGGAGCTTTTACTTTTTCTCGACCACTGGAACCGATTTTGGAAGTGAAAGTTACGTCCATTGTCTACTGGACACCCTGCAGACTGTACTTGGCTATGTGTGTAACAAACAATAAATTGTTGATACGAATGTACTCGGTACCCAACAAGTATTTGTATAAGAATGTTTTGTTTTAAATAATAATTTATGTAGAAAAAAGTTTATTTCAGATCGATTCTGAGAACTCTATTTTGCGTATTCAGTTGTGAGACAGTTCTTTAATGATTAAATTTTTTTTTTCAGCCACCCAATTTTCAAAATTGAATTTTTTTTGTGTAATTTTTCGAAGAAAATCTATGCATTAAAATCGGTGAGGTATTAAAACCTATGTTTGGAGGTAGGATTGTTTTTCATCTTATGACCTCAGGAAACTTTTTTGGCCCTATTAGCTGAAACTGATATAATTATATATATGTACAATTTCGATTTAACAAGGTACGGATTGCAATTTAAATGTGATAGTCATGAGATTTAGCACATTTATTCAGATCAAGATAACGATGAACTCTATTGTTTTTAGTTCAGATCAGCCGGATGGTGCGTCCGGTACATCTTATTATGTTGTATTTAAAGAACTTTAAATGATTCTAAATGGTTCCAAAATGCGTAATTTTTAAGCAATAATCACGAAATTTGATACAGACATTGAATATATTGTATTCTATCAGTACGCAAAACATGGTTTTAATCGACTTAAGGTTCATGCGTAGAAGGGATTTAAAAAAATCATCAACTATTGCTGAGAAGAGTAGATAATGTTCCGAATAAAAAATCTCTGGGGAAAGCATTTTTGCTGTTATTTTATTTGCTAAGCCATCATTTAATAACTTGAAAACGTATTTTGTAATCTCGCAATACAATTCATTACAAATTTCCTTGACACATCATTAAATGTAATTTTTATCCAACATTCAGGCAAATAATTTACTTTTGATATTTTTATTTTTTTATTGCCTTATTTTATTTATTTAGATTTTTTTTTTTTTGCTTATTTCTAGGGAGGCTTGCTGGGCCCAAGTTTTTGTTTTTCTTCTTCTGGATCGAGAAGAAGGTACGGGATTTTTTTGATCAAAGTTCACAGTCCTAAGCAGGGGTGCAGATAGGATTTTTCAAAACAAGGAGATGAAAAAATTTTGTTTATCTTTTTATGGTGGGTTTTCAATTCAAAACATGATGTATTAAGGCTGTAAGCAGGATTTCTCTAAGAAGAGGGAAGTTACTAATTTAAATACAACTTTGGCGAGCAATACGAGTGAAAAAAATTTATTGGTTGTTTTTTATTTTCTAAGACGTCTATTCTGTATGTCTTACCTACCGATCAATAGTTGTTTTTTTTTTTGTTTTTTTTTTGGCAGTGTAATGAATGGATAATATGCCCCTCATTCCTACGTCACCGAGACTAGGCTCAATTGACTGGTTTTGGTCTGGCATAAGGTGCAACATTGAGATCAGATTTTCTCATCAACAGTATTAAAATATAGTTGGGACGATTTGCCGAGTCATTTCTGGACGAAAATTTTATTTTCAATACCATATTATAGGCCTACTCCGTTCGTAATATTCTTTCACTAAAAAACACAAGTTTTTCGAAAAATTATAGAGAACTCCCACCAGTTTATAACTGTAGCCTACGTGTATTTTAATTTCACGAAAATTTATGTGAAAAAAATTTAATAATCACGATAATAATGAAAGAAAAAGAGAAAAATATTGTTTTAATTTCTGCCCTAGTAAGTATTCCAGCATGTGGCATATAAATATGGAGTAAACTTCGGAACAAATAAAATGTTAGTCTTGAACGTTGTACAGACTAGTCATTGTTCCAGTACCTTGGTCTGTAAATTGGTTAAAAAATTCGAATAATTCGTTTTCGTTTGACGTGCCGTGAGCCTACTACGCATAAAGCCAGAAACCGTAGTTCATTAAAACACACACAAAAAAAAAAAAAAAAAAGCGAATATTTAATGCAAAAATAGACAATGACGGAAAGAAAAACTGCTGTACTACAAAATGCATACGGTGTGACGGAACGCGAAAGTAAATTTAGTGATAAATGCTCGCCAATATTTAATTTAATATTTTTGCAGTTAAATTACAGAAACAAATTCAATTAGGTTAGTATTAAAATGTACAGTTTCTGCGTGAAGTAACAAAAAAAATGGTAATATTCTTGGATAAATGGTTATTTATATGGGATTCTCCAGACTGTTCGACGAATTATGAACTAGATTATACGAAATATGGGCACATAAATTGAATACGGACGAGAAAAAGATGTACCTCACTCGTAAAATTTTTACACACTAAGTAACACAGATTTTGAGCCCTCATTAAGTTAGCCATGCTGCTTATTGTTCGGAGGCATTCCACTGAATGTCTGCACATTGTAATGTTCGTCGAAAGGGTCTCGATATTCTTGTGTGTCGATATTTTCATCGATTTTGTGAGCTCTAAGACTTCGTTGTATCAATATGTGGGCCCCAATATCGAGTATTGATGTTGTTTGTTTTTATTTCATGGTATTTGGCCCTTACTTCCATTTCGGCAAGCTTTTTTTTCTTTTTTTTTCTTGGATATGACTCCCCAAAGTAAATTGCCAATTATCATCTGTTTCACTGTAGCGAATCAATACTTTTCTGGAAAACCCAACTTGTCAATTTACATCGAATATTCAACAAAAAATCGTGAATTCCAAATTCGTGAAACAGTAAAAAAAAAAACGATTTTCAGAAATTTCGTTGTTACAGTTTTAAGTAAAGTAAGTAAAATCACCCCTTGCGCCATAAATACGGAAAAGATACTTCAAGCCACACAGACAAATTGCTTTCTCCAGTAATTTATTTTTGTTTTACATTTTTCTGGGAAACAAATGAACCAATAGGCACCAGATTTGGTACTGCATAAGAGCTACATTACGTGAAAATTTCAGTCTCATCTCTTTTGTAGTTTCCTCAAAATCCTGAAAAAAACCTCTTTTCCAGTTTTCTTGGAAACAACTGAACTAATAAGCATCAATCCTGTATCAGAATTTCAAGCATATAAGAACAATGTATTGTGAAAATTTCAGTCCAATCCTTTTTGTGGTTTCTTCAAAATTCTGCAAACACTATGTATGGACTCTCCCGTATGAGGTATAGGGGCTCAGACCCCTCGACGACAGTCGCCGCCCCAAAGGACAGGCAAACAATCGTCCTTGCGACGTTAACACACAAAATACGTTTGATCGTAATTACCTGTACGTACTTGCAGGTAATGTACAAGTACCGAATTGTGACACAATAAGATGATGTCACAATTTGTACAAGAACTGGCTAGCCATCTCATATCTCAATAGGGGATGATGCGACCTGGCCATTCTCACCAATGTACGTATTATCTTACGTATGTGTGTTTGTGTACGTGTAAATAAGCCGTATATAAATCACCCGAACCGGCTCTAAAATTGCCAGTGTTCGCCTTGGTTTTGGCTTACCCGTACTTATGTACGAAGTGGTTGAACACGCTTAAATTCTGTAGAATTTCCTTCTGGTGAGAATATCTCTCACGACAAGGTATTCTACAGTGGTGACCCCGATGTGATTTTTTGCTACGTTGTGAGGTGTCCTTAGGTGCGTTGTGCTTTTACAAAAATTTGGCGAGGTGCGCTGGCAAGAAACTCGCTTGCTCAGCAAATACAAAAATTTTTTTTGCAGACTAAGACACCTTTTAGGTTGTTGAAGTAGAGTCTACTGAAGTGGGAATTTACACCCCTCTCTTTAAAATATATAAACAAAGAGAAACCAGACAGCAGACCTGGAGGAAGAACGTTGGACTCATCCCCCAACCCCCCAACTTCGACTCGACACTAAGAATTTACCAAATCTGGAAGAAGGCCCTCAACTACCAGAATTAGCACGACTAGGAGCTGCAATAAATAAAGATCAATTAGCAGTAAAAATGTTGAGAAGTGGTTGAACCTTAAGCCAAAGTTCTGACCCAAAAACACCTGTCCTACAAACACAGGAGCCAGTGTTTTTGACCAGCAAAGAAGGAAGTAGTTCTGTGGAATATGCTTGTCATCAGAAAGACACAGCAATGGTCCCACCACCAAATGGAAATGGAAACCCACAATATCGCATAGAGGCAGTGCTCAGCCACAACTGACGCCTGAAGTCTTGGCGCAAATTATGCCCCCACAGATAATCCACCACATTCCGGATATCATGGAATGCCCTTTGACAGAGATGATAAATATGCCTGGTTCGTCAAGAAGATTAAGAATGTGTTTGGAAAAACTAAAAACCAAATCATTGACGATGTGATGGGTGGTATGAATATGGTGGATGATAAAACCTCAATCTTCATGGCAAAATTAAGGCAGATGGCGGACAATATTGTAACCCCTTCTGTCATAGGCAACCAATTTTGCAAGCAACTTCCTCAAAGTGTTGTGCAATGCCTAGCCGCCGTAGGTTTGACCGTGATAAACACATCCGCAGACTTAGACTTCCTTGAAAAATCAGCAGATAATGCGCTAGAATATACCAGGTCAAAGCCTGTGGTAAGTGCAGTATCTGCAGAGAATGGAGAGATCGCTCAACTTCGAGCTTAAATAGCTCAGTTGACTGATGAAGTAAAGAGGAACAAAGGCCAAAGCTCCACGAAATCAAATAGTAGCTGGTGACAAAGATCTGAAAGTAGAAACAACAACAATAATAGTAGCAACAGCAAAGGATGACAGTCCCGGTCCAGAGACCGCAGATCTAGTTCCAACAACAGGGGTCAGAGTTCAACTCCCCGAGAACATCATCTCCCAAAAACAAGTCTCAAAATTGGGATGATAAATGTTGTATTTTCCATAACTGGTTTGGCGCAGAGGCCACCAAATGTAACAACAGATGCAAATGGTGGGGCAAATCCTATATAAAGGAGGCGTCAAACTAGAACGAGGGGCAATCTATGCGGCCGAAGACCCCTTGGAAAAATACTCATGCCGCCTGTTCATTAAGGACAGGACTAACAGGAGAAGGTACTTAATCAACTTGGGAGCAGACCTGAGCATATTGCCAGTTAACAAAACCCAAAAAGTACTCCCTCCGAAATACTATCTCCGTACTGTGAATGGTCAAAACCTTCCAGCTTACGGGCTTGAAACCAGCAAGTAGACATCGGACTCAAGAAAATCATGACGTGGTCCTTCACAGTTGCAGATGTTCCAAACCCGATCCTGGGTGCAGATTTTCTTGCACATTTCGGCCTGATCATTAACCTCAAAAATGACAAATTGATCGATAGTGAATCTAAATATTGTGTGGATGGCAAAACGCTAGCTTACAGACTGGACACAAATATATCCAGCTGTACCAAAGTCGACGGACAACTCTTACGGATCCTGTCTGACTATCCTGGAGTCACTCAACCATCAATTCGCAGGCATCCTACCTATAAACAAGACACTGTTCATTACATAGAGACTAAAGTACCGCCTTGCCATGCTAGAGCACAAAGGTTACTGCCTGACAAACTCAAATCAGCATGGGAGTACTTCCATCGCATCATTGAGGAGGGCGTATGTCACCCCTCAAAAAGCTCAATGAGCTCCACTATCCACATGACCAAAAAAGCAAGTGGAGAGTGGCGAATTGTTGGAGACTACATGGCCTTAAATGTTAAAACCATTCCTGATCGTTATACAGTTCCCAATATAATGGACTTCAACGCGAATATGAAGGGTAAAACGATGTTCACCAAAACTGACATCAACTGGGCCTTCCACCAAATTCCTATGGCTGACCAGGATGTACCAAAGACAGTGGTTATAACCCCCTTTGGACTATTCGAATACCTTCAAATGCCGTTTAGACTTTGCAACTCAGCACAAACTTTCCAGAGATTTATCAATGGACTGTTTAGGGGATTGTGGTGAGCAACAGCATGAAGAGAATGTAAGAGCTGTCATACAGCGTATACACGCTGCCGGGATTACTATCAACGTAGGCAAAAGCTTATATGCACAGACTGAAATTGACTTTCTCATCTACAAAGTCTCGACTGAAGGCATTTTCCCATTGAAGACCAAAGTAGAGCCAATATTGAATTTCCCAAAGCCCTCAAATGTCGCTGAACTTAAGCGTTTCTTGGGGATAGTGAACTTCTATAGACATTGCATGAAGAATGCAGCAGCCGAACAAAGTAAGCTGTTTGCACTAATTAAGACAAGTAAAAAGAAAGATAAGACTCCAATCAAATGGAATGAAGAAGCCAAACAGGCCTTTGAGAAAATCAAAGATACACTGGCAAATGCAACTCTATTGGCTCATCCAGACGAAAGTCTGCCATTATGCGTGAGTACCGATGCATCTGATTTTGCAATTGGTGCAACCTTGTACCAGCTTGACAAAGACAACAAGAAGTTACCACTAGCTTTCTTCTCGAGGAAGCTCTCAAAAACAGAAAAGAACTATAGCACATACGATAGGGAATTGCTCGGAATTTTTGCTGCGTTGAAGCATTTCAGGCACCAATTAGAGGGTAGATGTTTTTCTGTGTATACTGACCATAAACCCCTAACATATGCCTTCACACAAAAAGCAGAACCAGCATCGCCGAGAAGAGCACAACAATTAGACTACATTGGTCAATTGACTACCGACATTCAGTATATAAGTGGAGAACTTAACACTCCATCTGATGCCTTGAGTAGAATCGAAGCTATCTCGGCTCCTGTCCAATTGCCTTACATTGAAATAGCTAAAGCACAGCTTAAGGATGCAGAATTGCAAGAGTTGTTATCGAACGATGATACTACTCTCAAATTGAGACAGCAAAAAATTCCCAGTACTGATGTTTTATTAACATGTGATGTCCGTACAGGTAAGAATAGGCCATTTCTACCGATAAAATATCGCAGGTTGGCTTTCAACAGTGTACATAATCTGTCACATGCTGGGCCAAAATGTAGTGCTAATATGATTTTGGCAAGGTTGGTATGGCCACGAATGAAGTCTGACTGCAACAAATGGGCTGGCAGTTGCCTGAACTGCCAAGAATCCAAAGTAGGAAGACACACTCGCTCGCCCCTCAAATCCTTCAAACAAACAGAGCGGTTTAAAACAGTAAACATGGACTTGGTAGGCCCATTGCCACCATCTCAAGGACACAGATACCTGTTAATGTTAATAGACAGGGCAACACGATGGCCAGAAGCAATTCCTCTATATGAGATGATAGCTCCAACTGTAGCTGCCAAGTTATACGACACCTGGATTGCAAGGTATGGCGTACCAGAAGTCATAATTACGGACCAAGATCGCCAATTTGATAGCTCGCTCTTCAAAGAGTTATCAAATAAGCCTGGTGTTCAACACAGTCATACCACAGCTTACCAACCTCAAGCCAATGGCAAAATCGAGAGATGGCATAGAGCCCTCAAAGCCTCTATCATGTCATATGATACAAAGAGATGGGTAGATGTACTCCCTACCATCCTCTTAGGCCTTTGATCTGCCCTACAAATGGATACAGGTCACTCTGCAGCGCAACTAGCATTTGGCAAAGAGCTACACCTTCCAGGGGACTTCTTCACAAAATCGAAGGAAGTTAGCACCGAAATTATGGTACAAAACATAAGAAACGATGCCAACAATTTCCTAAAACAGGCAGCTTACCATGGCCAGCCCAAGATTTACATCTCGAAACACTTGGCCAATACCTCACACGTATTTGTTAGAGACGAAAAAATGAGATCTGCGCTGGAGAAACCATACGCCTGTCCTTATAAAGTAGTATCACGAGATAAGAAAAACTTTGTGATACTCATTGCAGGCGAACCTCGAACAATATTAATCAATAGATTGAAGCCTGCATACATGGTAAGCGACGATAAAAGAATAAATAGGGTACCGTGAGAAAACAGAAAATATGCAGATGGATTCACCAACAAATATAGAAGAATCCTTTGAAAAATGTGAAATATCAAATTCACAAATAGAGAAAACATCAAAAATAAAAAGGTCTGTGAAGTTTTCGGACGATGTTATTACCAAAACATTCGATCCCACAGCCCCCATATGCCCACAAAAAAGAGGCAGGCCTCTAGGAAGTAAAAAATGTAAAAATTCCCACCCTTCTCGTATGTCTGAGAGGTTAATGCGAAGAAAATAAAATTTACTCCCGAAAAAGTAATATCCGCTATGTAAGTTTAAACCCACTAAAAAATATGCGACAAAAATTGGAATTCCGTGAAACAAAAGAAACTCCGGAGATAAGCAAATGAGGAATGCCAACAAAAAGAAAAGGACAGGAATAAACAAAGCCACGTGTGATACGGAAATAAACATCGCAACGTGTGTTTATTGTCAAACACAAAGATAATCTCAACGTTGTGACGTCACAAGCGGAGATTCCTTTGTAATAAAATTTGAAAAATATATTCTCTGAGTTTATTTCAGGCATAACTTTGCTTAAACCGATCAGAACTTATCCGGAAAACTTGCATATGGCCGAGAATTTTAAGTGCTATCCCCTCTACATGCTGATAAGAAGATGTGAAAATAATAAAACGAAACTGTAATGGTAAATCAAAAATATCAGTAAATTCACCCATTTTAGAACTGTCTTAGATCTCAGACGTGTTTTCTAAACAATATTTTTGGCTCTCCGTTTTCCTTGCTTACCTATTCCAATGTTGCTACCAACCCAAATATTCCTCAACACAACCAAGAACCTGAAAGTTCCGGAAGTTGCTAAGATCACTGGGCAAATTCCGGAACAGAAGTCGGAACTTGATCGAATTGAGGAGGAACTCCTGATGGACATGGCACCCTCTGTGGTGAATGTTCTCGCGGAGATGACGACTCCACTTCCACCCATCATCTCTCCTCCCCGGACTCCACTGGAACCAACTCCGACGACGGAACCCCCAATGCCAGAGCCAAAGCCAACGGAGACTAGGGAACCGATGAGATTTCTGTTTAAGGCGGAGAGGGCAGCCAACAAAAAGGCGAAGATGGCTGCCCTGACATCGGGGAATTCCAACTCCCCGATGCTCAGGCAGCCTCAGTTTAGACGTCCTCTGCCCCCTCACTCCCTTCATCACCCTTACACCCATACCAAAAACCGACCACCGAGGCGTAGGGGAGAGGACAGCCGGGCAAACTACTTGGCCCGAGTATACGCTCGTAAGGAGTGTTACAAGTATGTTGAGGCCGCAGTAGGCAGCGCCCTGGCAAAGTGGGAGGCTGATCAAAAACGGCATTAAACTGGCACGTCCCCCCAGGCCTTGCGAATTTTGATCATTTTTGCGGTGCAAAAACTAGGGGGAGTAGCTGTGGGGACTCTCCCGTATGAGGTATAGGAGCTCGGACCCCTTGACGACAGTTGCCGCCCCAAAGGGCAGGCAAACAATCGTCCTTGCGACGTTAAACACACAAAATACGTTCGATCGTAATTACCTGTACGTACTTGCAGGTAATGTACGAGTACCGAATTGTGACACAATAAGATGATGTCACAATTCATACACGAACCAGCCAGCCATCTCTTATCTCGATAGGGGATGATGCGACCTGGCCATTCTCACCAACGTACGTATTATCTTACATACGTGTGTTTGTGTGCGTGTAAATAAGCCGTATATAAACCACCCAAACTGGCTCTAAAATCGCCAGTGTTCGCCTTGGTTTTAGCTTACCCGTACTTATGTACGAAGTGGTTGAACACGCTTAAATTCTGTAGAATTTCCTTCTGGTGAGAATATCTCTCACGACAAGGTATTCCACAAACTACTTTTCCAAAGAATTTTTTGGTCTTCAGATTTCTCAGAAACTACTGAAGCAATAAGCAATAAACTCCTACCAGTTCTAGTTCTATATAAGAACTACATTTTATGAAAATTTAAGCCATATCCCTGTGGTAGTTTTTCTAAAACCGTAAATGTAAAATTTTCTCCAGTAATTTCTTTTTTTGCAGTTTTCTCTACTGAAAGAATAGACAGAAAACTTGTATGAAACTCTCTCAAACTACCCAACCAACAGGCAAAAACTTCTGTCAGACCGATACATATTGTTTATACATAGGTACATAATTATATGTCTACATAAAAAAATTAAACGAAAATGGGAAAATAGTTCCAATCGTTTTATTTTCTCACGAAATGGATAGTTTTCATTAGTACCATCCGTAATCCTTTTGCGAGGTCAGTTTTATACTAAGTTTGCAAGCAAACCCAGTAATAATCACAAAGTTGTACTTCAATCAAGTGAAAATAATTGTTGATCCATGTTGTTATCTCAATATAGTCGAGAGATCCAAAAAATCAAAAACTCTCTAAGAAAGTGAAAATATTTGTTATTTGTGATGCAAGTGTGAAACGTAGATAATTGTAACGAGTGTCAATCACCTGCTTCAGTACTTCGCACGTGTGCCACACACTAAAAAATTGAGGTCGTGTGATAAAAAGAAAGCTGTGATAGAATTTTTTTTAAATATATAAAAATGAAATTAAAATCACCCCCTCCTTTCAACATAAATTCTTGTTACGTCATAGTTTTGCCTTCATTTCCAGCAAGTACATTAAAAGAAACAATGAATTGAGAATGAGGCAAACAAATAAACGTAAACTAACACTCTTTTACCAACTAACAGTCATGGCCTAGATGTTGGGGGGATTACTAGCCACAATCGGAATGCCGATTCAAATCCCAATTGCGGTGGAATTCTATAAAATTTATAAAAATAAAAAAAATAATTGTCAAGTCTTTCTTCACCTTGTGGGCGTGTAAAAATGGTTCAGGAAGTCAATATTATGTGATGTAGAAAAGTTTGTAAGGAACCAAGAAGGGGTGCGAAAATACACGAGAACTCTAAGGTTTTAAAACAGAGTACTTTCCGCAGGCCATACATGCCGCAAAAATAGAGTATTACCGCTTGTTACTAAATTGTTATTTGGGTACGAGTGCGCAAAGTAGATGATTTTGATACGAGTGTGATCCTAGCAGCACGAGCTGAAGGCGAGTGATGAAAATCACACAAGTAGCGATCACCTACTTCGCACGAGTGTTACAGACAATTTTTTGAAACACCTTCCTAAAAAATAAATTTCACCAAGAAATAAATTTTTGTAAATGTATTCTAACTCTACAAAAACAGCAAATTTTCTTTTAATTTATGATCTTTCATTTGTTTATTTTCAAGTAGTTAAGTATAAATGAAAACTTTGATGGAATACAGATTTAAGTAAATTTTCTCTGCTTTCCATCATGCAAATCCCAGCTTTCTAGTTTAAATAGCGGCTGAAGAATTATTGATTGAAAGAGGGGAGGTTTCTAGATTCCAAAATCGGAAAATTTTCTATTAATTTTCGTTTTTTCCATTCGTTTATTTTCATGTAGCTAAAAATGATGAAAAATTACATCCAAATTAAATTCGAGCAAATGTTTTTTTCTTCTCAAGAATGCCAAACCCAGTTCTCGTAACTTGAATAGTGGCTGAGGAATCATTGAGTGAATGAGAAAAGGTTTTTAGATTCCAGAAACCAGCCAGTTTTATATTAATTAGCATTGTGAGATACCTTATGTTCTGGAAAGTATTCCCACTATGGAAGGTAGTCTGCAGATACTGCATGTTCACCACTTCATACACAAGGTATGGGGAAAGCAAAACCTCATCAAACACTGGTGATTTAGCCTAGATTTTTGTGGCCTTATATATTGGCTCCTTACATGCACACAAACACACATATGTCAGAAATACATACGTATGTGTGATGACTAATTACATCATATTTATAGTTGCTACGACAACCAATGAATATAGGAAGTGCATTGATAAGCCAACTCATGACATCACCTAAAATGTAAACTCTCAATTCGTTAAAATCTAGAAGTTGCAGGTTACTTGCAAGATTTTGCAACTAGTTACAAACAACCAAACATTATTTTGTTTAACGTCCAGTGCACCAAATTACCCAACCTTGCGGCAGTGACTGTTATCTCAAGGATTGAGCCCCTTAAATCTCATTTAATGTAATCCCCATATAAGCGTTTTTTTTATTTGTTTATTTTCAAACAGCTAAAGATAATTAAAAAGTACATAGAAATTTTTTAAATTTTATCCTCTTTACAACAATACCAACTTCAGCTCTCTAGGTTTAATAGAAACTTAGGAATCAATAAGTGAAATAAGATCGGTTTGTTTTAAAGCTGAGATGTTTTGTTCAATAGAAGTGGCAATTTAATCTTCAGTTTTTCAAAAAATCTGGTAGTGCAGAAATTTCAGGGTTGGATAAGACAGCGCATGCGCAGCCGAGACGGTAATTTAATAATCTTAGAAAGTCCCAAGCTGCGCATGCGTGAAATTTTACTTTTTGACATTGTGGTAAAATCTCAGGCTTTACGTAGAGTTAATTAGCATGAAAACATCTGTTTTTGAGGTGGGTGTTGCAAAAACTTATATTCCAGCTTGGAAATCTAAATTCTTTCAGATTATATTAACAAAATGTCACTTTTCATTTCAATAATTGTGAAATCATACAACTTTTACCACCTGTGACACATTTTGACATATTGTTTTCAGCACGTGTTCACATACCGTCAGTATTTTCATCGTATGATGAGAAGAGAATACTAAGCAGAATGGCGATGCAAGCCATAGTTAGATGTATCCTCGTTTTTTCTTCTTTTTTTTTTTTTTTTTGATGGCTGCAACTGGACGTGGGTGTGCCGAATACTTGATAAACACGTGGAATTTTTATGGCACATTGTCATTTCAATGTCAGGATCATCGTTTCCTCGTCTATTTCCATTCTTTACATTCATACGTACACCCATAGTGGTACAGGAAACACTGTATTCAGTGTATTGTATCCATAGGTATGGTACTGGGCTATAGATGCACGTAAAATTGTTAGTAGAATTTTCTTCGTTTTTCTTTTTCTGCAGCCGTCTAAGAAAACGCAGTCGTTAATTTCGTAATTTAATTCGTTTTCCTGTTAGCATTCATACGCCGTTACGAATCAAAATAACTGTAAAAGAGGAAATTAGAATTATAGCGGTGGCAGCAGCAGCAGCAGCAGCAGCAGCAGCAGCGACATGCTCTTTATGAAAATATCCTGCGTTTAAACGGTTCGACGAGCAAACAGCGTTTTTATTAAATAATTGAAATTGACTCTCAAAATTGTTTACTGTTTTTGCTTGATTTTTCTATAGAAATTCGGTTCTGCTTTAAAGGTCGGTTGGTGTGTGCTGACAGTCATTTTAGACGTCTTATGGACGAATAGGTATATTATTTCACGAGAAGGAAAAAACGATTTGCATTTTTGCGCACGTACCGTACTTGCATTTCGTCAAATGCTTGGGACCATGAACAACACTATTCATCTAAAAACAATAGTTTTTTGTTTTTTTTTTTTCCAAAACATTTTGTAATAGGTGACATTCTACTGAATTAAGTACGACGAGGAGCCGAGAGATGAGGGAAAATGTAGAAAAAATGTCGACGCAGATGAGTTGGCAGCGTATTGAAGACGATCGGGTTGTGCTTTGAGTATCGACGACTAGTAACTTCGCCTACACGTAGTGATGTTGGATTGGTACCTATACTTGACGCAGAGCTGTCTTCTACTCAAGGATATCCGCATTTATTAGCTGCTGAAATTGACTGGTTTTCATTCGAGTGACGATAGAAAAACGCAAAAATGTCGAGTACGAAGCTGAGTCGAATAAACGACGTACGAGGCTGTAGGTCTGAAGGCTGCTGCTGGTGAAACAAGAGTTTATCGAAGGTTACTTTTGGTGCAGGTTTCAAAAATTAGGAGCCTGCGGCTGCGATGGACGTTACATAGATTACTGACCTCAGATCGGAGGATACGAAAACATCTAAATCAAAATTATCGATCAATTTCGATTATTTTTGATTCGTGATCTGTAATAAACGTTCTTCGATTCTACGCCCGTACTCAAATAGATCGACGATGAACAGAGCAGATCACGACAATATATTATTATCATTATGCTTTAGTTGGCTCATCGTTAATAATTCACCCTCACTGTATGTTCCTCGAACCAGTTAAATATTGTTAATGTGAAAAGAAAATAACGAAGCTGCATCATGAAAATGTTGCGAATTGGAAAATGAAGTAAAAAAAAAAAAAACTGTAACGCAGAAATACTTCGCTAGAAGAGCTAGTTTAACAATTTTAGGAAAAAATCTGAAATCCAATTACTTGAAATGATTGTAAGTAATATCGATATATCGATTTTTCATTGCCAGTTTCAAGTAAAGAAATTTCAAAAAACTATCAATAAGTATCCATGTCTTTAACAAACATATCTATCTATTGGAAAAATGACTTTTCCAGGGATTTTTGTTTTTTAGTTTTCTCAGAATCTATTGAAACGATAAACACCAAATTTCTTTTAGATCTGCTCCAATATGAGAACTATCTTTCGTGAAAATTTCGGCTCTATCCATTTTATAATTTTCTCAAAACAGCGAACACAAAATTTTGGGCGATACGTACATTTTTATATATATGTATTGTATAGGTATATACATAAAAAAAATTATGTCAAAATGGGAAAATGTCTGTGTAATTATCATCTCAAAATTCTGCCAAAGGACACACATGAAGGTAACCTTTGAGAATAACATGCGAAAAATTGGGGTAATTTCATTCAATATTCAGCTAGTAAAACCGGTGATTGGAGAGGTACTTTTTGGGGAAAATAAGTGGAAATTTGTCGTCATTTTCGTCATAATAGTTCAGTCATGTCGCGGAAATTGTGTTCGTGTCCGTTCGTTTTTTTCATTGTCATCTCTGTTTCAAAAGATGTGCGAGAAAGAAACTGGTAAAAAAAAAGAGGAAAAATATTTGGGAGGGGGATATTTCAATCGAAAATTTTTCTGCTGTAGCAGGGGTGGCGAAAGTTTCTTTACTGGCATTTACTCGGACATATCTCCAGGATATTAATTAATTGAGGATGATGAGACCAGTGAGTAAAATAACGACTTTGGGTTCGTAAATATGAAAATATTTGGCGTTTGAATCTCGTTAATGTGGTGCAGTTTTGAGCTTCTTGTAAATCATTCGTGGTTTGTGAATCAAGTCAGTGTTGACACTAGCGGCGAAGCTAGATTTTTTTTTTGGATGAGTTATTGGAGCAGGCATGAAAATTTTGTGGCGGCTGGGATTGAGTGAGATAAAGATTTTTACCCAGTTTGCTTGCAAACGGGGTATTAAAGTTGACATCATGAAAGGATTAAGGGTGGGGATGATGAAAATTATTCGTTTCATGAGAAAAAGAAAACGATTGGTACCATTTTTTCATTTTGACCTAATTTTTTTATGTATATGTATGTATCGTTCAAAATTTTGTGTTCAAGGTTCTGGGAAAATTACCGGGTGGATAGGGCTGAAATTTTGACGAGAGATAGTTCTCATATTGGAGCAGGTCTGAAAGAAGTTTTTTGCCTATCGGTTAATTAGTTTCCAATTAAATTAGAAAACAAAAAATTTCTGGAAAAGTCGTCTTACCGGAATTCTGAGAAAATGAAAAAATGGATCGGACTGAAATTTTCACGATAGACTTTGCTTATGTTGTTGCAAGATTTTAGAAGTTTGGTACCTATTAATTCAGTAGTTTCCGAGAAAACTGGAGAAGAAAAATTTCTGGAAAAAATTTTATGTCCACAGTTTAAAAAAAAAAAATACTGAACAGATAGGGCTGAAATTTTTACGAAATATACTTATTGTATGGGAGCAAGTCTGAAAGATGTTTGGTGATCATTGTTTCAGTATTTCTCGAAAAAATTGGAAACAAAAAATCTCTCGAAAACCGGTTTTTAGCGATAAAACATCGGTAGATCAATATTTTTGTTAAAGATATGATTAATTGTCGATAGTTTTTGGTAATTTCTCAAATTAAAACTAGCAATCAAACATAGATATATTGATAACTATCGATGTAAATATTGAGCAAACTGGGTTTTCTAGCGTAGTGGTGCCGAATTTGATCGATACTGCCGATAGTATTGATACTTGCCAGGTATCAATAGTATCGATACTTATTTTCAATACTTTCGATACTTTCGATACTTTCGATACTTGCAAGTACTCGTAGCTAATGTTGAAAAAAGTCCAAAAAGTGATAAAAAATCTAAATAAAGTGATACCTACATAAAATGTTCTGTTTAGTTAGTTTTAAGTTTTCCCCCTTTTTTTGAGTAAGGTTTGTTGCATCATGTTTTTTCTGGAGTTAAAACAAATCCTAATAAGAAACCGCCTCAAGCGACAAATTCCCGATCTGAAACCATTTTCTTATTCAACAAATACCTTGGTGCCAGATATGCCACTTTTGAAACCAATATCATAGACTTTTGGTCAAAATATACAACTTTTCCCGAGTTAAATACGTTGGCTTTGGAATAACTTAGTATACCAGCCACTTTCACCCCATCAGAGAGGACATTCTCAGCAGCCGAGTATACCTTGAATAAGCGCAGGAATCGCCTCACACCAAAAAATGTTAAAGAGCTATTCATTAATAATAATCACGACTTGTTACAATAAAAAATTAATAAAATACTCAAAGAATACCTAATCAAGATAATATTTTATATTTCAAAGTCAAACTAACTGAATTACATCCGGGAAAAAGTATTGAAAGTATCGATACTATCGATACCTTTTTTTCACAATACTTGGCACCACTATTTTAGCGAAGCATTGTTGCGCTAGAGTGTTTTGTTTTTGTCTTATGCCAGAAATTTATCGTCCATTATAGTTTAAATTTTTCTTTCTAATCATTGAGAAGGCTAAAATTTTTGTAGGAGGCCATAGTCCTCTCAAGCCCTTCCCTGTAGCTATACTACTGGTTGGGACATGTCTATTTTTACGTCGCGTTGTTAGAGTCATAACGAATCACAATTTGTTATTGGTTGACGCCAGGTGCTATCTACCTTGGTCCGTAGTGATCTCTTCTATCAAAGTGTGTTATGAGTGCAGTGGATTTTACTGGAGAAATTTGAATACTTGGTACAGAATATAATGGTTATGCAGTTGTGTGAGGATGTGTCCAACACTATTCGTATGCCACACTTTGCTGGGAGTTTTTAGAAGAATCTTTCATCAGAAGTTGATGTAGATGCTGTAATAATATGAACTCCAAGACTGATAGTTTTCCCTTTGGTTCTTTTGGTATTTTCTATCCCACTCTTTTAATAAAATATCTTCATGTTTTTGTTACATTATATTTTCCAGCTTCTACACATATTCACTGGGTGGTCTCTTGCTTATGCACCATCTAAAGTAACTCTGAAATAACCCACTAATTAATGGAATTCATTTTCTTACGCAGGAGTCTGCCATTTAACTTCTAAAAACTCACTCACTTATTAGTCATTTACGTACTCACATTTGACTCTCTAGCATGCTCACTTGAAACTGACTAATTTATCCTCCGACCACGAACTTTCCTTTTTCTTGAACAATGTTCTACTCATTCACTAACTAGGAAATGACGATTTAAAAGAGAGTCCTTGACCCCAAGTAATAAAAATCTGTCAAAACTGAAAAATGTACATTTTATTACAGTATAGAGGAAAATAAGGCTTTATGTTAAGTAGTTTGAAGGGCCTCAGGTTTTGGTGCGCTGAATTTGAATTTCTTTCACCCGTGGCCATGGTTGCTAATTGTAGTAATGGTTGTAGCCTATTTGCTCGCTGTAATTAGTAACCTTGATCAGTGATGTGGTTGTGGTTGTTAGTTTTGGTTCGTGACTATGGCTACGCCAAAAAATTCTGGTCATTAGAGTTATGTTGATATTTTCTTATAATAAGAAATATTATGTGTCGCGTTCAATAACTCGTGATGTAGTGCCCTTATCTGACAGAATTTCTTGCCACTGTTATATTCAAAAATCCGTAAGCAGACAGAATTTCTCCATATCCAAGACATTTTTTACAATCCTTCTGGGTATCATGAGGTAAAAATGCTCTTTGAAGAAAAATTTGATGCAGAAAATTTGTTCGATTTTCAGCTCCTGATACCTAGTTGAAAACTACGCGCATAAATGAAGAAGTCTTTTCCAAAATAGTGAATAAGCATAAGAGACGGTTTTGAGTTTGTCGTTTCCTTCAATTATCCTCAACAATTAGTACAAAAAAAGGCCTAAATACAGAATTAGTTAACTTTGGCGCTTCACTGCTCAATAAGAAAGGCATATTCGAATATGTTGATTTTTTTAGTGTTCCTGAAAATGCGCTCTTCAAATGAAAGGGCAACATTTGTGTGCAGGATTAATTTGTAGGATGAAATAAGAATTGGAAATTTTGAGACGTGGCAGTTTATCACTCATCAATCTGAAAATAAAATAAGATACATTTTAATTTCATTAAAAAAAAAATACTCTAATTTCAGTTTAATAATAAGTGTTTTGTTCTATTTTCTCGTTTCAGGTACATTGTCAAAGAGGTCAAACTGTTATGGAAGCGGTAAATGCGATCATTGAAGAGTTTGCTTTGAAAAATCCAAAATTATACCTGGCTGGTTCACTAGCTGCAGTCGAAATGAATGTCGACGCTTTGTCGTTGGTTGATAATATTCTCATTATTGAAAAACCACAAACTTTTCTGGCAGGTACGTACGCCTTCAATATTGTTGATGTCTATTTATCATTCAATAACCATCTATACTACTTTTTCTCTTGATCGTTGTAAATTAAAAATGCCTATGAATATGAATGATAGGCAACAATCAATATGTAAGCGTTGATGAATTCGATACAATTGCGCCGTAAATACGAGAATTAAAATTAATCGTTAATTTTTTGACCTAATTAATATCGAATGGATGTGGAAGGTGTCAGTCTAAACTTTAAATGTTTTTAAAATTGCAGTAATTGTCTGTGAAAACGCATCAGTGTGTACAGATTTGTCATACTTTTATCACCGCTGAAATTTGAAAAGCTTTATTTACCCCCTCGTCTCACATAATATTGTCTTGTAAGTATAGTTATATTTTTGGTAAAAATCATGATTAGGGTGGATTGAGAAGGCTTCAATTTTTTATTCGAAAGTATAGGATCATCAACGGTTAAACCACGTTTCTAATTGTGAGTGCAAGAACTTTATATTTTAGCTTTCCAAGTGCTTATTTTAAGATGAAGGTGATATCAACCAAAAATTTCTAAAAAACAGCTAGTAAAACGAAAAAGCTTTCGATATTTGAGTAGATGACATTTTTAACAAATACTTTCCCAATATTGTCTGCAAATAAACATCAAATAAATTTTAATCTTTCCTTTATTATTTTAACTGGAATTTCTAGCTTCGCTGTTTCTTTTAAGTTTTATTGTTTACTCATTTCATAAGTTAGTCGATGTTGACGAACTTTTACTTGTTTTCTAATATAATTATTGCTAGTCACCTTCCGAACTACAGATACATCATAAAGCTTTTGTTACTAGCATCTGCATTTAAATGAAGGTTTCTAAGGATGAATGAATTTTGTTGTAAGTTTCATCTTCAAAATTTATGTAATTAAGAATGAGTTTGCGAACTTCCGTATACCCTCGGTTTGTTTTTTGATTTTCATTATGAAAACTTCTACTTTATCCGACAAAATAAATGAAGTCCCAATTTTGGTATATTTATCCACAATGTTTGCAACATTGACAACATTTTAATTTTGAAAAAAACTTTTCCTCTTTTACTTTACAATTCCTCAGCAGCTATTTGAGCTACAAAGTTGTGAATAGCACTGTTGGAAAGGAGAAAATTTGCTAAAATTTACTGGGGAAGGTGGTTATGGGGACCTGAACCTGTATGCTCTAACCTTCACAGAGTTATCGGCGGCAGCATAGCCGCACAGATAGCATTGTCACTATTTTCAACCTGTAGGTTGCCGGTTCAGTTCCCCATACTGGAAACCTACAGTAGCCATTTAATTTTTCTTTTCTAACAAGTAAAATTACAAGATCGAAGAAATCCTGACTTCTTTTCATATATTATAAATGTGAAACTACTTTCGGATGTTTGAAACCTCATCACACCGTGACTGCTTCAAAAATTTCCTTGATATATGCCCCAGAGATGGTTATGTGCCTTTGAAATTTAACACAGAGATGTTTCAGGTGTCCAATTAACATACGTATTTTATAATTTTTACTTAAAAAATTTAAATGGTTCTTCAAGATTGAGCCTAAGCTCAAAGCTTGCAAATTTTACATGTCTGTGTAAGTCAGTGGGAGGGCTAGCCACTAGGTTTCATACATCATTTTTCACATTTATGTGTATTGTGTGAGAAACTGTTTGATCCTTGTAACCACAAAAATAGAAAAGCGCCTACTATGAGACAAAGAGGATGTTTTTTCTGGTGTTTCAGGTTGCATCTGTAAACAAATGACAGATGAAAAGTACTGGAGAAAATAAAATAAAGACTTTTTTTGGCAGTTTCTGAATTTTTTTTTTTTTAATATAAGAATTAATCTGGCTAATTCACTCTGACAGATATAATGTAAAAGTAAAACCAAAAATTATTAATGAAAAAATAAAATTACAAAAAAAATTTTCAGTAACATCATATGGATTCGAACATGGGTTACAGGTGTGACAGTCCAGATAATAAGTACAGAGTCACGGAGAAGCTTGCATAATTGATGATTTAAACATAACTACATACAACACCATCCTAAAAACACCCATTATAACTTTCGATAAGGCAAATAAACTGAAAATATCCTCTTTGACTGAATGTAGACACTTCTCAAAAATAGATTAAAATAAACAGTTTTCCCCTATTGTTAAGTGGTACATCATAGGATATGTTTTTGGGTCAGTGATAGTGTTGTCTATTTTTCAAAATTTTTTAATAGAAAATAAATTTATCTATCTGATCAATGATGAACTGTTTAAAAATTGTAAATCTATTTATCGACTTTATATTTTGTTTATATAAGAAACATTGAAAACAACTAAAAAACAAAATCTAAAAATAGAAAACTTAATCAATATTCTCTTTTTCTATTTCTCTTTCTTCCTTTTTTCACGTCAAAAAATAAAAACTGAATTTTAAATTGATAAAATTAGGTACCTATTTTTTTCATAAATTTCTTAAAAAATCGAAAGTAGATTTTATCAAAATTGTCTGATCAATCAAAAGTGATCAAAATTATAAAAATCGAAAAAAATCGATTTTTTTAAGGTCCGATTTTATCGATTATCGATTGATCGAAAAAAAAATCCACACCACTAGATAGTGAATTCAGATTTCTGGTCTCATTTTGGATTGAACAAATAAATTTTGGTACTTTTTGGGAACACAAAAAGTGGGTTGAGATAATTTTTTCACACTTTTTCGTGTGATAAATTGTTGGATATCTTTTTTGGGGTTATGAATTTACATTTTCAGTCATATTTCGGATTGAACCTATTGTTACATTCTTTTTGGGGACACAACAGGGCGCTTACGAAATTTTTTTTCCAGCATTATCAAGTGATTCATTGCAGGATATACTTTTAGGGGAACTGAATTGAAACAAGTTGTCAAGGATATGGGTAACAGCTAATTGAAAATTGAAAAAAAAAATCATTTCACTTTACTCCACATGTCTCGTATCCTTTTGTAGCAACTTTTAGCGAAGAAATCTCTTCATACGTACAACTTAGTTACCTTTTGCTTCACAGACAATGCAAGTGATTTTGCACGACGTACAGAAGAATTCGTACAAGACGAAGCCGAATATGTGAAGGCCCTTTACTCGGCGAGTGAACTTTACGATAATCCTTTGGGAAGCAGTGGCGACGACCCGTGTAATCTGACAGTGATATTTCAAAGTTTAATTAGTTTGGCCTACGAATGCAGCTGCTTGCTAAACGACGTAAGTATCGGAATTTTTTAATTAATTCGTTTGACTGATTAAATTACTGGTTTGTTATGCTATGCCTGGTTTACTGCAAGATGAATTGGTGAATTGTGTGAAAGCTCCTGTGATTCTCGACACTTTCATGGTAACCGAAGGCGAGTAATTGACCTACTCGAGTTTTGTAATACAGAGCAAATTAACTCTGCTCTGTGGACTTGTTTGTGTTTAGTGTACCATTGGCAGTAAATTTGTTAGCTGTTGGCGAAGTTTTAGTACCGAGCTAAATGGCATATTTCAAACTTTTGTCTTCCTTCTTCGTGTTGAATCTGCCTCCAAGAGAACCAGCTCTTTGAATTCATTGGAACAATTTATTTTCTCTTTAACCCTTTAAATCTGCTGCAGTGGTTGCTTATTGTTTAGTATTCGCGAAAAGCAGGAATACCAAAATTCAGAACTAATTGTTTTCAAATACATCGTGAATACGATAGTTAAACAAGGAGAATTGTTTCCTACAAGGAATTATATATTTTAAAGTCACCGAAAATCAATTTTAGTTTCCTCACAACCCTACAAACTTGTGTCAGTCTCTAGTACCTATTACAACATTCAAAAGCTTTATTTACAATACATTGGCTGCTTTTGATGGGCAAACTTTTATGAATACCAGTCTATCAGATAGAAGAAATACCAGTGCACTTGGAATAATGTGCGAAAAGATAATAACATTAATCATTATGTTCCTGTACCTTGACCGAAATCATGTTTGTGTATATTCTTATACTTTATCTCGGTTCACATTCTAAATTCATACCCTACAAAAACTGTAGAATTGGAGATAAAATTGAAATTTCAAGTTTTTAAGTACTATATTTACTATCTGTAGGAGAGAAAAACTCAAATTGCAGGGAACTGAAATGACGCTAGGCGTCCATCCTGTTAATGAAAGACAGATATCTAAAGCTCTGGAGATAAGCTCGTCATTGAATTTCTTGTTAAACAATACATAATTTTTATAAAGATAATTTTAGAATTTGAGAAAAAATTTGAATTTGAAGTTTTTTGGTACTATTTTCATTGTCTAAAAGTTTTTTATTTTTGCCGAATAATGCCGAAAATACAGGAAGTTTTTATTGTCAAATTTTAACTTTAATGATAATTTCTCTTTCTTATCCTCTGGTTACACATTACATGGATTTGATTTTTGTATTTCATAATGATTGGATCTGAAAAATGAGAAAAGTAATAGGTGACTCTTGAGCAGAACTAAATCATTTACATTGCTGTCTATGTTGTCTGTGGGATTATATGTATTAGTTATAGGGTAAATATACTAATTATATATGGAGTACCATTGTTTCTCTTAAATTATTAAAGTAGTCTGCTGAAAAAAAATTGAAGATAGTCAGTAAGTCTATTCTACTGTACCAATCCACAAAAATATTCGAAAGAACTCGCCTAAAACGAGTTTTACTATTTTTTTAATTTTTATTACTGTTCCCTTAAATTTTTTTGGATTTTTCATAACTTTTGTAAAAAATACTATTTTATTGATAGGTATTGTAATAATATATTTCTACTCACTAACATTCATATTCATATATCATCACACCAATAGGTAAACTGTCATCTATCCTGTATATTATTCACATAATAATCAATCGGGTGAACAGAATGCAGGCACCTGACAGGAATGCACTTGCACCATCTTATATGCTCTCTAACTTGCACATACACTCAGCATTCACTTCTTATTTGCCTATAACCTTCAACAGTCCGCCGAATTCGCAGACACATTATCATGTAGATGAACCTTCTACCTTCCAGAATTATCATGAATCATCTAGAACTATTTTGTCTGAACCATATAATTAACGGGTCTTGCACAGTCAAACCGTGATCTTAGTTTTGGTTTACTAATACAATATTTTTATTATTTTCGATAACTAAAGTGAACTTACCATTCGTACCCTTTTCTGAATGTATAAGAAGCACAAACGCATATAAATGATCAAATAAGAACGAAAACAATTTATTGTGTTCTCAATATTGCGAATGATTCCAGTAGCAATACTGCGAAAGTTTTATGGTTTGTTTATACTTGCTGTCAAGTTTTTCTTTCGGTCTTGATATTGGTTTTTCACAGTTTAATGTTAGTCTTGTTTTCAACACCAATTTTTCTTATCTCCCACAGAGGTGGGAAAAACGAGATCTGAAGAAAGAGGATAATGATATCCGAAGATTGGATCTCTTTTTGATTTTATTTTGAATTTTTTTGTTTTTCAGAAATGGTTGCCCAAATAGAGAAGTTTCTGCTTCATCTTATTTCACGTATTTCTGATTGAGACTTTTATATGTTAGGATATACTTTCTGAGACAAACTTAATCCAGATTTCGTATTTCTGAACTACGATTATGTAGGCATATGCATAATGTAGACCTACACAATAACTATTGGAATGGATTGTGAAATTGATGTTTACTCATTTAAACCAGATTCAAGATTTACATAATTCAGAGAGGGTTATCTGGTTAAATCTGATCTAGTACGCATTAAAATCTTTATTTTTCGGAGGTTTTTCATCTCTTTTTGACGTCTCATTACAAGGCAATCCAAAAAGACGTCATAGGCTGGATAGACTTTGTTTATTTTTAAATTTCGGTGGGAGTAAAGATGTCCATTGAATTAATTTAATAATTAATACACACGATTAAATGATGTTTTGGTACTTGCAGTTCTAATAAAAATGGCTTATTAATGAATTAATCTCATGATCTAATACATTTTTAATACATTTTAATCGGGAACATGATTAATACTGATAAAAAATTGCTCTCAACGAGATAGTGAATATAACGTAATTAGGATTGCCTTATTTTAATTGGCAGTTCTTGTTCCCAGTTTGTGTACAAAAGTGTGTTCTTCAAACTGGATTTTTGAAAAGTAAATAATTTTTTTGTTCCAAAAAAATGGAGCAACGAATTTGATCGTGGAAGCCAGAGGAGGAAGGTTAATTTAACCATTGTTTCTCGAACAGACCGATACATTGGTAAGAAGTTCCTAGTGAGTATGCATTATGCAACCAATATAACTTGTATGTACTCGGTCAGTGATAGCACAATTTGAAATTTTATCATTTTATAGAGAAGTACCTACCCTTTATTAAGAACTGATTTAGGATAGTATTTGACTATATAGCCTCACTTTTACGTATAAAATTCAGTAGTTTAGCCATGATCGGCTTTGGAACCTTTCAAGCAAACATTTACTATTACTGCTTCAACATTAGCAATCAAATAGATGCTTGAAATATTGTCCTCCCATAGCCGCACGATTTTCGTACTGGTGGCTTCGAGTCTGAATTTGTTTTCAATAACTGTGACACAATCAGTGAAAAATAGGTCTGTTAGAACAATGCGAATACAATTTCCTCACTGAAAAACCTACGTGAATGTATATTTCTAAAAGGATACCAGCATTTTGCTATAATTCATACACGATGATTGTCGTTATACTGAATATCATTATTCGATTCACATTTCATTACGCTCACTGTCGATGTTTATCGTCTTCATAACGATGGAATGTACCATGTTGTAAACGGTTTACTTCGTGGCAAAGGAAATAAAAAATGTATATATTTACACGCGACAATAATGTCAATGAAATATACCTATCTTACATAGGTATATGTTAGCTGACTTCACGAAGGAAGAATATTCTTCTGCTGACCTAATTAAACGTTTTTTTCTATTATTGCATTCGATCGTGACGTAATAATTTCATTCATACATACAGCTAGAGAGAGAGAGAGAGAGAGAGAGAGAGAGAGAGAGAGGGAGAGAGAAGGTGAAAAACCTGACCGTACTTACGTTGTCGACCTTAAGTACGTCTATGTTGCACCATACAAGTGCAAAGTTGTAATAAATTCATTTTGACTAATGTTTAAAAGTAGTACAAACGAATGATTTGAAAGGTATATCATTAGGTCGTAAAAAATAAAAAATAAAACACGTTTTAAAAAAAAAGATACTTTAAAAAACGTTCACACATTGGATACATTTTGATAGATCTGTGTCAGAAAACTGATTGTTAATGACTTCTCGTGCAGATTAATAACTTATGACAAGAAGATGAGGGAATGAACCGAGTACAGCATGTTCTTCACACCTAAGAGAAGCTAATTTTATTAATGTTTCTTTTTCTTTTTTTACGCTCTGTCCTTAAGAAATACATATTACTTTTCTACTTCGTAAACGAATAAGCCGTGCAACGAAACAGTTTTTTTACGTAGGGAATAATAAGTTATTTCGATACCATGGGACTTCTGTTTCACTGTTTTTTGTGTGGGCTTTGGTCAACCATCCACCGTACCACCAATCAATCAGTGGAAGAACTGAACACTGGAGAACCACTGTCGGTTTTCAAAAATTCTCAGGACGCAGTTGTAAAGTGAGGGCTGGAGTTAGCCAAGCTGGAGAGAAGAACTGTATTTGAAAAATAGCATCTCTGCAAGAGTCAGTATAATGAGTAGTGATGAAAATAGTATAGATACTAAACATAGAAATTATCTTGAAGTTAGGCTTTTTGTTCGGGTAACAAAATTATACAACCAAGCTACCCAATCTGACAAAATCATATTTGTGATGCATGCAAAAATGTAACTTTTGTGAATATGTCTTGCTGTTGGTTATTAATTGGCCGTAATGTCATCATGAAATTTTTTGAGAGTATACGCATCTTCTAGTTGGTCCTACTGTTACTACTGCTAATACAAATATGAAAAATTTTTGTGCGCTGGGTAGTAAACTAAAAACAGTCATGCAAAACAGCACGTGAAATGAAAAAATGTTACAGCTGACCCTCCTTATGAAAGCTAGGCTTATTTGATTCATTTCCCTCTTCGCTTTCTATATACATTTTCATTCGTTGCTCTCTTATCAATGGAATGAAGGTTGCGTGATATAATTTTAATGTTTAAGTATTCACCAATTGGTGAAAACAATTTTTTAAATATATATGTATCTTTTTTTGCATTTTATGTTTATGCAGAGCAAAAAACAAAAAATCACGCTGCCAACAAAACATTCATTCTTCAAAATACAAATTTCAGCGTAACAAGTTTCACTTCCATCGTATGTCCCAGTAAACACTCTTTTTTTTTTTTTCAATCTCTTATTGGCGAGGTATTAAGATTTCACATGTACATACTTCTGAAGAATTTTTTTTTTTTCATATTCACAAGGTTATTGTATCCGTAAATTTTAACCAAATGTCACTTACCAGTGTAAAGGCTCTGTATAAATCCGTTCTTAAGAATTTCCTCAAGTAATAACAAAGTACAGTGAAACCTCCTAATATGACACACGAAGGGGACCAAGCATTTTTTTCGCTATTGAGAGGTGTCCGTTATTGGGAGGAAAAATGTAAAATGAAAAAAAAATGAAAAAACTAGATGTACCTATGTAATTTTATTAATGGGTACAATAGTCAAGTATTGGAAGGTATGGTAGTTGATTTTTACAAAAAAATTAGGTCATTAAAAGTTTATTTTAGGATTTAAAAACAATTTTTTGTGTATTGTACTGAAACTTTGGCACTAAGTCAGCACTTTTCGGGGAATTAATCCTCCAATATAAGCCTAACTGTTTGCTGTTCAAAGGTGAAATCTGGCTCACTTGACCATTTTAACCAGTCCATTGTCTGTCTGGAGAGAGTCAGCTATTGGGAGGTATGATGATGAAAACTATCCGTTTCATGAGAAAAAATAACAATTGGTGTCATTTTATCATTTTATCCTAATTTGTACCTCGTTTGCTTGCAAATGGGGTACAAAAATTTACATTGTGGAAGGGTTGATGAAAATTATTTATTTCATGAGAACACAGAAAACGATTGTACTATTTTCCCATTTTCATCCAATTTTTTTTAAGGTGTATAATTATGTAGACGTAGTATAATTATAGTATATCGGCCAAAATTTGTGTTCTCGGTTTTAAGAAAACTATAGCAGTAATAGGGTTGAAAGTTTCAGGAAAGATAGTCATTAAGACCAGGTCTGATAAAAGTTTGTTGTCTATTGGTTCCGTAGTTTTCGAGAAAACGGGAGAACAAAAATTCCTGGAAAAGTGGTTTTTCCAGGATTTTGAGAAAACTGCGAAAGAGATCGAGCTTAAATTTTCACGACATACTGTTCTTATATATGTGCAAGTCTCAAAGAAGTTTGTTGCCTATTTGGTGAATAGTTTTTCAGAGAACTAGAAGAAAAAAAATTGTCTGAAAAGTTGTTTTTTTCAGGATCTTGAAGAAACTGCAAAAACTATAAGGCCGATACTTTTACAAAATGTGGTTCTTATAGGAGTTTGGTGCCAATTTGTTCAGTAGTTTCCGAAAAAATAGGAGAATAAAAAGTTCCTGGAATAGGGATTTTTCCACAATTCTAAGAAAACCACAGATAACATCGAGCTGAACTTTTTACGAGATATGGTCCTCGTATAATTCCAAGGTTGATAAAGGGTTGGCGTCTATTAGTTTATTAGTTTCTGAGAAAACTGAAAAAAAAAATGATTCATTGAGCTGAAGTTTTCAGCAAAATTAGTCCTTATTTATGACCAGAACTCGTAGATGTTTGGTGTTGAATGGTTTTAAACAACAATTTTTCTTATAATTTTGGGAAATTCGCAACTGTGTTTTCGTCGCAGTAATGGGCTCGAGATTTTGAATCGCGGATAAATTGGTATACTAGGTTTTCCAGCGAAGTTCTGCTGCGACGAAGTTGTTTTCTCTTATTTCACGAGAGCGGGTGCCGATTACCGATTACTGATTACCGATTTTGTCGATTAACAAGAATCCTTGGGGAGATGGACATTTCCCCTACCCTTCCATTCGGAACGCCGCTCTCTGCATTGTCGTGGCAAAGTTGCCACTGTCGCCCATGCGCTCGGTCAGTTAATTCGGATTTCTGGCAGTTCGTCTTTTCGGGTTTTGCAGCGATAAAGTGGAAGGCAAATCACGTAGGTAGGTAGGTAGGTACACTTTTCGTTTCCCCTTTCTCGATTACGTAAAATTCTGTTATAAACGCATCACGACGACGAGTATCTGCGCCGCGAGCATGTGAAAGGCTGCTCCGTACGCGAGATGAAAATGTCGACCAAGTGAATGCTCACTGAGGAATTACATTCGATTTCAGATGGATAAGTCGTAACAGCATTCATATTCGAATAAATTATGCCGACAACGATGTCACAATAATATGAAACAAGAATCGACAAATGAAACTGCACTGCGCTCGTTAACCATACGATCCTTATCGGATCTTAAAAGCATATATATACCTGCGTTATTTGAATGACCATTTTGCGCACAACAGTTTCGTTATTGCGCGCACATGATGACGCAGGGCAGTGCACTAAGTGCATCAAGTGCATCACACAGCATTCGTAGTATTCTGTGAAACGAATGGAGAACGAGTAATGCCCGGAAGTACATTTTTGGTTGATGTCACTGACCTGGTGAATGCGCAGTTTGTGGGAAAAATTCGCAAAATTTGGTCCGGTAATGTTATTTTTAATGACGCTACTAAGATCATGTAGGAATGCACAAGCCAACATAGGTACATATATATACACACATACATAAATACATACCTATATACATACATACATACATACATTATTGTGTACTTGCATTCAGTTTTTCAAAATTTCAAGTCATTGTATACGTGCGTTCAGTTCTCTGGTTAATATTTTCGTGTAGCTAGGTACCATAAATCAACTGTTTTGTTGTAATATATCGTTAGTTTGAAAAAATAAACAAAGAAACTTTGCCACAATAGCATTAACATAACGTCGTAATCATAAAGTGCATTGCTTTTGTTGTATTCTGAGAGACAATCACGAAAAGTATTATTGAAACGAATTATTAAAATCGCTTACAGATGGTTTTTCAAAGTTCCACCTTGACTCTTTCTAACTGATACTTCCACTCTGGAGAACGCATGCGTATTATTGTCATAAGGTGGTGAAAATAAGAATAAGGGTGAATTTTGGGAACATTAGTCTACCTTTCGGCTTCTGCGAGTTTAAGCATAATCCAGATCAGTGATTGGGAGAAGCGATAAGACCTGATATTTGTGAAACAAAACAGTGAATTTGTATGGCATATTCAGTGTACCTATTTGAAATTTAAATGAATTATTTGTCTTTTTTTGTGAACAAGTTGATTAAAGCAGAAAAAGTAAGTATTCCTAAACGATTATTGTACGTGAAATTCTATCATTTTCTGTACAACAGGAATAGGATGCACTTGAGTTTCGTTTTGTTCTTAATCTAAGCATTTTGAATAATTCTACTAGAAGTTTAATAAACCGAGTAAATAGAGGTAGCCGAAGTGCTAGACAGAGGCGTTCTAAACGAAGGGGTAGGGACGTATCCAAACCCCCAAACGTTTTTGTCCGTAGTTGAATCGGAAAATTTGGAAAAAATATTGACACAGCGGATAAAATCGGTAATCGTCACTTTCACTCACAAAGCGAGAGAGGAAAAATTACTATCAGTCGGCAATTTTTTAAACTGATACACCCTTCCTCCAAAACAAAAAAATTATTATATCTATACTTTTGTACAAATATATACAGAGAAAAATTTGGAAAATTGTATGTTAAGGGTAATCTCAGAATTTACCGAACCGATGTTGATGAATTTTTGTACGTGCATTTTTCATGAAACTGGGAAGGTTTTAGGTTTAGTTTTATTATTCTATAACTTGGGAAAACTTTTATACAAAGGAAAATCTATGAAGGCTGGATTAATTGCCCTGCGTGTATATAAAGTGATTAGTGGAAAAACATTATGCCAACTTATTAGTGCTGAATTTAGTGGCCTTTTCCTGATTCTCTAATTTATATCATCAAACATGTTTTTTGAAGTACTAAATTCAAATTTGATGTTCATTTTATCATTTAACCCATTCTTCAACCGCCATAGGACATAAAAAAGGTATTATTTTTTATTTTCTTGTTTTATTGCTTAATATTTCACTGGACATGTATTTTGAGACGGTGAATTCGAATTTGATTATAATTTTATCATTGAACTTGTTCTTCGACCCTCATACAGCCCAAAAAGGGGAGAATTTGTTATTTTCAAATTTTATTGTGTAATATGTTATCGAACATTTTTTTTGAGGAGCTGAATTCGAATTTGGTGTTAATTTTATCATAGATCCATCTTAGACCCTCATTGGGCCCAACAATGGGAAAATTTTATATTTTCAAATTTTGTTGTGTAATATGTCATTGAACACTTACTTAGTTCAGAGTTAGGGTCAAAGGTCTTAAGCATCTGTCAAGCAAAACTGACACGACGGGCAGCTTGTTTATATATATGATGAAGTCTCGGAATCTGGCTCTTTGAGACAGTTAAGCATTATGTAGAGTGTCCACTTTATAACTGCCCTGTTGGAAAATACGAGTACACGTGAATTTTGTTTTTATAATTTAAAAACTGGCCAATTTTATTGATTTATTTATATATTTTATTCTTCTAAAAAAATTTAAAGAGATATTCAGTTAAAAATTTTAGCTCAATCTGACCAGCTGTTTTTCATTCCTGAGATATCTTTGAAATTCTGTTTGAGATATCATTGAAAATTTATTCGGTAACGGGGTTATGAAGTTGAATCTCAAATCGACGATAAGAATTACGGATGATTAATATAATTTTAACGATATATTTCACGTTTAAAGCTCCAAAAATTGATTAAATTTCCTTATCATCAAACTAAATCACTAATATTTGCGATAAGTCATTAACATCCTCATGTATATTATCATATTTCGTACAGTAATTTTAACTTTTTTTCAGAATCTACTAGCCAAACATGATCAGGATACTCAAGATAATGATACACAAAAAACAAAAGTTTTCTTTTGGTATGTCGAACAGCTACAATAAAGTTTTAGTGCCGCACTTATCCATGATAAATGGAAAATTTTCGGATTAAAGTTGAAGTATATTTCAAAAGTATTAACTGTTTAATTTACGATTGGGAAGAAAATGGTGGATGAGCATGCCCACGTGAAATTATATAGAGCCTCATTTTAGGGTGCAGAATGCCCAGTTGCCAAACATTTCTTTTTTCCGCTCCTCAGTATTCAAGTTCCCTGCGAGATCTGGCTCTTCATCAGAATATTTTTAAAAGCTCGACTAAGCTCAAATTGAAGCAACGAGTAGTTTTGCCATTCGCATGAACATATACTTTCGTTGCGCCCTTAATGCGCAAAAGTGGGACGCAAATTACTATTAATACAGTGATATTTATCGTCGGTACTTACCGCGCAAGTAAAACGTGCGCCAGTGTCTACTACCTGTAGTAAGTTTTACTGCAGAAATCCGTATTTCGCGCACAAAACGAGTCGAATGACAAACGATTTGAATTACATTAGCGGTCCTTTACGCATTTCACGTTGATCTATGGGCGCTCGTGTCCGCTGTGGTTTTAATGACCAAAGCACACGGAGACTGTAATAAGCGGTACAGCGAAAAATAAATAAGTAAGCAAGCAACAGAAAAAAGGACGAAGATAGAAAAAGATATAATTTTTTTCTTTGCCCATAAATTAGTCGTGTGACTTTTTTAAATGAGTGATAATTGCGAAGTGGATACAACTACACAGTCATCTTTCGATGAGAGGGGGTGCTTTGAGATGGGGGTTTGAGTCGGCACACATTTGTATCCGAGTCGTTTGACCGCGGCCACCTTTCATTTCGTTTAGAAGCCGTCGACAGTCGTACAGTCATAGGTACTTCTTATGCGATGCATTTGCGAATTCGTTTTTAGCACTTACGTAAATAAAATTAATAACACTTTTCTCGCCGGTATATTAATTATGCGTACCTATATATATATATATATATATGTATACGACACCGTATAACGTTTTCACGGTTTTCATCGAATAACGACCCGACGACGGATGATTTTTAAATAGGTCCTGTAGTGGAGGAGTTTACTTGTTATATTGGTTTAACGTCACAAGGACGAATAAAATATGTTCGTTGTCACACACCTTAGCTCGCGCCTGGTTGTGGAACAACTGTTAGCGTCGCCTCAGCCCAGTATCTACAGTCATGTCAGTCCTCTGCGCATAGCTAGTGCGCACAAGACTCGTGGGCGTAGCCATGACAGGTCCTACCCTAGAGAATGTGATTGTATGACGTGCGTTGCTGAGGGCTGAACTGAGAGTATGTTTTCACGAGTGACAACTACCCCAAATGTGTTACATAGGTACTTGCGAGCGCTGTTACCATACCTACCTTCTTTTTTTTAGTAGTATATTTCGTTGATATTCAAAACCGTCGACTGATATTTTAAGTCTGTGATGTTAAACAATGAACAGGTTTTTGTGTATGCTCTAGCCCATTACTGGTAGCCCGAATTGCATATATTATGCAGAGCTATGTTTTACATATTCATTTTGATTTGCTTAATCTGATAAATGTGATGGAAGTAGGTTTATTGTTTTTCGGTGGTAGGTTTTCTTTGAAAATCTGCTTATTAATACTGGTGTCGTGGAACGATCTGGGGTCGGGGATAGGTTCGTCGTTTCGTAATCCAAGGAAAATTTTGGCGTACAAAACTCAAATTCATATGTATGCCTATGTGTATGTATATACATATACAGGGTTATTCACTTTGACTCGCAGCATTCAAAATGCACGTTGGCTGCGAGTCAATGTGAATCGTGTGCGAAAGTTTATACGTTATTTTGAAACTGAAATGCAGCAGTGTACATCGGTCACAAATTGAACGAAACTATTGAAGGAAATTTGAATTAAATGTTCAAAAATTCCGCCATTGGCAAACAGTTTCGCATGTGTTTGATTTATTTCATTTTGTTGAATAATTTTGTTTCATAATTAAGTCGAATTAAGTGCTCTGAAGCTCCAGTTTTCTTCAATAGTTTTATTAAATTTATCACTGATTTACACTGCTGCATTTGAATTTCGAAGTAACATATAAATTTGAACACACGATTCTCTTTCACTCGCAGCAAATAGGGATTTTGAAGGCTGCGAGTCAAAGTGAATAACCCGTATACGTATGTTTATCAGGTGAAGTGGCGGACTTTTCCATTCACCGCATTATCACTCCACATTTTTCTCAGTAATAAATGAATATAATATTTAGTCCTTTGGAGGTATATTGTATTAGGGTACGAACTATAACATAAAATAGAATACTCACTACCTCTTAAATTGATACTCCCTCCTCACAGCCCAAGATGTTTTAAACAATGCTTCACACTGTTGTTTTCGTGATTTTCTTGCCTAACAGTCAGTTTTACAGAAAATTTTATTTTTAGTGAAAAGTTTTAGTTAAAATTTTCTATAAATCAAGTCATAATTATTTACACGCAATAGTTTTGGAACTGAAAGCTGTTGAACATTTTATAGTGCAAGGTTTATTTTCAGGGGGCTGTAATTGAATGGCGGTAACGTTTACACATAGACTCTGCATACTTACAAAAAATTTTTGGATATGTTTTTTTTAATTGACAGGTGATATGGCCACTTAAAAGTGAAAAAGTAAACTGCTCTCAATGAAAAAATATCAAACTATGGGGGAAAAAACTCTAGCGTAACAAGTCTCGCTAGAAAAAGTAGATTTCGAGAGAAAGAATTATGAATTTTGATGGTCATATTAATTGTCTGTAAGTTTATATGCGGTTATGGTATGTTATGATTGTATGAAATATGTTAGCCGCTGACCAAATATTAGACAATGTGAAATATAAAAGCATTTTTTTTTTTGGGAAAAATGAAAAATAAATTAAGATGATAAAGTATGGTAAATCATCATATAATTTAAAATAAAACCAATGAAATATAATAAAGTTATGAAATAAAAAAAAAGAAAACATGAACATGTGGTTGATTTTTATAAAAAGAAAAGTTCATACAAATTAGAAAAAAGAGGGGAAAAAAAGCTTTACCGGAAGTAACGTCCGGTCGATAAGAGCCGAAATTGGTAAAATGTTACATTAAATTTTAATGAATATTTATTTAAAATTTTGTACATATGGTTCCAAAATTTCTCATTTTATGACCAATATAAAAATGAAAATAGTGATACTGGAACTACCGCCCGGTCAATCCGCAGAAAAATTGGAAGTGTACTACAACGAATTAATATAAATATTTACTGAGAATTTCGTGGCTATTGGTGCAAAATTGAGCATTTTATAGTCAAAATAAAAACAAAAATGGTAGTACCGGAAGTACCGTCCGGCCAATACACACTAAAATTAGTACGTCTGGTCCTTGGCTCAGTAAAAGTGTTCGTACCAAATTTTGTGATTATCGGACAAAGTGAGACCTTTACCATGGGAACATGAAATTGACTTATATATATATGAATTTGAGTTATTGGGGTCAAAATTTTCCTGAGGTCATGAAACAAAAAACGTACTCACCCCAACCATGGGGATAATACCGCAGTAAGCGTAATAAGTAGACTTTCTTAAGAAAACCTACTTAAAACAAGATATAGATGAATGAATCTACACAATGAAAAAAAAGTCAGCACCTTTGCCTTTTAATTTCTATGTATGTCGTAGGCGCTTTGAAAAATTTGTAATTTTCTAAACGTCACTGAAATTTTAGAAATAGCCGGCAATTCAGAAAATGAAAAACATGGTTTCAGTTAGCCTGACAATTGTAGGCATTTTACTATGAGCCTATAGACCGTTTTAAACTAATTGGAAAATCAAACATTTTTGGCTCATTTAACCCAGCACCAACTATAAGACTTAATGTAATGTGTCCAAACCTATTTAGGCCAATTAAAAATCGTTCTAATTAGCCTAAAATTATCAGGCTAATTGAACAATTAATGGCCGTACGGTACTTACGTTGCAGCTATTTTTGATATTATTTTAGCTATAAAATGCTTAATTTTGAACCAGTAACTCCGAACTATGCAAAAAGTATTTATTATAATTATTTATTGCAACATGCTACCAATTCTGGTGTTGATCAGCTGGAGGGTACCTCCAACAAATCTATTTTTATTTCGATTTTCAAACAGGTTTTTTTTTTAAACTAAGTAATTGTAGGTCAGCAGTTACAAAATATATACTGTTATCAATATTATGATGGATTAATTACTATTTAGCAACTAATTTTTTACTTTTTCTAACAAAGCTGCTGCTGGGTTAAATTTTTTTTTTCTTTTTAATGGAGTCATGGGAAAAAATTCTTAGCCTACCACAAAATGTTCGTCCATTTCTTGTAGCAGCATTTTTTTGTGGAACACTTAACTTCATACAACTTTAAATGAATCCATTTTTGATGGAAATTTTTTTCCATCAAATCAATAAGCCCTAATTATTCGGAAAAGATTGATATTTTGAGCACTTCAAGTCCTCTGGAGGATGTGAGACCGTTCGAATCGTTACTGTATAGACTTTTAATGTTTTTATTGAATAAGACGGTGAAAAATTTTTTTAAGAACAATATAAACATATTCATTCTATTTTAATCCTTAGAATGTGTTTATAAGCTATTCACCTTCAATGATTCACCCTTGATAATGAAATCTTTGATCGTCCTACAAAAAAGCAAATTGTTACCTGAACTCTTTATTTATCGACCCAAGTACGAGAAAATAAGTTATGACTCGCCTACAAAATGCTCTCTCCGTTTTCTTTCGTTTTTTTTTTCTCAACAGAGGTAATAAAGTAATGCATTAGGTATTAATAATATGGGTACAGTTTATAACAGTATAGCAAACGAATTTACATTAGCAATTTAAAACTGCATCGTCAGTTCATTAGTACCATTTCCTCCAGTTTATATTACGCTCAGACAATATGTCAGTTGTAGTTGTTTTTTTTTTTTTTTTGATGTTCGAAATCGATAATAAACCTGTTCCATCTTCACCCTCATCACCTTAAGGACTTTTGTTTTTAATCGAGTATCTCCTTACGTCCAGCACCACGTAACCCAAAGTATTATTGGTCGACGTTTAATTAATCTTTCGTATATCGTCTAACCTTTTCTTTCTTTCTCCCTCTTTCGCTATCTCTGCCTCGCTCTGTCTCGCTCATACGTTTAATCGACCAAAAGTAGAGTGAATTTTAATTAAGGTTTGTATGGTCGTTCGGTTGTATGGTTGTATGGTTGTATGGTTGTATGGTTGTATGGTTGTATGGTTGTATGGTTGTATGGTTACGGTTGTGTGGTTGTATGGTAGCCGAATGCATTATCGGATTAGGTTCGAAGAAATGCGCCCGAAACCAATTAGAAACAATCGTCTGATGCGAATAAAAATGAAATACCTATAGGTAAGAGTTCCGCATGTGTTTCGGTAATAGGCTTAAACGATTACCAAAGAGAACCGTTAGTTCGTTATTCGTCGTTCTGAAATGGAGGAGGGAAAAAATGCCACGAAGCTCAGGTTACGTGTTTCCAGCAGTTGCATATAAGTCGAACATTGTGTACCTATTACCTATAATATCAAAATTGAGTCATGTAGGTAGCTACGTAATCCAATTATCGATCAAGGAAACTGCGTTAAGTTTTTATTCCGCTTATAGGCCACAAAATTAACCCACATTTTTTTTTGTCCATTTTTTTACAGATGAAATCGGCGCTTACCTCGGAAAATAATTCGTGTTTGGAAATATGTAAGTATATTGTATGATATTTACTACTTTTATTCTCTACAGATCACTTTAATCGCACAAACTGAACGCATTATTTAGAAGCGCGGTCAGTATCTGCGTGTAGGGACTGCACTAGAGAAGTATGCAAAGTACCTACAACAGCCTTGTGGTAGCATTCGCTGCTCTTAATGCGGCTGAAAATGTACGGAGATGGAACATTTAAAGATCAGGTTTAGTTCCCAACTGATCCAAAAATTAGTGGTTACACAGTAGTTAATGAAAAAAAAGAACCACAGTATATTTTTTAACTGCAGAGACAAAAGAAGTGTACGACTATGTCGAGGACAGGTCAGTGCTGGCTGATATTTGTGATATAACGTCCACTAGTCAGAGAAATTGTCCTGAGTCTTTTGCCGCAAAAATGTTTTTTGACCCTTCCCTTATAAAAAATCATGAAGTCCTGCGTCTTGTAATTAAAATTGGTTCCGGTATGCAAATTGGGAGAGGTGTAGGTAAGCGCAGAAAGTTGGTCCACGAGTGATGGTCAGCTATAAGTTGAACCCGTGTCTAAATTTATTAGATCTAGTCCTGCATCAAAATGAAAACAAATATCTTGTCATTGCAATTTTAAAACTTTATATTTCTGGAATACCAAATTTTTAAGAAGGCATACTTCAGAAATTTTTTGAAAATTCATTAAGACAGTGATGTACTAGGTTTTCAAAACTAGCTAATAGGAGATAAATTATGAAAATTTTTGAGAAAATGATGTATTAATGATGACAATGAGGTTTTAAAATTATATTTTCATGGGAGATCTCCTTAGCCTAGTTTTTAGAGATTCGGATCTAGACCTCTCGGGTTCGAATCTCATCTTTGTATTCTCAACCAAAATCATGGTCTGCTAAAATTCGCCTGAGGACACCGGAGACCAATAAATCAGCAATGTGGTCAAATGAAATTCCATTTTACTGCCTCCAAAACTACTGGTTTCCCTCACCCTACCACTTACAACCGTCCAGCCCTTAGCGTGTATAACTCCAAAAATTACACCCTCACTTCGTTTGGAGTCAGTTCTGTTTATATCCCGTGCGACAAATTATGAAAAATTTCAACTGTAGTTTCCAAAACAGCGCCAAGTCTCAGTGCACAAAAGTAACTCCTCATTTTTTTCACTCTCTTCCCAATCTCGAGTGAATGTTGAGTGTCACAGAGTGCTGCAGCAACATCAGCAGCAGTAAATAGTTGGGAAGTTAATACTTCTCCCTTCTCATATCTACACTGTAAAGAGACTATTATAGTTGTCTCCTCTTCCAACTGTACTTCTGACATAGTGGCACTCGAGTAGAGTCAGTAGGGAACACACTAGAAAAAGGTGGCGACATCTGGTGGCAAATTAGGTTCGGACTCAATTCCTAACCATACCCGGTAACCTGAATCCTACGTTTTTATAAGCTTTTATTCTACTCACAACTACACGATTTTAAAATATACCAATACTGCAGCCAACCTTCCATAACAAAATAATGTTTACTTAGCATGAAGCTAAAGCCAAAAGAAAATAATAGTAGTAAAATTTAATCTTTTAAAAACTCATTTGTAACCTTAACTTATTATAAAAATGCTTTTGGAAGTTTTTCAGTGTGTGTTATTCTGACCCTACCCTATGGTAAATGTTTTGCCTCTTTTCAGAATATTTGACGGGATTTTTTCTATTTTCATGCTGGACTACATCTAACATAGTGCCTAAATGGGACAACATTCAATTCACCAACCCACCAAATTATAAATGAAAATCCTATACTATAATACGAGCAATAATTGTATGTATGTATGTAAACGCGTTTAGAAGAACTTGACCAACAAAGTAAATGAAATTCACAGGATAGCTGTTTTGAGTGTGAAAATACGATTAAGATGGGTCTCAAGTTTGAGAAAATTTGATGAACAGGGATATGAGCATTTCTATTTATCCATCAGCGCAGTAAGCGATAACAACAAACTACAACGAATGATGAAAAATTCGGCTGGCTAAAAATAACGGATAGGTAAGGTTTTATTAGCAAATTTTGGTAAGCCTAGGCAACGTATGATCATTATAATTTACAACTACTGAAGTACCTAATGAGTTTATGGTTGCAGTCTTTAATTTTATTCTCCAGAATCGAGATATGTCATAAAAATATATTTATGAAATTCGCCAGCTTGAATTAAATTAAAATTTTTTCTAATTTCCACATCTGAGCAAAGCTCGGTGAACCAGGTACTACTATAATATGAGCAGTAATTGTATGTGGGTATGTGTGTATTTAAATACTATGAAGAATCAGACCGACGAAGTTCCTGAAAATTACAGTAGAGAGGTATTTGGGTATGAAAAAATGATCTAGATAGGTCTCAAGTTTGAGAAAATTTGTTGAACAGATATATGAACATCTCAGTCTATCTATCAACAGCAAGTGATAACAACGAACATTGAAAAACTGATTAACCCTAAAACTAACAAATGAGAAAGGTTTTATTAGCGAATTTTGTTAGGCCTAAACTGCGTATGATTATTATGATTTACAACTGATGACGTAATACGAGTTAAATAATGAAATCTTAATTCTCGAGATGTACGATATACAATAATACCGAAGGATGCACCTAATATTGCAGAAATTCTTCAGCTTGATTAAAATTAACAAAATTTTCTTCTCTTCCACATCCGAGCAAAGCTCGGTGAACCAGGTACTACAATTTTATATATTTTGTTGGTGGCAATGAATTCATAGGAAAAAATTAAAATAATACACAATTTTTTTTTTTAAATTGGGACCTATCTATGATTATGCACCACTTCCACCACTTCCTCACAACCAAACCTTCAAAAAATATAAATCAATAAACAAAATTGAGATTTTAGAATTTAAAAGTGGCTTCCGAGCAACGCTTGGTCAACCAGCTAGTATAATGTAAAATGAGCACTCACTACCTCTTCTCCCAGTTGAAAGTTGGATGTCTGATTCTCCACTTGAGTTTTAAAAATATATTTCTACTCATCATAACTCCTAATCATATATCATTATACCCAGAGACATATAGCTAAAGAGATGTCAAATGCCCGATCAAAAACATGACAAAGATAGAATGTTATAAAATGTTTCGAAGTCCGATATTTGTTATTGCACATGTGTCATAGCTTGATAGTGTGTGTGTATTGGTATAGAGATGTTTGTTTTCACAACAAAATATGCGCAGTTTTGGCTGTCCAGAATGTTGAAGGAAATTGACTTTTCATTGATGATGATGTTGATGATGATGGTTGAAGATCATTGTAACATTTTTGTACCACAGCGCATATTGAGGTGGACATCTCCTTAGCTATATGCCTCTTATTATACCTCATTTAAATTATTGCGTCTTATGTAAATTGACTTTACATGTAATTAGTGGCACAATATACTTTCTTCGTGAAAAAGGCTTAACGAATTCATTGAAATGAAGAAAAAATTCGAATTGTAGATCGCAATTGATGGACAAAGCAATTCATTTTTCTGGATTTTGTTCAGAAAAAGAAATAAAACGAGATTAATTTTCATCGAATGCACGTAACTCGTTGATTTTGAGCTACTCTATGCTCGTATCAATTATTATATGCAATGAAATCGAGTCGGAAGTAAATTGTAACTTTTTCCATCCAACTGCTCCTTGTCGTATTTTATTTTCCGCAAACCTGCCAAACCTGATTGGGGTGTTGCTAAAAATGCATGTAAATTGCAATTTTATTCAGTCGATGGAAGTTGCACTTCTTCCACTCAGATGACGGTTTAATTTGTGTTGACAGTGATTTACGTTTCTTTATTCTGCATTGGGTTTCTGCATCGAGAGTAAACGAATAACATGGAGAGGAGAAGGTTAGAGGGTGTCGGTAAACTGTCAGCTTTGAATACAAATCCAATTTTATGATGTAACTGTGGTCTTACGCAGCTAACGAGAAAGAAAGAATACTAGCGTGCTGGACTAATGAAATATAATTCATTCGGTTTGTCTTTATAATGCTGGGTTTTCATGCCTTGGTAAATTTCTGGGCGACAGGGAGACGGGGGTGTCAACTGTGTGCGAAATTTATGGTGAATCGTTTATAGTAGTCCATTTGTGATGCGGGACAACGAAAAAAAGGGCTTGTGCAAGAGTCTCCGTGTCGGATAATGAGTTTTATCGCTTGAACTTTCGACCGAATTTGCGGTTATTATGTCTGCAATCATTTGCCGAGAGTGAGCCTCTAAATAGCCTAATTAATGTCTAATTAGGTGTCATCGTTGAAATAAATAAACTCGAGATCTGTCTTCTATCTGTTCGTCGTGAGTAATTGAGGCCATTGCTACTTACCTACTATTATCATCGGTAATTATGAATTTATTTCTGCCATGATTGATCAATCGATCGAAATCTACCCTGTTCTGGTGCCGCTATGTCGATTGAAATGAATATATCTTTTCTAACTTTAGTCAGACTATTTTTTTTCTTCTGTAGAAAAGTCACATCGTCGAAGCCATATAGCCCACGAACGAAATTTATTTGATGCCTGATTGTAAAGAGAGTAGAGGCTGAGGATCTGGTGGCCAATGATCTTTCAATGTAAATTATGCAGTCACTGGTTTGATTGTCGATTGGATCAAACCGAAAGTAGTTACCGCCATTTTGGGTCAGAAATGTGCTGGTAGCTGCCAGACACCTAATCATTACACCACTCACGCCGGTGGTTGACTCGTTACGGTTACAAATTCCACTTCATGTTATTTTAGGCCTCAAAATGAATCAGAAAATCAGATTCTTAGTACATTTTTCTTACTTATAAAAATGATTTGCAAGTATGTAATTGTATACCTAGGAGATGGATTCAGCAGACCTCATTTTCGTTTGTTATTTGAGGTGAAACAAAAAAAAATTATTTTGATCACTTCATTGATAACTACTTTTGTAGCATCGTTGGTGATGTTGATTGAAGATTAGCTGAAAACTAAAATAAGTCTTAAGATATGTAATCACTAGCGTAACTCGTACTGTGTGGAACTATCATGAAAAAAACGATACAATAGTACTCAAATTAAAATCCAAAATTATGAAAAACTAATTTCTTCGTTTTATCATCAAAATAAAATTATTCTCATAGGTGAGAAAAAAAAGAAACATTAACTTTGTTCCACATTATCTTATATAGAACCTGTCAAATGAAGAAAAAATAATAATAGCTTTTGGATTCAGGAAGTTTTGGCTCTGGAAAGGCCCTGTTTGAAAAATCTTATTACCATAAGGGGAAACTCAACAAGGGCGATTGATTTGTTCCATACCAGTGAATAGTGTATAAAGTTTGGAAACTGGAAAACAATGTGAGACTTCGTTATAATTATTTATCAATCTATAAATAATTGTGAAACATCTACATTCCTAAATGCAGTTTCATAAACATGCATATATGAGCATGAATACAGAATTTTTCCAGGTACACAATTAGAAACCATCCAATTGGGTTACTACCAACTATTACAAAACAAGAAAACCACAAATTAAGTGCGAAAGAAAATTTGGAAAAACTATAGTCTATTACTAAAAACCAATGCCAAATTTCACACCGGGATACTGGATGAAAATACCAGTGTTTGGAGATTCTCATTACATTTGAATAATTTTTTCCACGCTATTAGTCAGATAAGTGTAGTGTGAAATTAGGATGTTCCATAATCTTCTCAATAAGGTAAAATATATCTGGAAATTACAAATTATAAAAAATGAAACTTTTTTCAAATCCAGTTCTGTGAAAGCTCTTACTAAGTTTTTAATTCCGGGCCTAGGAACATCTTATCCAAAATTCAATCTGTACGTGTGTTCTCCTGTGATTATTGTCTGTGATGGTATGAAACAAAGTTGAGAAATGGATTTTGTCCAATCTGGACGGACTACGTGAAAGCAAAAATGAGTTTTCAAGTTATTTTCGGGTTTTTTCAGATTTTCTTGTTTTTTTAATAGAGTTGAGTAATGCTTCATTTATCTCGCATAAAGTATTAAATACTATTGAAATAAATATAATGTTTAAAGGGGAATCCAGGACAACCACTAATTATTCTGGAATTTCACATTTTATATCACATTAAATTTTAAAAATCTGTATATTTCTGGCTGCGTTTGATCATATAGACTTGATTTTTAAGACTGAAAATTTGGTCCTTATAGTAGTACAACTAAGTATATGAAGTGAATTCATCTACCTTTAATTGCTATTTTGTCGCTACTTGAAGGTTAAGATAGCTTTCACTCGAAAGTTTTAATTGTATGCATATACTTATGTATGATCTCATTAACTCAAACTTAACCCTAATCCTTATTGTGCAAATTTGGTCCTCACTGAAGAACTTTCCATTTTCAATTTCTCAAATTATAATTTATCAATAAATTGTGTAACACATTTATTCGGAAATTAGTAGGCTATGCAGTATAATTATCTTTTAATGGCGTCCTTCATTCGGTCAAACTAATAATGAATCACATTTTTATTCTGAAAAAGTAACTGAATCAGAGCTTGAACGCTTAATTAGCTCATTAACTTTTTAACATCTTTCATTCATCTCAACGCATTCTCAGCAAATGGGTCTAGATTCCTTTCATTTTCAGTTTTGTACAAATGGTTGCATAACCACGTGTATGAGGCTGAACTCTGAAATCAAATATTAATTGTTCGATGGAAAAAGAATCGGACTAAGAAGAAGTGAGAAATTCTGGCAAGTGTTGTTAGATGTATGTGTGTGTGTGAGCGCGCGCACGCACGTGCTTGCCTGCCTGCGGATGTACTTTTACAAAAATCTTAATACATGTAACATTTTAGGGGCTATTGATGCTGGCATTAAAATTAACGAAAAAATGCGAAGAGATGCCGAAATCGTATGACAATTAATTAATAGTTTTATTCCTTCTGTCAGGTTTAGTAATTTTCGCGATTAAAAATTGATTAGTTCCGCGTGCCTAATTAAACGTTGTGTGTTAATTATAAATACCTTTGTTTTTCAACAATTCAATACATGTTGTTCTATTAAGAATTTGAATAATGTTGTCTGTCTCCTGATTAGTGATAATCAAATTCAATGAACTTTTGTGATAGTCCTTTCAGTTTTCATAAACATTTAATTTAAAATTCAATTCATAGACTCGTGCTCCTTCCTTCATTAAACGTGTTTTTGGAAAAAAAAAAATTGAATTATTTGTCCGAGTAGATTTTAGCTGGAATTATTTTGTACGTAGATCGGCTATTGTTTGTAAACTTTGCATTTAAAATCTGAAATGTGAGATTTTCATTAATTTTTTGTACAAAAAAAAATATTATTCTCTTTTCTATAAGTTCAATTTGAAATATTACATTCATTTTTGCCAGGATGAAACGTTTTGATATGGTTAGAAATTAAATTAGGACTCCGTTCATTTTTCGTTGAACAACAATTGATTATTTTTTATATTTTGTATATTTTCCCAACGTCACCTTCCAGTTTGCCTTCCACAGAAATATGAAATTTCAACACAAAATCCACGACTCAGTGCTAGACAGAAAGAAGAGGTGGAGGAGACATGTCTACTTCTTAGACACAGCATCCTTTTTTCTGTTATGATAATGTGTAATATGTAAAAACGTACAACGATTTTCTTGTTACCGAGTTGAATTATGTGATAAATAAGAAACCAAGTTACTTCACTGACCCCTTCGTTGTGGCTGGCTTTTATTATTTTTCTTTTCTTTCCCTTTTTAATGGCATTTTATTTTCATCGGATGCAAACGGCCACCCAAGATTATACGATCCACGACCATATAATAATGGTAAGCTAAATAACAGGATGTTATGGAAGGGAATATTCGTAATTTTTCCTACGAAAGTAAAATGCAGTGTGGAAACATGCCTGGCAAATAGGTCGTTGTTGTTTCTTTTTTTTTTCTTTTTTTTCTAATATTTTTCTTCTTATGATGTTCTTTTCACGTTTCTGTGCGTGGTGCCTAGAAGGCGAAATTTTCTGCTCGATTTTTCTTCTAAGCCAACAAATTTTGTTATAGATTATTATTTTCTATGAAGAAATTAATCGAAAGGATACATTTGACAAAATATGGACGTCGGAATGGAAATTTTCCTTGAACTATTGGGTACCTTCTGCCCAGAATATGAGTTTATTTCAGTCACATTTCTTATATTGCATCGAATCATTGCAATTTGTCATTTGCGCACTTACGAGTGAAGGGGCCGACGGAAATAATGGTCATTTGATGCATTTAAAGAAGATAATTATAATCTGTGAACCAATGATTTGATGGTTGCCGACACAACTGATGTACACGACACCATTTAAAGATTTCAAATAAAAGGTTTACTTATTACACGAATATTTATGAATTATATTATTTACGTCCCAATGAACCGATTGAATGAAAACAGTAGCCTATAATTAACGATTAAAATGGGTGAAAATATCTGTATATAAAAGCATATAGGTTGGTGGTGAATTAGTGTCCTGTGCAAATGAAAGAAAGATGGAAACTATAAAAGTGAGAGAGAGATTGAGATAGAGTGTGAATCTATGGAGAGTTCAAGAAGAAAAAAGAATGTACCGTAAGAAAAAAGAATGAAGCTAAAGAAAAAAATAGAATGAATGAGGGTTGAAAAGAATAAAAAGAAATCCAATATGATTGATAGGAAATATGAATAAAACAATGGAACGAAGTAGAAAGAAGGTAAGTTGTGTGTGTAAATAAACGAATAGATAGGTACGTGAGAGAGGGAAGAAAACTAATTTTGGATAAAAGGAAATGATACTAGGTCAAGAAATTTGTGAAAATATAATCGAATGTAAGAGTGGGGTCACATATGACCTCATCTGGTAATTCTTATCTATTAAACCTCTGTTTTTTTTTTGGACTTCATGTGATCTCATCTGATAATGTGTGTGTAGTTTTATTCACCTGGTAGTCTAATTGCAATTAGGAAATTTGGCCATTCGATTTGTGGGATGCGGCGATACGATGACGTCCGGCGCCAACGTGTCTGCCGCATTTGTCTTCGCGTCGCCGATATTTTAGCCATAGTATTGTTTCTGTATCTTTGTGGGCGAGTTAATTGTGCGTTTTGGTATTTTTGTAACCTAACAAGTTCGAGAAAGGAAAATAAAGTTGAGCGAATCGAGAGTCAAGTTGAAGAAAAGAAGTTTGAATGAGGACGTATGACCGCGCCGCTCGGTAATGGTCTTTTTTTTAATTTTTTAACCGCTAGAAATTAGCCAGATTTGTGAAAGAAAAATTCGTGCCAACATCTAAGTGAACATTGATTTACTGCACATGTACAGTAGGTCTTTTTGCGTTTGTTTTGATGTTGTTGTTACTGTTGTTTTTATTGTCAACCTGTGACAGCTTCGAAAACAAACGAAAAAAGACATACTGCACATGCGCATTAAACCGATGTTCATTTGACGGCTTGTAATCATGGCACGTTTCGTTAACATTAGTGAGATAGGGTTGCTGGGTATCCGATACTAAATGATCGAAAGGTGTCGCCTACCTCCAGTGTTACCACTCAACCGAAAATTCCTATTACAAGTTTACCTTCTCGCCGTAATGTAAACTTGGCGAATCATCGTTTTTTGCTGAACTGAGGAATAAGAATATTGGAAAGATAATAAAAGTTTTGCTTTCCAGATTCTCATATGATAATGGGTAGGAATCTACATTTTTTTTGACATAAAAAATAGATCGAAACTAAAGTATCTAAACATTTTGGGATAGGTTTATTGAAGGAATAGGTATTAGGAGATTGCTTACATACCGTATGGTGGATGATTATAATATTTTTGAACGTACATTCGTTATCAGTCTTTTATATTTTAAAGTGCTGGCCGTAGATGCAAAATGGTAGAGACCTCCGGCACGAATAACGCAGAAAGTCAAACCGTTTGTCCGATAATTTTTTATTTTTTTAAAATGTTTTTATAAATGCTATACGCGTGTTACGCCCTAAACGAACCAGCCTTCGGCCATACTATATGTTTGTAATAATTTATCGAGCCACTCTATGTTTTCTTTCTATTCTATTTCAACTCCTTCGTGTACTTTTTTTGTTGTCCCTCTCTCTTCTCTATTCCTTCAAGTGAAAGTGATTGTTCAACTTCGCTGCGTAAAAAAAAAATAAAAAAACACGACATTAACCTTGTTAGTGATTTGATAGGCATTCGGTCGTTGACCGAATACATTGTATTTTGCATGTTTGGAATTCTGCCGTGGGTGGAAATTCTGGGGGGTGGTTTGCTGGGAAAAAGATACGAGAAAAGCCGACGGTGGAAACAGAGTTACTTGTTATGCTACTAATATTGCAAAGTATGTATGAATGCGTATATGTTTATCACTGGCAGATCAAATGGCTGGTTGATATACTTTTTTTCAAAACTCTATAGTTCCAAAATTTATTTATACAAAAAAAAAATTAAAATCAAAATTTTTTTTTTCAAAATAATTTTATTCTAAACTTATTTATACAATAAGTTTAGGTTAAAAATGAGTTTTTGAAAGATAAGTGTGGGGACTCACTGGTATGAGGCTTAGGGGCTTGGACCCCTCAACAACAGTTGCCGCCCAAAACGGCTGGCAAATAATCGTCCTTGCTACATTAAACTAAACACAAATTACGTTCGATTGTAAATACCTGCATGTACTTGCAGGTAATGTACGAGTACCAAATCATGACTTATCTCAACAATGCGATGATGTCACAATCCATACACAAACCAACCCATCATCTTTTATCGCCACTCTTACTTACATACGTATTCCTTACGTATGTGTGTATGTGTGCGTGTAAATAAGCCAGTATATAAACCGTCCAAACCAGCTCTAAAATTGCAGTGTTTGCCCAAGTTTTGGCTTACCCATATGATAAATATGAAGTGGCTGAACACGCTTAAATTTTGTTGAATTTACCTTCCGGTGAGAATACTTTCTCATGACAAGGTATTCCACAATAAACTTCTATTTTTATTTTTTGGCTTTACCTTCATGCGAAATAAACATTATTTTGTTGGGGAAAGTTGGCTGCAGTATTGGTATATTTTAAGAGCGCAGTAGTGAGTAGAATAAAAGCCTATAAGAAAGAAAAATTCCAAAACAAATAATAATACTTTCCAAAAATTTTGTTTGAAAAATTATTAATACTTTACTTAGATACAAAAATAAATTTTTTTGCAGATAGATTATTGATTTCAGTTTTTTAGTGTGACCAAGATATTTTATATAGGTCAAAACATTATCATTCTTCACGTATTCGGGATGGTTTTAATATTAAATATTTTTTCTTCTATTTTCATTAATTTTGGATTCTATCCTTTTTTAACTTTCTGTCTTAATTAGTGTCTCAGAATTATTTCTGTGTCTACTTGTTCTTTTTTAATTTCAGTTAGAAATGAATAAAACGTACGATGGTGTTGAGCCATAACAACTTGCATTCTGTTATGCCACACTTCTGATATGTTCGTTCATTAGAGCTGTGTTGTAGTACTGATTCATACTGACTCCATGAATAAGGGCAATAACAACTTGGTAATCTGCCTCTAGCTTTTGCAGCTGGCTTTCCACGAACATAATTTTTTTCAAAATATTCATATATATATAGGCTAGATACAGGGAGTAAATATCTAGGAATTTCAGCACTCAAAATTTAAATATAGTTTTCTGTATGCTCTAGACATGCAAAAGTAAAACATATCTTTTGGAAAAAAATATTGGCTTTTTTGTTTGGTATGAATAAATTTGAAATTAAATTTTTCTGTGACAAAATATTTTGGAGAAAAAAATTTTGTAAATCGTGTTTTGGAAAAAATGTCCCCCCACCCCAACAGGTACTAGCTCAACAAAACTGGCCTGGATCTTTTCTTAAAAGATTACAGGTACTAGTGGTGGGAAATATCAATATTTTTTCGTATTAATTTATATCGATATTTTTCTCAGATTCAACTGTCTTCTAATTGTTGATAATTCGACTCTATTTATTATAGGGTCTGTCCTTTTCTCCAAAAAGTGTTAACTCAGTTCATGGTAGGTTCTGAATGGGGACAGGAAAAAGTAAAAAAAGTGCAAAAAATTTCTCAGTTCTTTTGCGATCAAAAGACCGTTATAAAAGAAAGTGCGAGCAAAACAAAATAAAAACAAATATTATCAGTTGTCACATAACGAATTCGCAACTCATCGTATGAAACAACCAGAGCTTTCTTTGCACTTTTTCTACCCTTCCTTTTCATTTAGTGCAGAAAATGTAAGTGAAAAATTTGTTATTTTCCAAACATCGATGACATTTTGGCAAGAGCCAGCAATCGAGAAAACTAAAAAGAAAAATTTCAATTAGTCTAAAAATTTTAGTCATTTTCCAGTGAGGCGAAACGAGTTTGGATTAATTTGAAATTCAAAAATTACTGGCCCAATTAGCCTAGTACTAAGTAGGCTATAATTGAGCCAGTCATTTTCTAATTTTTAATTTTAACTAGCCTACACTCGTTTGGACTTATAGTAAAATGACTAAACTTTTTAGGCTAATTGAAATTTTTCTTTTTGGTTTTCTCGATTGCTTGCTCTTGCCAAAATAACATATATTCATTGGAAAAAGACGGATTTTCCAAAGAGACAACAACATATGCACCTTCTACACTTTTCTCTGAACTAAGTTTGCACTAAATTCAAAAGAACGCCAATACTTTGCATTTGCACACTGTCCCAAAAGACATATTTATTGTTAAAAGATAAAATTTTCGAAGTCCATTGAAATAAAACTTACAAACGCCATTACAGTTGTGTTGGAATATTTGAATATCATTGTAACCTAGAAATTTTAGCTGTAAAATATAAGAAAAAACTGATCGAAAATATCGATATTCCAGATGAAAATATCGATACGCATCTATATTTTTCGCATCACTTATAGGTAATGCATCGCTTATACACATATAAATAGCTCAGTCAATTAAAGGGTGTGAAACGAAAAAATTTATAAAAAAGTTTTAATTCTGAATTGCAAATGCGAGGTTTTCTGAATGAGTGACGAAAATGCTGTTATATAATACATGATTAGAAAGGCTTACGCTGTTATTTTGCAAGTGAGAAGTAGCTGATATCATTAATGAATATAATCTAGATATGAAGTGAACGCACCTCCATGTAAAGGCGTGAAGTATCCTTTTACATGAAAACACATTCAGTTTACATCAAGGTAGAGGTTACATTTTTTAAATGAAACGTTAAATTTGCCACCATGAGGAGGTTGATATTTTGTTTCATTTTTCATAATTTCTGTAAAAGACCCATAATTATGATATAATTTTAACTTTTCATTAATTTTTAATCATTTATTATACAAAATATCTTCCTCAACAAGGTTCAAAAGTGAGTTTACGTTTACATGATTTAGGAATTTGCTCACTCCCTACGCTCATTTTTCAAACTCCCTCACATATAATCGCTCACTTTTGAACCCTGGTGTGTAATATACTGTTACTTTCGTTCGCCCAATGCTGTCACCAAATGTCTCTTTCTGAGCAAAACATTTCATATAAGGACTTTTTCTATGAAATTATATCGTTTAAGTGAACATAGCAACCTCGCATTTATGTCTCCGATTTATACCAATAATTTATTTATTTTTTCCTGGAAGAAAATTAATTTCTATAATTCCAGGGAATCGAACAATTTTTTTCATTTAAACAACACTCTAATTTTTTTTTCTTTTGGAAAGAGATGGAGAGAAATGTAGGGTGACAGACAGTGCACTTTTTCAAACGATATGATGAAGCAGAAAGTGAGAGAGTGTGACAGTGTGTTGAAGGTAGATATAGATATAGGATGGGATGGAGAGGAATAGGAAAAGGCCAAGGATTAGATGTGGTATCGCAAAAGGGTTGGCTTCATTCAAAATGAAAACAACATCCAAACAGAAAACCAATACCTTTAAAACTTACTCAAATTATAATCAAAACCTTAAACCAAAAAAAAATAAAAAGTTTTAAGTTGCCAGATAAGCCGTGATTCTGAAACTCGAAAAAGTACCCCTACGTTTAAGCCGAAAAACCTTCATCACAAACACATTTTAATAATATTGAAAAACAACCACATTCTCGAGACATATCTCCACCCATAGTCGACCATTACCTCCCTTGTCTACTGACTCAACCCATTTTGGTAAATATCAATACAATTTCAAATAAGGAACACGACAAACTAAAAATAATTCATAAATTTAATAATTAAGCACAAATTCAATTATTCACAACTCTTACCGTATCAACACTTATGAATTCTTATTCGAATATGAACATATTTCTACTTGTGTAAATGGCGATCAACTATGATGAATCTGTATTCTGGAAGATGCTGCTGCCTGTCGATCCAAAATTTTATCAATAAGTTGAATTTTGATGTGGAACTGGCAGGCTGCCCTTGACCGATGATGATAGAGATCACTTAGATTTTTCATGAATTATTTTAGATTACCAGGTGTGATTTGAAATAAAGAAACCGCGATCGAGAACTCCCAAATTTTTGAATTAATTTCAAATGGAACTATTTGTTTTGGTTTACCCTTTAAAAATTTTATAAAGGTCCGAAAATTTCAGTGGCGCACTTTATTCGTATTTTACGGCACCGGAAAATTTTGGTCGCAGGAGTCTTCAAATATATTTTTCGAAAGAAAAATCCCCTGTAAAATTTTAACTATTATGTATTTTTTTTGAAAGCACTTGTGTATAATAAAAAGAAATGAAGATGGGCAACTTCACACCTTATTTTTGTAGTAAGAAGATCAATCTAAACCATGATCGTAGCGGCGACCGTATTTTGTAAGAATACTTTAAAACAGAACTAGCTTTATGAAAAAAGATTGACCTGATGGACTGGAGCATAAAAATAGAAATTAGGATTTGGTCGCTAGGAGAAGCTTTTTTTATAAACGATCAAAAATTCCAATCTATGCCTTTGTAGAAGAAACAAAGCAATTAATCATCACCCTTTTAATTTTAGTAACATCTATGCTACAACTTTAGAGAGATATGTGGAATACCTTGTTGTGAGAGGTATTCACACGAAGAAGGTTTTCTACAGTTATTGCGTGTTCTGCCACTTCATACTGTAAAGTATGGGAGAACCAGATCCTGGATGAACACTGGCAATTTTGTAGCCAGTTTCAAGAGTTTATATATAGAATTTGGCGCACACACACACAGACAGACATACGTATATACATACATATGGTATTATGTCATCAGCTGCATCGTTTCTTGCCTCCGTTGAGGTGATAAGAAACAATGCAACGCGTTTGGTATTGGGCCGGGACATCACTGAGATTGTTATCAGGTAATTGATCACGCCCCTTGCAATGTATCTTACATGAACATACAAATGCACAAGTGTGTATTTGTTTAACATCATTGAGACGAATAATTGCCAGCCTTTGGGCGGCGACTGTTGTTGAAGGGTGCGAGCCCCTAAAACCTCATGCGAGTATTGTCCCCACAAGATATTTGAGATTTTTTTTTCTGTTCAATACAGATTGATAAGTTGAAGTGAAATAGACAATGATCGTGTGTGTGAGAGAAAAAATTAACCGATTATTTATGGTTTCATTCGTTTGAAGAGAGTGAGACAATCATAGCCATTTTTTTATGGGATAAAAAAGGATGGAGGAAAAGTTCGATCTTTTTCCTAGTAATAAATTTTGGAGATGACAGATCGAGAACAGTCGGTGATCTTGATCGAATAAACTTTCGTAGAGACAGAGTCCATTTTTATTTTCTTGAAGCTACTAGAACATGAGGCCTTAATAAGGGGAATATTAGCCGAAAGTATATGTTCGTTGTTTGTCGAGAAAGCGAATTTCTGTTCAACAAATCCAATCAAAGAGAGAAACGGGAAGAAGAAAGAAGAATATTGGGAAAATTTTGAAAATTTTTATGGAGGACAGGTTTAATTTTCACAGAAAGAGATAAAGAAAAAGGGAGTGAGAAGATGAAAGAAAAAAAACGAAAAATGAGAAATTGAGGGAACGGACAATGACGTATTTTTATAGGCCTTTTATCCAAAGGGACCAAGTAGACGAATGGTAGCTTCCCGCATCCGGCATTTAGTTCTATACTCGTATGTATATTTATAATTGCGCCATTTTGTTCGAACTTTGCTTTGCAAATTATATGATTGTGTCTGCATGTGATAAACTAGAGTTCTGTTCAAAATCTGTTTGCGGTACCCCATCAGTGAGGTTTTTCAAAATTCTTCGAAAATAAAACAAACGAACTCCTGTTTTATTGTCGAACCGCAGTTTGCCTTAATTATACGCACTCTAAGTCATTAAAAATCAGAGCATGAAATTAAATCAAATCCCTAGCACAGTTTCACGCCATATTCTTTAAATATAACATTGAAGCAATATGAAACACAGGCAACGAATCTGCCTCAGTTATCATTTGGATCGAAAAATACTCTCATGCACAAGAAACGTCGTCAACACTAAAAAATAAAGTTTCTACATACTTTTTTTTCTCTTCCAAATTCCATAAAAAAACATCCCTCGCAGGCAACATCTAATGTTTTTCGTAAGGAAAAAAAGATAAAAAAATAGATGGACCCACCACTAATAATATGTAAATTACCTTAATAAAAAAGTGAAAATTTTCGAGTTCGCACGAAATCCTACGTAAAGGGCTTGGAGGTGCACATGTCTCTGTCTCATTAGAGACCGAAAAAAAGAGCTTTTTTTTTCTATCTCTTTCACTTTTAAAATTACATGCCTTTTTTGGGAAATCGTGCATACATTGAAGCGCATTTCTCCTGTGTGAAAAGCAAAAAAAAAGACGGAAACGTGTGTTTCTAAAACAACCAAACATGCATCGAAAAAAAAAAAAAAAAAAAAACCTATTACATCAATATTTAGGAACCTGTTTGTAAAGCAATATCACAACAAGCCATTACTCAGCGGAAAAAAAAAACAACAAAACAAACGATGTACCTTATGCATGCTTGGATGGTCATTTAATGCTATTACCATTCGTTTGCTTGGGTGTGTGTGCGAGTGTGGTGTTCGAGTGTGTGAATTGTGATCGGCGAACTCATTAAGTATTTACAATTGGTCTAATTTATACGATTTCGTGATTAATATTTTGTCTATTTTCGGTGTGTGTGTGTGGGTGTGTGTCAACCCAATTTTGACTGCGGATAAAAGTGACGAATATTGATTTCTATTTTGTATACTCGTTATTTCCGGAGTTTTAAGTTTCGATTTTTTTTACCGTAAGGTTGTGCATCGATTAGTTCGCGATTTTGCAAAGTATTCCGTGTCGACGGTGGATTTTTAAAAACGATTATATATGGTGCTCGGTATCATTTATGGAGCTGTTCAAAGGTTTGTCGCATGTCGATAGATAACCACAGTGAACTAATACGGCAGTTGACCGAAAAAAATTGGTTGTATGACTCATTACTAAGGAACGGGAAGGACGTATTTACGATGGGACTCGAGTGAGCCTGGGCTCCCCAGGGGCAAAGTTTTAGTTGCGGAAAAATTGTTAAACGATCGGACAGAATTTTTATCCTCGTATATTTTTTGGCTCGTAGAACGTCCATGAAAATAGTTTTCAAATATATTTCTCTCCCTCCCCAAAGGAAAAATTCATGATTGGTCATGTTTTTGTCCTGAAGAAAATGGACAACAAGTACGAGGCCAATAGCGGCAGAGTGCGTTTATTCAGCCGCGGAAGTGACAGTGTAATGACGGGTTTCGCACACAGTGAGCGAATTGAATTAAATCAGAATGCTGAAGAAGTACGTCATATAAACTGGAATATATTGAAGATTTGAAAGGAAGTTTGTTGTGAACCAGATTATGGTGCAACTTGACAAGATGAATATCTATTTATAATTCTATGGGTTAGATGTTCAGCTATTTATTGACTGATGAAAAACTGATCATACAATTGTCACTTTCACTGGTATGATACTAAGCTACGCTGAAAATTTCATTGTATCAAAATTTCGAGTCTTACACTGTTTGTTTATCTGACCTTCCATGACTTAATTAGTTTAATTTGGTAGTTTTGAAGCAATATTGTTTTGGTCAACACATAAAAGAAAAAATTGCTGCTCCTTAATAGTAAGGATTTGCTCAAAATACTCATTGGTGTGAACCCCACAGATCCAAAAAGCAGCATATTCCCAATCCACCTTATTGAATAGACATCTAACAGTTTTTATTACAGACGGTAACAAGCATTTCCTTTTTTTTTTAAATGCTCAAAAAATAAATCCTTGATTTAGAAGCATATGCATAATAATGAGCATATACTCAAGAACTTATGAGCATTTTCAATAGTTCTGATTTTTGACTTAAACAAATAAATAGTAAGTTTAAAAAAAATCAATTTTCAAAAATTTATTTATTATAAGAGTAAAACATTGTGTGGTACTCAGGTGTTCACACTTAAACATCTTTTAGATCTGTTATCTCACCGAAAAAAAAAAAAAATTTTGGGTTTATTATTTTTTTAAAATCAACATTCCTAAATAAATTAGGTAAAAATAGTAGGCTAAGGAGAAAATACGAGAGCACCAAAATATTGTAATACCAAAGACAGTTTTAGTTTTAATCAAGACATATCATCAAGCTGAAATCGAGGAGGATAAGATTACTCAAAATTAGTGTTGTAATTATATACAAAAACCCTTCTTAATGCTAAAGACTGAAAATAACTTAGTAGTTGAACTCAGTATTATTACAGTGACATCTGCAGTGAGTTAGCAGAAGAAAAACTTGTACTTCTTACAATATTTTTTGTAAGAGTAATAGCATGGTAAAAAAATTCATTACTCATTATTATATATTAATTGGTACAATTGTGACAATTGAAAAGGTTTTCTTAAGTACATTATCTGGCACTTATGCGTGCAAAATTTGTTTGAATTAGGTACTCATTTATAATGTACAGTTTTTTGCCATGTTTTCTATCTCTTAGTGAAATTGTGTACTTACAAGCCCTGAAGCGCCACTCTGTGGTGGTTTGGCTTGTGCCAACCATGAATTAATGGTAACACGTAGAATTTGTTGTTTTAGAAAATATAAGTAACATTTTTTGTTTCATGTCTGTGTGTGGCTGTGCATGTGCATTGAGAGAATAATTGGCGAAATAATATTGGGGAAATAATTTTGTGAAATAATTAACATCTCGTATGTTTATTATAGTGATCCCCCCTCTCTTGTTATGGCATTATTGGTTGAGCAAGGGCGTATATAGCTAAATCAAAAGGCGGTTTTCGTCTTTACAACCTTTCCTTCCTACCTTTTCGCCCACTACAATACAATTTCTACCAAGAAACACACGCTATTGTTTTAGATCAAGCTTTTTGTTTCGATGCTAAGGGAGGATTCAGACCACCAGACTCCCAGGTATCCCAATTCACACCCTCGTATCTGTGCATTCAGATTATCTCAGTTTCTTGCCTTGCCTTAAGTAACTGATGAGTAAATGCAAGCTCTGTATGAAAGTGTTCTTAAAGTTAATTTTCACTCAAAAATTCACTTTTTTTTCTTCTTTTTTGTACTGAATTGTGTGTCTTATTTTTCCTTTATCGCCCCAACCAAAACATTCCTTCCGAAATTTAACTTCAGTAAGAAATTGGCCTATGTTCATGTGGTAAACCAAAATTTAGATCTTTCCTTGAAACGAAAACCTAACTTTTTAGCTTCTACTTACTTCCTTAACGATTTCCCGTTATTCGTATATTCTTCCTTCTACTTCTCGCTGAAGTGAAAAATTTAAAAAAAAAAATCATATTGACGTTATTTAAGTGCAAAATAAGTATACCAAGGCGAGTAAAAATATTTTTTACGCATTCCAGCAACAACAATTTGGTTACATCACCCTTGCAGCTACTACGAAGCTGAACCGACGATCGTAGATTAGTGGGTGGATATGTAAAGTACCATTTATCTTCTGTAGCTGCGAGTGTATTTTTTACCCCTTCCCCTCCATTCAGGTTTTGTTTAAAAAAAAAAAGAGTATCATGCTGGATAAAATTATCATCTCGATTGCGTTTATGAATTATGATGCTGATCAGCTCTCGAAGATACACCCAAGATATGTTTATCGGAATCATTAAAGATTCTGGAAAAAATAAAAAAAAGAAGAGAAGAAAAGTTATTGGAAAACTAGAAACGAAAGATCTCGAGTTTGAAACGCCTTTTACCTTGAAATCGAATGGAAACGTACGTTGTTTTAACGAGGGTTGTTGAATGTGTTATACATTTTAGGGTTGAATGACGTCAAGTGTATGTATGGTACGTGTAAACCTAATTGGGACAGGTGTGATGGAAAACGTGTTATCATAAAATTATTGTTTTTAAAATTAATGGAGATAACTAGTGGCATTTTTTAATTAGAATCTAAATACTTTTAATCTTAAGTGGATACTGGATGAAATGATGAGGAAATTTGATGTGTTCTGGGCGTAGGTTGTGCGAGAAAGGGTTGTCTGGCATTGAAAATTGAGCGTGGGCTGGATTTATCTACGCAGTACTCGCCACAACTGCAGTGCGGCTCGTATGAGTGAAACAATTTATAAAAATAATCTGTAAGTATAATCCAAAGTGAGCGATCTTGCGCACAAGTTACACAGTTTTTTCTTAATTTAATTTTTGTATTATTGCGGCTTCGAGATAAATGTAGATGGTCAAAAGAAACTAAATTTATATTTTCTATATAGAAACTTAATTGTTTGCGAAACTTTGGCTCTCGAAATTCTGCGAACAAAAAATTGTAATTGATGAAATTTTTGAACTATAGTGGATCTGAAAAATCAGAAGATTATATACATTCATATTTTAGTAAGCTGAAACTTGTGAAACAATTAAGTATCCAGTTGCTTTGCAGATCAGTCACTGTATACGATGGAGCATATTTATTGAAAAAAATCTACTATAGATTTTATTCCCAGAAATACTTACCCCCAAACCCTATGTTTTGCTTGAGAAGAATTTTTATCGGTTTTAAAAAATACGAACCAGAAATTTTTTCATGGGTAGTCGTAAATTCCATATGTTCCTATCCAAAAATGCTATCAAAATCGTAGTTTTTTTTTTTTTTTTTTCAATCTTACCACCTAAATCGTATTTACGCGCGCTATGGAATGCGTTAACTTGGTGAAATTTTTCTTTTTCTTTCAGAAGAGAGTGAAAAATAGAAAAGACAGAAAAAGAAAAATATCTACACTTCTAATAGAATACTTCATGTTTAGGTGTTATTCGTTCACGACTGATTTTGCCCAGTGCGTACAAAATTTATGGAGCATGATTGTTGTACGTGATCGAGTTACTTCGTTTCATTTCTGCCACCTTTGCACTTGTGCTCCAGTGTGCATTGTAAAGGTTTCTTTCTTTATCTCTTTTTTTCCTTCTAAATTAATTTCTTCGTGCTGTTCCTTTCGGCTAGTTCTTAACCTAGAACTGTATTTGATTGATACATATATGTGTAAATCTGTGCATTAAAACAGAAAATAAAGTTTAAGTTGTCTTTCCAGCCTACTTTCTCAAAAATTAAAAAAAAATTATAGTATAGTTGCAAAGCAGGTGTCGTTTATATTTTAGCAATAATTAAGTACTTGGTCATTTTTGTTATCTGGCGACTGTCATTCATTTCCTTACATTTGGTAGCCATGCATCAATATTTGCTTTATTGGTATGGACGAACCTCTGCACTATTTCCTATATGAATGGAAGTTGATCTTTATTAAATTTTAATCAGTTTATGCCCTAATGGCATAGAAAAGCAAAGCTCAGATCGTCACAAAACGTTATTTAGAAGGTTTTTACCTATTGTGAAAAATCTGAACCTTCAAGAAAAACTAAAATATTCGGTTAGTAACAGATTGCGAGTCAGTTTTCTTCATTGTCGTGATAGGTAGATTTAAGATTAAAAACATTAACAATTTTTTGGTTTATGCTACCGATAAAATTGGTTCTTTAAAAGTATTTTCGCAGATTCGTTATGATAAATAACTTTATAATGTCGAAGACAGAAAGCAGCCGAAATTTCAAATAAAATAACAAATTTTCTTGAAGTTACATGAAGACGTGTAGAAATAATTTACTTAAGAAGGTAACAATCCAAAAAATCTTTTATTTTACATTAATGAGTGGTTAGACTCAATCACTAGTAGTGGTATTGATATTATGTTCATTGATACTTGGCAATATCGATATATGGACTCCGTTATTTGGCCCTTATTTCTAATTTATCGACCTTTTTTTTTATAGCTAGCTTACAAAAACATTTGTAAAATACAAAGTTGCCAATTTTCACATGTAAATACCGATAATGAGTGTATCAATATTTTTATTGCATGGATTTTTGTTTCTTTGAAGCGTATCAATACACAATATTGAAATTTTCCTTGAGTATTGGGACCGCTACCCGTTAGTCCTAGAAAATATGATATTCAAGGCTAATGAATAAAAGAACCAACTTTCCAGTCTCAAAACTGTGATATTTTAGCCACATTAATTGTGGGACATGGGGACCGGCCCCACCTTGTCCATACATACAATATATTTTGCAGTTACAGCCTGCAGTGGAATGGCCATGCGTTCAGTTTCATCTCTTTTGGCTGGTAAATAATATGTAGGATGCCAGTTTGAATCCTCGAGCCAACAGACCTACATCTGGTGACCCTTAACATGTACTGTACACCCACGAACCCTAGTGGTCTGTGGCAGAACTCATCACTCTACCCCTTTTTGCAAGTTGCCCATAGATGGTGCCCTGCATTTGGAAAACTGTGCTCACATAGGTAGTAGGTAGCATGCTATTCATGTCCAACCTGCCACAGCATCGTATGATGTATTATCATTCAACTCCTCTGGGTCTCTCCAGAGAGGGAATGGGTGGGGATCCACCGCACCTTGTCCATATATGAAATCTATTTACTAGTTACAATTGGCAGTGGAATGGCCATGTGGTTAAACTCACTGCTTTTGAATCGAAAGTAGTGTGTAAGATGCCAGTTCAATTGGCTGAACCAACAGTCCTGAATGGGACCAATGTACTAGTCTAGGAAGCACTAAATTTTAATTTTTATGATTAATTCAGTTTAAATTCTAAATTATTTTATAATATTCAGCTTCATTTTAATTTAATAATATAATATGTAAGCGTTATTTTTGTCACTTCTGAGTTTCGAACTAGGAACACCTACACGAGAAAAAGAAGGAAAAATCAGCTGTCTTATCCATGTAGCCATGGTTGCTGCTGTCTACTTGCTCACTAGTTAATTTAAGTTAATATGTTTGCAAATACACATATTCCTTACATAGCAATGCATGAAATAATTTTCAGTATTTCAAATTTACGAACAAAAGTAATTTCAAGACCAAAATTATGATTGTCTTGATCTTGATTTTTGACATGGTCTTGCCTATAAAATTTTTACAATTATTGAAGGTTATACTGAAACTACTCCTGTTCATTCAAAATATTCAAGAATTTTAATTTATCACAAACACCCGCACTTGGTCTTAAACTTTTTGCAAGACCAAGACCAGTGTTAAGTTTTCTAACTGCTATTTGTTATTGTTGAGCCGCCTGTTCACTCGAGCATTCTTGCTTAAATAAGCAGAACAAGCAGAGTAAAAAGAAGAAAAATTTAAAGTAGGTACGACCGAATTTGCTGACCTAAATGAGTCAAACTTTTCCCATTGGTTGACGATAAGCTCGTTCTGTTTAAAGAAAAAGCTCAATCCGTTTGAGAGCATCGAATGCTTCGTTTGTTCGGTGTTTGCACTGCCGACTTTAGGGCCTGCATGCCCAGGTAACTGCCTGAGGCCTCGCGCTTGGAATAAGTGTAAGAGAAAAAATCTGTTGCAAACAGGTGACATTTTTTTTCATTATCTAGTGACTGTCATTCATATCCTTACATTTAGTAGCAATGCATTAATGCTTATTCCATTAATGTGGACGAAGCTCGGTTCTATTGTACGAATGAAAGCCGATCATTCTGTTTGTGCTGCTCAGTTGGTTCGTTTAGGCAAAAACGCTCGAGCGAATATGCGACTTTGAGAGAGAGACCTCAGATTCAGCGACGACTGAGTGATATCTTCATGGCACCGAATCTAATCGGTAGATTTCTAAAACCACTCGACATGAAGTGAGCCGGGCGCAATCTATTTTGCTTAAATCGAGACCTTTGTTTATAAAAAGAAAAAAGTGCCTATAAGATTCGCTGTGTGATAGTTTCGTATCTGCAAATTCTCTGCTGCTTCGAAGGTATGTACGGTATGCTGATCAAGTTCATCACTGAGAAATAACGTCGAATCGAGGTCTAGGTTACGTGCATACGCAAGTTCGTATTCGATTGATAACCAAACACGAATTTACCGTCTGTATAGGCATTAAAAGAACAATAGAATCTAATATAACTATCGAAAACCACTTTCACTGATCGCCTCAAAATAAATGAAAAAACCGCATTCGCTTAAATTGGAAAGAAACAAAAAAAAAAACAACAACCATCTATCGTCCTCTTTACAGTACCTATATTAAATTGAAAATGGATACAAGAATGAACAAATTAAAAATGAAGAAAAAAAAAGAAATCCGTTACATTGTTTAGTCACCCAGTGTCGGTGCCCTGTCTGAGATTTTCAAACGAAAGTACATTCGCCATTTTATTTTTTTTTATTTTTATTTTTTTCGATTTCAGGTATTAGTAAAAGTGACCAAACTACTTGCTGGATGGTATATGTGTCGTTTTGTATGCACATAAATGTACTACAGAATATCTATATTTATATTTTTTTCATTTAATTTTTCTTATTCTTTCCCCACCTCCTCTTCTCGCCATCGTTTTATTCTCACAAAAATAATCACTAATTTAAAATGATTAATAGATAACCTATCGTAACGGAACAAAAATGACTGGCGGAGGAGATGAGTCTCAGACAGAGTTGTTGAGATAGAAAATTATTTGATGTGTGTGTGTGTGTGTGTGTGTGTGTGAGAGAGAGAGAGAGAGAGAAAAAGAGAGAGAAAATTGTAAAAAATACAAAGTTCGATGTTAGATTAGCTGGTTGTTTTGCATTATTGAACAACATAACGTACAAACATTGATTTACCGTATTCAAATGATAGTGAGAGAGAGAGAGAGAGAGAGAGAGAGAGAACAATGCCTACAGCGTTCATGCAGAAAAGTCCAATACTGCCCCTTTTTATCTTCTTCTCCTCTCAGCTGTTCCTTTATTCATTTTTTCGCCCCTTTCTTTGTGTGCCATTATTTATATATTCGTTCACAATGCTGAAAGAAAAAGTTATTCGTTAGAAAAAAACGAAAGCTGTTCCGAAAAAACTTTCGAATGAACAATAAAATTCAAAATTAGATTAATAGGCGCACGAAGTTGCCGAGCCGTGCACATGTAAATTTGTTTTTTACTAAAAAATTCTACTACGAGTTCGTCCTAATGGTGTTTTTGTCTTCGTCGTAGGTGATTACAAGGTGAAGAGGTAGCAAAATTAACGTAGTATGTACCGCTAATATTGAAGACAAAATTGAATGAAGCCTTTACAATGAAATCGCCAAAAAATCCGAGAAATTGTAGTGCTTTAAAAGTGTCTGATGGACAGGAATACTGCTAAATGAAAAAGGAGGGCAGCTCTTAAGTGATGAAACCTCAGCTAAGTGAATAACAAGTAATAATCTTCAAAAGCGAGAGCAAAACCACGATCATGGTAGTTTTGGCCTTGAACAGTTCATTCTTGATCTTAGTCTCACGATCAGTATTACTTGTGAGATTTTTACCAAGTATTATTGCTGGCTGAATTAAGTAAACTTATTATTTACATCGGTCCACTATTCTAAAGTGAAAAATTAATTAATAATGAATACTCAAAATTGCAAACATTTTGCAGTTTGTTCGTATTTTTATGTAGGTTTTCGTAAAAAAAATCTATTTATTAAAATTAATCTCATATACTTAATATAAGTCTTCATGTAATTTATAACTTGACGAAACAATTCATTATGAATCACTTAGACATTTTAATGGTAATTGTGGGTGTGTGTATAAGTGTACACGACACCACACAAATACCAATAGCGGTCGGTTGCGTGTACAGCGAGGAGTGTGTGTGGGCCGAGCCCAGTAAACAAGTTTAGCTGCATAGACGAAATATACAGCCGTGAGCACCAAAATATAGTTCGTGGGTTTTACCCCACTGGCCCGCTAGATGGTCGACGAGTGTGTAATACACACTCGTTCGTCAACGACCACCCATCGGCACAGTAATTTTTGTACAAATTTTTAAAACTTTTAATTTTTTTATTGTTGTTTTTCTTCTGATTTTTTGGTTGGTTTTTCAAAAGAAACCTACTTTTTCTGGCGTTGCTTGCTGCACTAGGATTTTTTTATTTTACATTGGTCTTGTCCCGTCAAGTCTTGTTCTTGATCCTAAGTGGTCGAGTCTGGGTCTTAGTGTTAGTCCTGTGTGGTCAATCTTGGCCTTGGACCTAGGTCCTTTGGTTGGTCTCAGTCATGCAAAAAATGCTAGACAAATACCAAGACCGCCTTTTCCAATCGTTACTAATAATCATAGCATTTAGTGACGGTGATAATATCAAAGAGACTAAAAAATTTTGGTTTCTCAAAATTAGGTCTATGGATGCTTATTGAAGTCTCTCGATTTAACTTACGAATTGCTTCTAATTTCTTGTGTAGAAGCTTCCACCTTCCAGGCCCAGGGATTTATTATTTCGCAAGAAGAGTTTCTAATGAATGTACAGGAATGGACATTGATCTGTGTCAAGCTTTATTGCGTGGGACGTAGCTAAGGAGGGATGTGGTGATACTCCTCAAAAAATATTTTTAGAGTTGGAAAATTTGACTAATTGCATTTATGGTTGGAAAATTGTTGAATTTAATTATTTTTTTAGCTGTTGAAAATTTTAAAATTTTCAGTTGGCAATTTTTATTTTTCTTTCCCTCCTAAAAAAAAAAAACATTTCCCTACTTCTCTGACTTTTGCTTGAAAACAGTAGCTGTAAAGACTCGAAAACTACTGATTTTCATACACTTTTATTGCAGTTACCAACGCAATAAAGTGTTTTGTAATTCTTGTACTAACCTCTGGGGGCTCTAAAATCAGATTTGATTACTATCAGTAATCACTCTTCAGGTGCTTGCTTTTTCAACACAAATTTCTTCTGCTCTTATCAATCATTGCTATGTCATAATAGTGGACGTTGCTCTTTTAATCAAAATTGGTGTTCGAATCTTCTAAGTGGTAGATTTTTTCTTACTTTTTATATTTTTTCTACTTTTTAATGTTTATTTCGGAGTTTTACATATGAAACTTTTTAGTGAGAGGATTTTTCACATATTTTGAGTGCATTTTAAAAAATTTATTTTTACTTGACTCATTATGTTTGCTTTTATTTAAGTTACTATAAAATATATGGTTGTTTGGTTTTAAACATTTGTGAAGTATATAAGCTCTGCAGTCGTACTGCAACAAATGCCAGGTGTTAAAATCAAGAGATGTGCTCGCTCAAATATGAATAAAAACGCGACCTGCACAGCATGATGTCATCCATTTAGTTGGTAATGCTGGGTCCACACTTGCACATTTTCTCGCAAACACAACAGAATTCTCTGGTGAGAAACATTTGGACGAACAAAACAAATGCAAATGCGCCAAACATTTTCCGAGCATTGAAGTTTGAGCCGTTAGAAGCTGAGAAATTAAGGGAGAAGAAGAAATTGTCCGTGACACTTAATTTTTTACCTACTTATTTTCTCAAATTTGCTGTTTTTAGGCTTTATCATTAGGTGTCTTCAGCGTCAAATTTATTATTTGATAAAAAATTTAATCTTCTTACTAAGTTTTCTCGGTTTCTAAGGACTCGAATTTGTTGTTTATGGTCTTATTTTATTCCTTGGAGTCTTTTTTTTTAATTTGGTTTGTCCAAAAAGGTTTTGTCTTATCACTGAAGAAAATCACAATCAAAATTCGAAGATTGTCATGTACAGGCAATACTTTTATCTTTATGGGCTGAACGTGTGACATCCAACATGTAAACAATAGTTAATCGTTGTGAATGAGCACAGCTCTTGATCTAAAGACCTGGCCACAAACACATGTTGTGATAGTTCGTTTTTTTTTCACTCCAAATACAGGGCTCAAGAGCTACGCTATAATCCCGGAAGTATTAGTTCAAATCACAGTCAGTCCATTTTTTTTCTCAAGTTATTTGATTTTTTTTCTTTTTTAAATAATTTTGGACACATGCGTATGATTTTATCTTGTAGCCTTGTAGAAGTTGGTAACGAATATAGTACATTATAAAAGCTTAGATATACTTTAAAAATTCGTTTTTTACTTAAACTTATCATTCTTTATTTTTGAATTCCTCAGGTTGAAATCCTGAAACATCCATAATAGTGACCATTGTTCCATTAATTAAGACTGAAAATATGAAGACGCCAAAGTCCTTTCTTCGCATAGCCTTGACTTATAGTACTGGATTAGTAAAGCTCCGTAAGTCCAATGTACCTTTTTAATGGCAAGACATGCCGGCGAAAAAGTAGGCAACCTTTGAGTACCTTTAGCGTATTTTCTACGTTTTTATCGAGTTCACCAATTTAGAACAGATTTGATAAGATCATCCCTCAAATTCAAAAGGATAACGTACATAAGCGTAGTGCAAAGTGCGTCAAAAGGTACGCCGTGGTTGCCTATTTAGCGCCCGGCATGTCTGACCAGAAATCATCGTTCTTTACGGGTCCAGTACCATACTGTAGTCAAAGGTACAAAATAATAATTTCAACAGCTGTTGTCATTTTTCAGCGAAAAAAGGGATAAAGAATTTTTATTTGTCCGTTTTTCTGCGAGAGAAATCCAACGTATAATATTTGGTTATTTCACAGGTTTTGGTTGTAGCTCTGCCGCATTGAGTAAACTACCTGCTCTACGTGTTCACGTTCTTGGTTTTGACTTCTTTTTTTCGGTTTCGTATTCAGTGACTTTCTCTGCCGACCCCTAAAGCTCTAAAATGAGCGTTTGTAAATCGTATCTCATTTATCTTGCATACATTACACTTTATATTCGGCGTACGTCAGAAAATCGTATAGCTTACTCACTTGTTAACTGTACGTTATTTAGGTGCGGCTAAAGGTTTCAAGGTAGGTGTACTAATGGTATACGTATTCGCTGTTATATTATAGACGATAATCTCTCATACGTTGGGCACAAGACGAATATTTCCTTCATTCTGTGCCGTATCAATTACCGCAATACGGTAACGTATTCGTGATACAGTGTTGTTGTTGTTTTTTCCCCTCCCGTCTTTCTTTTGGTCTTTCATTCATAAATTACAAAAATAAAAATAGAGAAAACTTCGTGTTATAACCAAATACATTGGTTTCTCTTCCTTTATTTTCACCTTTGAAAAAGTTGAGAATGGACAATACCAGATTTGCTGATAGTCACCGCATTACTATGTATGATCAATATTATAGGTTACAGCAACATACTGTAGTTCTGTTTCGAAAAATTTACTGTTTTACTCTCACCTTTGCCTCGCATCAACGGAAGAATTATTTTTCCTTTTTCCACAGTTTCATGGGAAAGAAAACCCATACAATGATCTGGTCATTACTTCATCAAGAAGAATGAAATATTTTGAGGATCACGATTCTGTTGCTAAAGTACTTAATGGAAAAATGTAACTAATAATCGTCGGAATTGCATACAAAAGTTTTTTTTTTTTGCAAAAGTTCCAGTCTAGTCCGTTACCTGTAACCTCAGTTAGACAACTCTATAGTGTCAAAAGCTCGGACAATGCAGTGTATTAATATATTTCCTACAATATAATGTGAAAGCGATACTTAATAGAATATTTAGCAAACTAATTATATTCTGGCCTGCAGTTACCTCATAAAATAGTTATTTGTGATACAAGTGTATAAAGTAGATGATTTTGATCGGAGTGTGATTTTTATAGCACGAGCCAAAGACGAGTAATATACAAATCACAAGACGAGTATCAATCACCTACTATATACGCGTATGTCACTCACAATTTTTTGCAACACTCCTCCTAAAAAAAAAAAAAAAAAAAAACAACAAAAAAATTAAGATAAATGAATATTTTTGCAAAATGGAAACATGTAAGCGTAAACTATCCCCCATCTTCTAACTAAACCTCGTGGCCTAGTGGCTATGGTGCTGGCCTGCGAACGTAGTTTCCCAAGGTTCTAATTCCCACAGTGGAGAACCATTTACAAAAAAAATAATAAAAATATATATTACAAAAATGACGATGTTAGGCTATGTTTAATAGTAAGTAGTTAGTACCAGTATATAAAATGAGGCATACACCTAAGGCGATGTATAAAGTAAAGACCATGTATAAAGTAAATACTTTAAAGATCAGTCCTAAATGATTCTAAAATTGCCTGCTTTATACATCGTCAAGGTGTGTATAAAAATAAAGTTTATAAACAGGTGTTGCAAAAACACTTTTTCGACCAAATGCAGGAGTGTAGCCTGAAAATTTTCAAGCAGCTGGGAGTGTGGTAACTTTTTTTAAAGATCGAATTTTAATATTATTTTCACTACATATATTGAAAAAAAAAAAATTATTCTTCCAAAAGTTTGGGGGTAAACTCACCACCTCAGCCTCCCTTGGCTACGCCAGTGACCAAGTATATGAAATCATCTCGATTAGTAACGAACGAAATTGGTCCGTAGTCTTGCATTTTTGTAGAAAAAATTCTACAAGAAAAAGACCAGGGTCAACTGTGCAATACCAAAACTAATACTAAAAAAAATATGAACAAATTATAAAAGATTAGTAATGCGACACCAGGATTAGCTACATTTCATTTGCTTATTTTGGTTTCTTCATGGCCTAATGTGTGTGGTATCAATTTTATAAGGAAGAAAAATGTGGAGGTGCCGTGTTTGATCCCCTAAAGTGGTAGACTTTTTATTGGTGAAACTGATGTCATTCAAAGAATGCCAGTCAGCGCTCTCTCTCAGACTTGTCCATACTTTCCAGCTTTTTTGCACCTCCTTTGCTTTTTTCTGTTGGCAACAAGTTAAACTGCAGCTTCAGCCGCAGTTTACGATGGCTCTATGCAAGGTTTTAGGGTGCCCACTGCATGTTTTATTCTAATTATTAGTACTAGGAGGGAGGAGAGTACCTACATTTTGTCTGCTTGTACTAAAGCCCTTTACTACCAGATATGCACATGAAAGTGGTAAGAGATGAGCCGTCATTTTGTTTTATTCATGTTTTCATTAATTTTACATTGTTTATTATTACTATGTATATATAACACAAATGACAGTCCATCTCTTATCATCCTCATGCGTATTTTTGGTATTAAAGAGCCTTAATTAATGTACTGGCAACTTCATAGCCCAATGGGTATGGTATCGGTTTTATGAACAGGCAAAATATAGAAGTACTGTGTTTTATTTCCTGACTCCGCTATAGTCATATTTTTTATTTTTTATTTTACAAAGGACATAATTTTACAAGAAGACTAAGACTGCCTGTGTAGGATGAAGGCCGAAACTAATAGTATTGATGCAAGATTAAGACCATTATTAAGATGCTTTTGCTCGTCAACAATTTTTGTAAATTTAAATACATTTCTCTTTATTGCCATCATAATCGACTGCAAATGAACATGGCATGCCTGATTGGTTTATAATTCAGTTGTTGCCAAACTTCCTCAGTAACAGGGTTACTTTCACTGTATTGAAAAGAGAGAAAGTTTTCTGAACAAGATCAGATAGGCTAAGACTTAGTCCTATCATCATACCATGAAGGTTAAAAACTGATTAACTTGAGATAAAATTCTGAATATAATAAAAGTCGTGGTGCCATAGGTACCACATCCTTCCACGAGCTGCCAGTAACGTGCGATCCATGATTTGGAATACTCTGGTTTAGATGTTTGGAATAAGGAAATCAAAGGTTGTGTAGGACTCATGTAGGAATCGAACCCAAGCCTAACATTTTTGTTGCTGACAAAAGCAGCTGACACTATAATACGTGACCGTGCCACCAAAGACAAATTTTGTTTTAGCTACACTTCTGTTAATGTGATTCGTACACATAATCCTTCAGGATTTTGCAAATAGAAAGCATCACTGTATGAAAAAGGCGAAGATAGAGCTGGAGGTTTATATGGTAGTCTGTCCTTAAATTGATAGCTTATGTTCAGGGAGGGATTTTATTTTAGTCATATCACTGCTACCTGCTGCTGTACTTCGTGATACTGAATATCCTCCTCATTCCTTACATTAGAGGAAGGGTAGAATAATAAATGTGAGTTCTAATTTGTTTACCTTTTGAGCTCTCACCAGTCAATGGAGCTTGCTTGTGAATCAAATCCAAACTATATTTTAATTGGTGATTAAAGCTACAGACAAAACCATGCGGCCACTGCGCCACATTCACAAATAAATTAATGGATTGTTAAAATTTGTAATTTTAATCTAGATCAAAAACACCGTCTCAAATGTGTCGTTGTTGTTAGTGTACCTACACCATAGGCGTCGACTTTTAAAATGGTTGAAGGTACCCAGTGTGGGCGAAAACTTTTTTTTAGCCCCTTCCCCTTCAATTTAGTCTAAATTAGAGCTTGCAACTGCCAGTATCGTCAAAAAAAATTTTTTGTGGTACCCACAGAAGTCAACACAATTATATGGTGTACCTACATTAGTGTTGCTGCAGCTATCAGAATTTTCTGATGATGTACACTTCAGTGCAGTTGCGTCAAACTGCACCCACTTAAACGAGCACAAGAAGTGTAAGCCATCATAGATTAAATTTTTGCTTTGATTCTAAGAAAATTTTCATTAAATTATTTTAACTTTGGGGTCACCCTTCTCCTATCCCACCGCGGTATTACAAACCTTGCTCTTCATTTCGAGTAAAAAAGCTAAATTTATCTTTATTTTTACTCCTGCACAAAGAGTAACGCCTACACGTTTACCGTGTATAAACTTCAAATTCGTATATATTTTTCTAGTTTTGACTTGAATGTTTTTTTTTTTTCATCTCTTTTTTACAGGTCGATGTTTTAGCGATAAATTCTGGGAAGAATACGACGATTATATACGCAGCTACAGAAGATCAAAAAGGTAAGATTGTATATATTTGTTCACTTTCGCCGTTATCCCTTCGAGGCATTCGGTGATATTATTTTAGAAGTAGAAAAATGAAGAACACAGATACCATAATAATACCACCGTGTATAATTGTTGGAATATGGAAGAAGAAGAAAAAAAAGTATACTCAAGGTGTAATAATTGGACAGCGATTCGAGAGTGACAGACGAAAAAAAAAAAGAAGTTTTATCAGGCAGCAACCATTGTCTCGGCGACTTGTTGTTGTAGATGTCAGGATCAGGGTTTCGATGTCACAAATTCTAAATTTAACCTCTGGCTTTACGGTGCCCGCCTCAACACAATTTGCTGTATTCTGCGTTTGTGTGGAATCGCCTTTGTACTTTCGTCCTAATGAAAAGAAGGTTGAATTCTGTTTATAGCCGCTAATTAATGTCGCGCCTCGAGAGTTATTTCTTTCGAAAAGGTGAAATTAGTCTAGTGATTATTTTCTTCTTTTATTTCTTTTTTTTTCATCTTCTTTTTCGATTTTCTCCATCTTCTTCGTATTAACCAGTGGTTATGTTTAGCCTACACGTTGCGTTTTAATTGGGATGGGATATCCATTATCTGGTTCCATATGTACGCATTTATATTTATTCTTTACTTCTATCACGATTCGTGTATCCAGGTACTGATTGGTGGCTACCATATGCATATTATATGTAGTCGATATAAGTATTGCAGGTGCTGGAACCTTCCCTTTGAGCGTAAAAAGTAAATATGTATTTTATAAGACCGAGCCTATTATACATAAATAAATGGTTGGACTTTTTGTTTTGTTTCATGACCAGCGATTAGTTAGTTTATTTTTATAGGTATTTTCAATTTTTATGAGGTGGTTTAGTCAGTTGGAGAGGGCGTTGAAAACCAGTCAGGAAATAAGCTTCTTTACTGCTTGTGACTTAGTACTAAGACAAATGAGGTACCTGCAGATTTTACATTGCGGGGTGGGTCAGTTTATGCTGTAACTAATACTTACTCAAAAAAAAAAAAAAAAAAAGATTGAGGGTTCCCAAATAAATTTAAAATATAATTTCTTCACTTGTGTGTATCGTAAGTACATTTTGTTACGAGAACGAAAAGTGAATGATTCTCGACTAGTTGTGGTTTGTAACACGAACCACCGGCGATTGTTGTTATTACACGAGTCAAGGTCGCTCACATTGCGCTTAAGTTGCGAACCCTATTTTTTGCAGCACATGTGCATGACTAATTAGGGAGGGCATTTGATTGGTTGAGTGAGAAAAGCCAAATATTTTCATAGCAGGGGCAAATACTTTTTTTGCTACCACTATTGATTTCTGCTTTCATAGAAAAATTTTTGCTCACTGGTGGGAAATTCTACATTTTGGACCTTGAAAATAAAGACCTGATTGCATATTTTGCGACATATGTTGCAAAAAAACACAACCAAAAAAATACGTTTTTTTAATGTCCATTAGTAGAACAAAAAGTATCAAATTTCAGTACAACCCGAAAAAATATTTTTGGGCGCATGCCCAATTTTGAGTTTATTTTCTTGTATAGTTGGATCACTTTCTTGCATGGCCCAACTATTATTTCAATTTTTTGTTTTTTCTGAAGTAAAATAATTAAATTAATTATTTGGTTCTGAAAACTTTTTTTAAGGAATTTTATTCAGAGTTGGAGAGTGAGAAGTACGAAGATTTTGTAGTTTAAAAAAAGTAAAATTATTCATTATTATTTGCCTCTAAACAAACAAATATTCCCTTTTTTAATTTTTTTTACGGGCAGGAGTGACGCAAATAAAAGTGTGACTCGTTACAAAGGTGATTAATACTCATGTAAATGTAATAAGCTGCACTCGCCTTTGGCTTATTTTGAAAAATTCACATACGTATTAAAATCATCTACTTTTTGCACTTGTATCACAAATAACTATTTTTCTCACCTATTTTTTCGTTATTTCTTTACCAAAAGAAAAATCATATTTATAGTAATATGGAAATTAGTTTTTTCTCAACTACGTTTTTGTCTATTTTTTTACTGCTCCTAGCAGATCTAATTATTCAATACTATTGATGAGGAAGGTTAGATTTTCGTGTGACAATGATCAGGAACTTTAAAAAATTGATCGATTAGCGATTGCAATAATAACATTATTTTGGAGAATTTTAAAGAGAAAATATCATAAGAAACTAGTTTTGCACCCTCAAAATAGTCACCTAATGTGATTACAACACTCGCCTTTGACTCATGCTGCAAACTTCACAACTCTCGACATCACTCATTTTGCAAAATAGTTGTGTAAAATACTATTTTTGTCTTATATTTTTACGATTTTTTTGGGTGGGTATTCCAAAAAATGGTGTGTACCTATGTTAGAAACAGGTGATTTCTACTTGTGTGATTTGCATCGCAAGTAACTGTTGGTGCATCAAAAATTGACTCTCTTCAATTTTTCCATAAACAAGTCATGTTGCGATGCACCATGAATAGTTTTTATTGTATACTGAAATATGAATGAATATGAGGAGGAAGTTCAATTCAAAAATGGAATATAAATTTGAACTCAGTATTTCAGGAAGGGGTTAACTATGCAGTTTTCATCGAGACTGAATAGCTAATGAGGGTAAAGGTTACATGTAAATAGATAAACAGTTTAACTGGCGGCCAAAGATATCCAAAAATTTTGGCTTATTTATCGTGAAAATTGTGTAATTCACTTATTAAAAGGTAAATATTTTGAAATAACAAACACTACAGTTTTATTTATACTTAAGTACAGATATATAGATCACCGCAGTAGTTATGTATTATTATGACATAGAACGGCCCTGAGTGCGGGTAAAGGCCTCCCTCAACCGTGCCCATTTCAGCCAGTCCCAACTCCGAAAACTACCCTATAGTACTACTCGTGTTGGAGAAATGCGGTCGATTCGTTTCATTTTCAGCGAGTTTTTTGTCTCTTTTTCCTCAAGCCTTGATCGTGAAAGACCAAGACCAAGACTGAGACAACTTAGTATTGATGCACGACGAAGATCAAAACCTGAAGATGCAAGAGACCACTGTACCAAGAGTAACATTACCTTGGTCTTGGTTTCGATTTTGCTCATTATTATGTTATTCTACAATTAGTACTTACTTAATACTGGGTGTACAGATTTCGGTGACCTACATCTGCCTTCAATCTTTCTCGAATCACTGCTTCTCAATCTGCGTCCTTGAACTTGGTCACCAAATTACCGTACGTAGAATCAGTGCGTAGACAAACACGTACCAGAATCGTGTTCCTGGCTGGCAAAACATTTTCCAAATACCGAACGTGTTGAGTGTTGACTCCATGCGTTTTCCTTCGATGCCATTTTTTCCTCTCCTTATGGCGTTTGCGACCATTTGTAACCTTCATCGTGACGGTGTTTAAACGTGTTTAAGAAATCTGCATATTTTTTCTTTCTTTCTTTTTTTTTTTTTTTTTCGTTTGAGCACCCGCGTCCAACCTGTTCCAGTTAATTCACGATGAATGAATAATAATGAATTATTGTCCATAGAGAAATGGAAAAAGTGGATACTCTGTACTCGGCACTGCACCGAACTGCTTTAGGTGCGCGCAGGCGTTATTGTTATTATTTTTTTTTGGCAAAAATCGTCTTCTACATGAATGAAGCTCAGTTAGCATTTCATTTGGTTTGCTGGCATGTGCAGCTGACAAAGAGAATTATTTTGTTTTTTCACGCTTCCTAAATGAATAGTACTTGGTGCGAATAATTAGTGTAGCTGCTGTAGGAAGAAGTGTGTCGAATGTCGATTAAATTATGATGACCATCATTGATGTGTGCTCATGCAGCGTGAAGAGACAAGGTTTTAAGGTGCAAAGTAGGTAATATTTTGAAAATTGAATATATTTTTTACTTTTGCTGTCAAGGTTGCAATGAGAAACCCACGCAATTTAACTGGTTAACAGAATTCGTAGGTATTGAAACGAGTATGCATAGCTAGGATTTTCGTGATTGAAAATTGATTTTCATATTTATTTCAGTTCTTCCCCAAAAAATGCTTCCAAGTAACTTCCGACGACACTTTTTTGGGCTGTCGGATTCGAACTGGCAATCCACAGGTTGGAAAAACTGATGAGGCACCGCGCAGCTACGACGCCAATGATATATAACTGCGTTCCTACTACCACTCCTCCAGTGCTGCAATGCAAGCATGACACTATAGAGGTGAAGCTGGGCTGCTGTGTATGAACATAGACTTAGGCTATCATGGCCCAACGGCGCTCTAAGGAGGGAGACGTAGAGGCGGTTGCGTGTTCAAATCACGTTGGGGTCTCTAGTTCTGTAGTCTATTGGCTCGGAAATTCGAACCAACAACCCACAGATTGGAAAAACAGATGATGCACCATGCGGCTACAACGCCAATGATATATAGCCGCATCCCCACAGCTTTCAAACTTTTCAACTTGATTAAATAATTCTAAAGGGCATGTAGCTATGACTTGTGAAACCAAAAATTTTGGAGAAAAAATCTAGGCTTTTTAGCAGTTTTTCAAAAGAAAAAACCCTGCAATTATAACTGCCCCATGATGTAATTTTTATGTAGATTTTCGAAGGAAATCTACTTGTTAGAATTGATCTGGTGTTAAGACACAGAGTCAAGGGTAAGTTTATTTTTCGTCTCATGATCCCTGGAAACTTTTAACACTTTTAGCTGAAATCCATAGACATAAATACATCTATATTATAAACTGAATTTACTTTTTTTTGTTACCGCATCACGCTTTTCTCACGTGACAGATTATTTTTAATTTTTATCTTATATACAGTATATTATATGCTTATTCTTAGATGGTTTATGTGAATAGAAAACAATGATTTCCTAGAAAATTGGTTTTTTACAATAAAACATTGATAGATCGATATTTTTGTTAAAGATATCAATAACTATAGTTTTTTGTAATTTTTCTATCTGAAATCATAGTCCATTAAGTGAAAGATTTCCTTGCTTCTCTCTGCACTTGCTCATAAAATAATGTAACGTTGCTCATTCCATTTTGGCAGTCTCTCACTGAATGGATTATGACAATGAAATAGGAATATATTGATATGTTTGTCAGATATCGATAACTATTGATACGAATATCAATTAGTACCTATCGATATTTTTTTGGAATTTTTTCATGTATTTGGAATTCAGTTTTTAACTAACTTGGAAAAAAAAGGAGGAGATTATCAATTCGATCCTAATATTTTTTTTTTTCTTGTTCCAACATAATTTCTCAACTTGGGTACCGATTTTGAGGAGTTTTTTAAATGATAGAGAATAATCCCATGGTGATATCATTGAATTTTTTTCAGAATTGATGAGGTAGTTTTGGAGTTAGCTACAGATAAAAAAATTCCTAAAGAATGAAAAGTAATTGAAAAAAATTTTTTTCAAAAAACAAAACCAACTTACAAAAAAAAAAATGCACAAAAAATTGAAAAATAATTCTTTTAAAATTTTTCCTGCAAGATCTGGGTCTTGGGACTGGAATTATTGAAGTTGGCGCTCTTTTCCTTTACCACATCTAGGCTTTATATCTGTGTCAATTCCTTCAAATTTTTTGACAAAACTTTTAATTAACGCCGACTTCAATAATTTCAGCCCCTAGACCTACATCTTGCTGGAGAAATTTTAAAAGAATTATTTTTTACTTTTTAGTACATTTTTTATTGTTTTTTTTGTTTTATTTTTAATTATAATGAAAATTGGCTAACAGAATTTTCTAGCAAAATATTGCTGCGCTTGAGTTTTTTTCCCTAACATTATCTGGTCAAAGTTAAAAGTAGGTATACCAAAAAATCAATTGCCTCGTAATTCTTTTGCCTGCGAATGTTATGAAATTTAGCCACATACAGGATCATCACTCTCAACCTAGGCTGGGCGCAAGTTTCTGTTGATTCTATTCCAACACCCACTCGACCATTTATGTTCGCATCACTGAAAATAGTGAAGCAATGGATCTGTCTGACATGTTTCTCAAGTTTTGTCTTCCCTTCACTAAAGAACAGATGTGCTGAATGCCCAATGGATCACCAGTTACGAGTTCATGAACCTCCTACCCTCCTCGTCTAACTCCAGTGAAAATAACTCTGATCTGCTCGTGGTGACAGTAAATCTTGTTGCTTATTTACACTGATCTTGGTATATACTAGAAACGTACACGAGTACGTAAAAAAGTAATCGTGTAGGAATCATCGATTACCTTACAAAATGATGCGAGTACGTAATCGGAAAAATATTACTCGTAGCAGCGTGGCATCGTAGACATCATAATGATTATACTTGTATGTAATTTCCACGCGTTTGGTTAAAGTACATTGGTTTCCCCAAAGTTCTGCAACTATATTATAAACCCTATCTTGGAATGCATTGCACTCAATAGTATTCACATTCAAGTGATTACTAACGATGCCACAATGCGATGCCAATTACCAAGTACGAGTACACACGGGTAATCGTGTTACTCGTCTGATGAGTATTTGTACTCATAATCACACGATACTGTACGTACTTGTGCAGGGCTCTAGTACATACCTATCTTCTGAAATTCTGGCCAAATCTTTGATTTCTTTGCTGGTAGTCGATGATCGGACTTTGACTCGTATATAGCCTGAGCAAATTTGGCAGATTCACACTTTCGTAGTTTACACGCCTGCAATGCGACAAGAAGAAAATAAAATAAAATAATTGCGAGTCCATTTATTTGTTGATCTCGTTCGACGTTGTCAGAATGAAGTATCGTTATTCGGTTTAGATATTACTTTTACCTTCGTCATTTTCCACAACCCGATGCCACTAGCCTATCTTTTGCCGCACAGCTATCCGTTCGCTAATTCATAATTTGTATAATTTTTGCAGACTGCTTCGACTGAAGAAATCGCAAGACGAGAATTTCGTCCAGTTATGTAAGCTGAGACAAGGAGCGGCCAAATACTCGTTAGAGCAGATCGTCGATTTACCGGTAAGATTTCTCATACTATATTTTATTGTTTTTTCCATTGCTTTCCATCCTTTCCTCTTTCTCTCTCTCTCTCTTTCTCACGTATCATCGATATCCAAAAATGCATTACTCTACCTAAGACCAGCAACGTACTAATCAGCACGAGTTAATCACAAATGACCGACTCTTGCACTTTCTTCTTCGAAACCGAGCCTGTTTCGAGATATTTGCCATCGCATTTTCAAATTAGAAGAGAAAGACGAAGAAAAATAATATTCTCTAAGGCATTTTTAATGTAAGTATAAGGTTTTTTTTTTGTTGTCTTTTTTATAATTTCATTTTTTAAACACTTTCTATCCCAATAACCAATTACACAATGGATATACGTACACCTACCTATGTATTATTCGTCGTTATACAATATTGCTGATAGCTTGAAGATGATACAGGCAAACAACATTAATAGCCTTTTACTTATGGGTATTCGTATCGATATGGTTAAATTTTTCATTCGGAATGTATAGAGGAGCGAAAGGGAAAAAAAATTAATAACTAAATCGTTGAAAGACAAAAACACGATAAAAGAAGGGGTCAATTATATTCAATGTACGTTCAAGCTGATGGAATTCATGGGTACTTACTTGCGCCTGAGTTAAACACCTTTCACTCACAGATGGGCTGACCTTTTGGGCCTGGTGGCAGCGACGATGGTGCTGTGTTCGTCGTTAGAATGCAATATTCGAATGCGACTGCGACTGGTTATAATAAACGATTGCATTCGTCACCGATAAAGAATGCGTCAAGATTAATTATGTTATTCGATCGACGCATTCCTGAATGATAGCCTCAGCGAGAGACATACAGACAGACAGAAACAATGAAATAAAGCTAAAGAAAAATGAAGAAAAATGAAGAAAAATGGCAGAGAGAGACGAAGAAAGATAGACGATAGTATGTATAATACTCACCTCGTATGAAGTGAGAGAAAAATTTATATGCACTCATCTACCAGAAAATAAAAAAGACAGAAATCCAACAAATGCGTGTTAATGTTTATGTTTTATAACGTTGCCATAGTCATAGACGTGACGAGAGGATGGAAAACATTATTTTTACTTGGGTAAGGTCGTAAAAAAGTGAATTTTTACGACCTAATTTCATAGAAAATGCCGCACTAAATATTTTGTACAGGAGTACAAAAATAGTGAAATTTTAAATGTTACTTTAAATGTGGTATCTCAACAGGGTGGCTTCAATTCATAAGGAATTCACCTTCGTGAGCGCCAATAACCAACACACTTAATCTTAAAACCAAAAACTTCCAAGTAGAAAAAATAAACATTTTTGGATTGTCCGTATGAGCCGGGTGTCTGGAATTTAGGAGAAAACCCACACAATTAAACCTACCAATCATCATCCTCAAAATCAATATTCAAATTGCATTTATACTGTCTCATTCTCATACCTACTCTCACCCCATGTCAGTGCGCACTCACCTCACTTCACAATTCAATCCATGATGTTAACAAAAACTATTAATTTAATACCCAAAAATATCTTTGTAATATTGCTTACGTCTGTAACAACTTACGCAGTTAAAACCAAAAAGAATAAAATATTTTATTTTATTTCTTACTGGAACTGATCTCGTTCGTTTATGCAAATATGTGCCCAAAAAATCAAAAATCTGTTGAAGTTGAACTCTTTCCTCCGGAACCGACCGAATTTGAGAGCAGTCGAATTTTTATAACCAACTATTGATTTCGTTGGATTTCGAATTTGGATATTTCTGGTACTGATCCGTCACACGTTGGTTTTTGCAACGATAATTTTTGAAGAATATTTCCGGATTTCAATTTTAGTCCAAAATTATTTCAAGGCTTTTTGTAACTTTGCCTTTTCAACGCAAACAAATTATTTTTTTTAATTCAGATTTTATATTTTTTGCACATAATTCTGTAATATTTCATTTCCAAAATTTAAATAGAATTTTTAGTCAAAAAATATTCTTTCTTTTTGAAACGAAAAGTTTGAAAAAATTATTGGTCTACTATGCACTTTTAAAATTTCAATCACCCAAAAATAATTAGAAAATATTCAGGAGAAATCAATAGCGGACTACTTCACGCCTTTAATAAATGTTGTATTAAACAAAAGCCAACCAACTGACCGTAGTCTCGGCAACTAATCTACTATTTTTCGATAGAATACTTATAACAACCATCTTGAACACATTGTACCGTATAACTTTAACTGAAGAACTGCAGAAAAACGAAGAAAAGAGCCTGTATCCTACGATTATATATATCCACAAAATCACCTAGCAGCTGTCTCAAAGTCTGAAGCAGATTTTTTTCTGAAAATTTTCACATTTGAAAATTTAAGGAGAAAATTTAGATTTTTCAGATGAAAAACAGGGTTAAGTTTCGATTGTTTTGAAAAAAGGGTCAAGTTTGTAAAACTTTTTTGGTTCAAGAAAGTTATTTAGGTACCACATAACAAATGCTTGGATTCCAACTGTGGAAGAAGATCACTATGGATTATAACCTTTAAAAAAAAAAACTATGAAGGCAGTGTCATTCCTCCATCCCCTCTCCCGATGTATTCACATTTTTTTCTCCGAGAAAAACGAGTTAGTTGCAAAAAATATGGGGTACTACCTGTATAAAAAGCTGACACATTTAAATTTGAATGACTTGCATAGCCTACTGTGAGAATTAGAGAAGTGTTGGCTTCTTTCTTATGCAAAAAATGTGGTCAAGAACGCATATGTTGCATGAGAATACGTTAATGCCTACGAGATATTTGCATTTTTCGTGTTCGAGTCCGTCATACATAATTAACTAGTTTTTTAAATTCCTCCCCTCCCAAAAAAAAAAAAAAAAAAAAAAAAAAAAAAAAAAAACCAACATCGAATGTGTAAATGAAGATAAAATCATGGCACGTACTCGTATGTAGACTATAACCTGAGATGATTAACAATAATGATAATATTTGATCGTATACTTACTTGTTAAAAACGCAAACTAATTACAGGCAAGTAGTTTGTACTTGACATTTATGCTACATGGCAACAATGATTTGCATAATGACCACAATGCTATAATGTTCTGTTCGAAGTGATTGTGTTTTATCGAAAGTGATCGCCGTAGATAATGATGTAATATTATTTCATCAGTCTAATCGTATTGATGAAGACGGCGATCCAATTTAATATTATTCATCATCGATGTTGAATCGATGCATTACCGATGTAACCTGGAAGAATAACGAAACATCACCACAAGCCTGAATATGTGCGGTGTGGTGGTGTGAAAGTTGTACGTTACTTGATGAGTATAGATTCAATAAAGGAGTTACTTTAGTTGTGACTTAGCTCCTGCAGCCAGATTCTGTAAATCGTTAAGGGCATAGTCACAAAGAGCGGTGCGGAAGAAAATAACGTACCTATTTCACGTTGTGTAACGACATGGTTAGGCATGTAGTAACGTTTTGTGAGGAGGTTCATAACAGCAACCTCAATTCTATAGTTCAATATAACGAAATTTTTTGCTATTTTTAAGATAAAAGTTTGTTATTGGAGCTCGTTATGTCGAGGAGTGATTTTTCTATTACTTATCAAACTGAAACCTAATTTGATAGAATAATTTCTTGCACTGTAAGGCGTAAGGCCTGGTACGGTAAACGAATCTGACATATTTACGCGAAAATGTGCTGCCAAAAAGTGTATACGTACGGTTTTGTTTTTGTCATAATTTTTGAGAAAAAAATTCGCTGATTGTCCATAAATTATTTGAACGCAAGTAAAAATGCTACCGTCTTTATTGGTAAATTACTAGTTCATTCTTATTTCTTTGGGTACGACGGTGAGCAAACGAAACCTCAACATTGAGTGAAAACGATTCTCATGGTAAAATGAAATTGGAAAATTAAATCTTCCTCCAGAGAACGATATTATTTTTTTGAAGTATCATTAATGAATGAGATAGAGTATATTTTCCTTTCATTAATGCAGTATCGGCAGTGATATAGGTATTTAGCAAGGACGCGCAATAGGCCTGCTGCTGGTGCGCAAATACGTAATTCGTGGCAGAATTTCCAGCATTCCTTTCAATGTCGAGAACATTTGCCTACACTTACGTGCATTATTTAAGCTCCGCCAAATATGTATAAGTACGTGTATTGATCCTTTCTCTGTCGTCTCCATCGCGTTCGTCGCGAATGATTTTATGGTCGTTCACGACTTATGATGAAACGTTTGCAAACGTTAATTAGGAATTTATTACTCGAATGTGTTGAAGACGTTACAAGAACATTTATAAAGAATGCGATAAACTTTAATGTGAGACAGCCTTCGCAGGTATTAAGTAGGTACCTACGTATAATTTATTTATTTATTTATTTTTTTGATCTTTCTTTTACTTTTCGCAATTTAAATGAACTGTTTTTTTCACGCCTTATAGCTAACTGGCGTTATTTTTAAAATAGATTTTTGAAAAAAATCTACTTATTAAAATTGTCCGAGTATTCGGACCCTAGGCTGGGAGTGGGTACTTTTTTCGTTTCATAATTTTCTAAGCATTTTGGCACTATTTTTGAAAAATTTTCAAGTTATGGTCACAAAATTTGGTACATGTATTGATTTGAAGTATATCTAACGTGATTCCAAATTTTCTTTCTATTGGTGTTATGGTTCATTCCCTGGGGCTGTTGGTGGTGCTGATTTTTTATTTTATCTTAATAAAAGTTGCAATTCTCTTTCAATAGTCACTAAATTTGGTACAAAGAGTACATTTCATACAAGGATCTGACCTACTAATTTTGGTTTTGATTTGTCAATTTTTTCCCAACTAATTAGCTATTCAATGTGATTTTCTCTCTTTTACCCTTCTGATAATGGTCCTGAAAAATTCATTTTCTGCCCTTCATCAAGAAAAACACTCGTTTTAACATAAAAACAACCCGATCTCAGAAAAAGGTCGATTTTCCTTTACTTCTCACCTCCTGCTTGCTTCCATACCCTAGATTTGAACACGAACACTAAAATCTCCGCTAATATTTTCGTAACCAGAATGTACACAACTGCACTCTACTTCCTTTTGCAATGTGGGACATTTTTTTTCTCGTATATACGTTGCTTTATATACAGGGTGATTCTTGTTTCGACGCTACATAGGGAAATAACATTAGTAGCGCTGAAATCAGAATCACTCGTATGTTTTACATTGCTAATTCCAATTTTGACGCTACAATAATGAGCATGAGAAAACGTTCATTCGTATTTCTTATCTGCAATACAGATTACAAAGTAAGGTTGTAAGAAGTAGAAAGAAGAGTAGTTGTTAGTTTCGGTCCAGGGTGTGTTATGCATTGTAAAAGATAATGGCTACTTATTTGGTGGATGAAAAAATTTGGTGGATTTAACACAGTTATGTTGGGCATACTTATTGTGAAGTTAGCACTCTCTTCAATGAAGCTTTCCTCAGCCCTATTTTATAACAATTAGAAGAACGGTGAACCAATTTGAGAGAATAGGAAATGTTAATCCGCACCGACCACACAAATATCGAGGCCAAGAAGATCCTGTTAGGGATCAAGTTAATGCACTGGTTGCAGCAAATCCAAATACAGTTTACAACCACCCACTACCATTTGAGACTATTCAAGATTTACACAAGGCTATTCGGCAGTGGTGTGATAATATTAGCCACAGACATATACGGAATGTTCAGGTAAACTTTTATGATTGGCTCAACTACTGTATCAATGCCAATGAAGATCATTTCAAACATTTGATTTGATTCAGTTCCACTTTTTATGTTGTTTTTCAGTTATAGTTATCACTTTTATTTATCTGAAGTACATTTGTTAGGTCCATTTGGATTGCTGTCTTTTCTGAGTTATTGTAATTATTTAATAATTATTCAATGAAAACATTACAGTAGTGAGAATAGGTGATTTCATATAACAAATTTTGCCATGTTTTAATGACGTGATCTGTACAGAATATTGGAACAGAGAGTATATTCGAAATGGTTCTGTTAGGATGATACTTATAATATACGAAAGTAATTTGCAAAGGATATTAATTTAGGCAATGATATGGAATTACCATTACAGATAATGAATCAAATCATATTCGAATCCCCAAAAAAATGCGTATTTGTAGATTCGTATTCAAATCCATTTTTAGTGGATTTTTCCAACCCTGCTTATGAAGTAATGCAAGAAATCTTGCATCTTTTTGGTGAAAAGAACAGACCTATGTCCATTGTAAATTTTAAAAATCAGATGCTTCTGCTCTTCGAGAAAAAGTTATAAATACCTTCTATTCTGTTTTTTAGGTTGTTACTTCACATTCTTGTCTGCGTTTCCATACATTAGATCATAGTACATTTTGGAAAGATATTATTTCTAGTTTTTTTTTTTGTTTTTTTTACGGTTATTACATTTTTTGCTTAATCCGTTCCAATCAGGCTGGACCCAATTGAAAGGGATTAAATGGCGAGTACTGTAATATACTAGGTGAGATTCTGTGCATAGATAGGCTCTACAATGTAGATAAATTCTATCAAATTTGGCTCAATTTTTTCATTGCTTCTCGAGTTCTTGGTGATTTAGTGTAATTTGGTGTTATTTTTCTTTTTTCACTGATTTTAGAGGGCCCACTGCTCCATTACCTTTCGAACGAAGTCCTTCTAATTAGAATCAAATTTGGCGTACTTATTTTACCTAATCATTCAAAGGTATGGTCTAAATTTAATAACCTGTCTGAGGTGAAATTGTGGAAGTGGTGATGGGAGCATGGAGCAATTTACAAAAATTCACATTAAATCATTTTAAATCACTAATCACTCCAGAAAAAATGAACCAATTCAACAAAAAATTTCATGAAGTACGGATTTACTTTACAGAACCGATGTATGTACCGAATTTCATTACTGTTCAAAGGAAATTGCACCTTGTGTCTTACTTATAGAAAGCTACTAAAAAAAAATCACCAAATTGGATATCATATGTCAGAACCGCCGGTCTGATTGACGTAAAAATCATGCGTAATTGTATTTTTTTATGTGGAAATTCCTCCTATGCCTTTTTTGAAAAACAAACTGAATACAAAATTTGTTTGAAACAACCTTAATTTTGCACTCTATTTGAGTTATGAAAAATTTATCGAAACTTTTTTCAAGGCTAAATCCTTTGTTTCATTTTCTTGACAACGCTTTTCACTGAAATCGACTTGAGGAATAATTTTTCCTGAGAAACATTTCAATATTCTACCACTATGAAGCAAAGGAGATTTCAAAAGAAGTGCAAATGATTCGCATGATAACAGGAAGATCGAAATTTTTGAGCAATGATATTCCTCTTCCAATACGTCGTACACGTAGTTTCGTAGAATACTAATGAAGTTGTTTCTTCGAATAATTCTCAACAATATCGATGGTTCGAATAACTCCTGCGAAGACGGGTGCTGCATCTTTTCATCTTCAATGTCGTTAAAATTGCATAACCCCAACGTGCAGCCTTCACCCCACAGCACATTTTCGAATATTGAAGCCTAGAAACTGGTTTCGTCCATCTACACGTGCGTAAATTTCACACGCAATTCCAATCTGTCGATCAATTTCATATTTCATCGTGTGAAAATGATATATCGTGAAGAAGCACACCGTATATGGAGTCGACATATTATATTCTTCAATACCATTCCTTTAGCAGCAATGAAAATATCTTGTCTTATAATTTGTCGATTCGGACGTGAGCGAGAGCGTGAGTACCAATAGTGAAATGAAACATTGAAACATCAATTTTTTTTTTCATTCTCCATTATTTCTTTCTTTCGTCTTCAATGCCATTGACATTTTTCATCAAACACGTGATTGTGGCTAAGAAAAGAAAATGAAATTCTAACGGTTGCCGTCCAGCTGCACACCTGTGTGCCATCTTTCTCTCTTCGTACTATAATGGATTTAATTTTCAACAAAAATATGTTAATTTTTCGACAAATTGTAAAGAACGTTTTACGAGTAGAGGTACCTTCGTATTTTTTTTTTTTTTCTAAAAGAAATTTAAACTTTTTTTTTATAAATTCATTTTTTATTATGTTGTCGTTTAGGACCAATCTTAATTTCATGTATATACGTGTATTCTCGTTTTTATGAGATTCAGTTTATATTAACTCATTTTCGCAACAAAAATTCTATGCCTATAATGAAGTCGTGATTTGTGTTGGCTTTCAGCGGAGCATCATATCGTGAGTGCGATATCGGTAATCGAGTGGTCCTCATGAATTTTAACTGGACAAAAAAAATGAAAAAGTTATTGAGAAATCAGCTTGTTCTAATGTGACTAATCGTTAAGTGGCCTCGTGGATCGTGATGCTAAATGTCGTTGACTGCTGAGCAAGAAAGTAACCTTAAAGAGCTTTCAAATGATGTACATTTTTGGAATATTTAGCTAACTTAATGTAATTTGTCGTTTTTGAGTCCAAGATAAAAGTTTATGTTCGCCTACTAAGTACTGCCGCGTTAATTACAAGCTACTAATGTACAGATTTGAAAGGTAACTAATAGTATATTGTGTGACAAGTGCGTAATGTGGGCTATTTTTTTACCGAGTGTGAAGAATTTGCAGACAAACCCAAGGTGAGTGTTGCAAACTTGACACAAGTTAAAATAGCTCACAAGCACTTGTCGCACACCATACTTTTTGTAACCAATAAAAAAAAAATTATAGCAACAACTCCCACTCCCAATAAAAAAAAAAACTAATAAAGGAAATAAATTTTGAAATTATAGCTAAAAAAACACAAAACTGCAAGTTTTTCCATTATTTTGCATTTTTTTGTTGGTTTATCTTCAAACAGATAAGAAAAATTAACAAATTATAAGAAAATTAGTTTCAAGTAAATTTTTTACTCTTTCTAGCAACATTAATTCCAGATTTATAGCTTAAACAGGGGCTGAGGAATCGTTGAATGAAAGAAGAGAGGTTTCTGGATTTAAAAATTTTTTTTTTTCAATCAATTTGCGTTTCCTTCATTTGTTCATTTTCAAATTGTTAACGATGATTAAAAAATTAAACAAAACTAAATTCAGGTAAATTTTATCCTCTTTTCAGAGATACCATTTTCAGCTCTCCAGCTTAAATAGCGACTGAAGAATCATTGAGGGAAAGAGGAGAAGTTTCTAGATTCCAAAATACGGCAAATCTTCCATTAATTTGCATTTTTTTCATTTACCTATTTGTTGTTAAATAGCTAAAGATAATTACAAAATTATATGGAAATTTTTAAAATTTTATCCGCTTTTAATCATTACAAACCCCAGCTCTCTAACTTAATTTAGGCTGAGGAATCATTTGAGACGTTTATTTGAAAATTGAAATGTTGTTTGATTGGATTGGCAATTTGACGAACAGTTTTTCACAAAATAACTAAATAATAGTATCAAATAATTATATGTTCGAATATTTTACACCCTGTCGCGCAGGATTGGGATGCGCAAGAGTGTGTAAAGTACTTTACACCCTCTTGTGCAGGATTTGGATGTGCGAGAGATTGTAAAATTATTGTCTACTTCACAGGCCAAAAATTCGTTTGTTTACATTCGCTGTACATGCGTGTAAAACTTATTTTTTTGTGCATGTTGCAAAAACATATTTACAGCCTTTTCGTTTCCTTCTTCCCCAGTATTTCTTTTGAAAGAATTTTTGGAACAAACGCACCAAACAATCATGAAAGAGATTTTAGTTGTAAAGTAATAAAAATAATTTTTGCAACACCTATCAATAAAAAGGACAATTATGTGCTCCTTGATGGTATATAAAATGAACAATTTTAGAACGATGCATAATGCAAATTCTTTAAGCATTATTTGTACATATACGCCATCTTATGCGCATGCGTTACTTTATACATCATAAGAGATTTCTAAAAAAACAACAGTATTACTGCTGGGATTTGAACTTGCGACTTACGATAAATTGGTGAATTTGCAGATTACAGGAGAGTACCGCAATAGCATTTAATGATTCTGGTACTAAAAACAGTATACTATATTCTTCTTGGATCAACCTTTTTTTATTTTGTTTTCTTAGAGAAGGTGTTGCAAAAAATAGTATATGACACACGTGTAGTAGGTAATAGATACGTGTGTGATTAGTAGCACAAGCCAAAGGCAAGTGATGCAAAAATCACGCTCCGATCAAAATCACCTACTTCATTTATTTGTAGAATCACAAATAACTATTTTGCAACACCTGTAAATAAAGTAGATGATTATGTGCCTCTTGATGGTGTATAAAGATCCTATCGGCTTGGTGGATGATTGCCAAATGTTTCAGTTTAGCATACCATCCCGAAACTTGTCGACGTAAACCCATGACTTTTCTCATCCATCAATCTTTGATGCCAACTAAATTATTTCAAAAATTTTGGAGCTGAAAATAATCTTGGGATCGATGAAGCTTTTACCCTCAGCAACAGACGTTGCCTTACAAAATATGGAGAAACTTAGATTCTGCTTTTGACTTTATTGAGTAACTCGTTTGAGACGGTTGCATAAGTCTCTCTGATTGTTTCTCAGTTTCTACAAAATTTCAGTCCATGTTTCACATTGTAAACGATCAATTATATGTTGTGGAAGATTTTTCAAGGACAAAAAAAGATATTCATTGACTTTTATTTTTTACATGTGAAGCGAAATTTTATGTAGACCCATGAAAAAAAAGGCAGAATTTGTCTCCATAGACTCCGTCTTTGTAGATGTTGATTTAGAGTTCCTCTATACTCAAAAATACCATTCAGTTAATTTGGAAATGATAACTATAAAAACAAATTTTAAGCTTTTAAAATGATTTGGCAGCAGCCTTGCTGATATTCCTCATTAGAAATGGAAGCAAAAATGCAAATTTGAAAAATTCAAGAAAACTGTTCATCTTGGTCGTAACTCAGATGTCACATAACACATGTTGACAGTGCTGCTGTAGGAATTCAACTACAACGTTAATAGCTGTTTTCAAGTAGGTTTTTTACGAAAATCTGCTTATTAATTTTGTGCTCATAAAAGGACCCAGGGATGAAAGTAGGTACGTTTTTCGTTTCATGATCCAAGGAAAATTTTGGCACTATTTTTTGAAATTCCTTTGTATTATACATATATATATATATTCCTATGTTTGTATGTATGTGTGTGTGTGTGTATGTACGTACGATTCTTGTTAACTTGATATAGGACGTAATTTTTGTTTGATTGTCACAAAATTTGTACCGAATATCCGGACTAAGTTAAAGACAAGACCATTAAAATTTGGTTTTGATTGGTTTTTTGGTACGTTTGGTAGTTGCCATTATAATGCAATTTTGGTAGTTCAGTGGCTCTAAAATGAGTAATTTTCAAGCAATTGTTACAAAATTCAAAACAGAAATTTACTTAAAACTGTTCTAACATGCTTTCAAATTTGGTTGTGATTGACTTCGTGGTTCATTCCCTACAGCTGTTGGAGAGGTTAAACTCAATAAATGTTGCAATTCTTGTCCAATAGTCACAAAATTTCATAGTACGAATATTTCCTCTAATACAAGCACCAGACCTAAAACTTTTGTTCACTATTGGTCAATTTTTTCTTAAGTTATTAGTTATTCGGTGTGATTTTTTCGTTTTTATCTTCAAACAATAACCTTGAAAATCCGTTTTTCAAGCCCAATGGAGAAAAACTCTTCTTTTAGCCTAAGAAATTCGTAATACCTTGTAAAAGTCAATTTTTCGCCCACCCCCTGGGCTGAGCCCATGCCTCCAAATCCTCGATTAGAACCCGAGCCATTGAATTCATAACTTTATGCTTAATCAACTAGGCTATGTATTCTTTTGGAAACTGGTGTAAATTTCTATACCTACTGTGAAGCCTAAGGTCTACTAATTTTATTTTGTGAACTACGCTTATTATGCTCAACCAACTGCAAACTGCATCATTGTTTCTTTTAATGACCACTGTGATTTTCAACCTTATCATGACTGACCATATTATGTGATTCGTGATTGGAATTATTTTACTGTCAATATTTTCCCAATTGCTGTGAAAATTTGTGACAACTTTTTGAATTGTGATTTGAAATTATTTTTTTTTGGCACTTTTCCATTCTTGAATAATTTTGTTTCTGACTTCGTGGTCTTCATTTCATTCCTAAACTCTCATGACGCCACGCCATAGTTTCATTTTAGGTACCTAATAACTTGTTTTACTTTTTACTGATTTTAATTTTTAATCTTCTCGGACGTTTTTCTGATTATCTTTTAAGGTTGAGGCAGAAGCTAAGCTATAAGAATAGGCCTGAAATAAAACATTAAAAAAAAGGACAGAAGCTACCTTTTAAGGTTGGACCAGAAGTTAAGTTTAAAAGAACGTTGAATAATCAGTACCTAACCAATCATGATTTGATTATTGCAATGCATATATTTGAAAATCTACTTTTTCTAGCAAAGTGTAGCTTTTAATATCCTACACCTTCTTCGAAGAGACTTGCTCTTAAAACTTAGTAAATTTTCATAAGCTGTTCAAGCTTTTAAGAAACTTATTTAAAACTGATATTCTCATGTCTTAGGTTATGTTTTTTTTTTGATTCGGGGTCCTTGGTTCCCTCCTCTTCGCCGTCGTGAATCCATCTCTAATGAAGTGTTGTAAGATTTCACTTTCTGAATTATCGAATAAAGCGTTAGAAAAAACAATGATTTTGATTATTAAACGACCCGGCATATCGTTGAATAAACAATAGAGTATTCATGTTGGATGGTAGAAGATACTCGTTAAAATCTTGCAAATTAATGAATCGTGAATAAATTTCATTTAACGACCACGTATAAAATACGCTATAGACTAATTTAGGCACGTCTATTCTGTTGAAAAGTTAATGGTAGCGATATACTACCAGCAGCAAAAAGATTTGATTATGTAATCACCTACGTTTTAAAATTTTTTTGTTTTGTTTTTTGTCTTTTTGTAAAAGAGACAGTTTAATATGCATTGAAGATGTAAAATTTTATCAACTCAAGTAGCTGTTAATTTGAAAACGCTGAATTACGTAAATTAGTTCACGAATTTGAGGGGGGAAAAGGAAATTTTTGTAGGCTAATTCCGTTAAACTTTATAATTATATTTTCATCTCATCTTATCACCGACGTATGAAAAAGAGATGGTTCGTTTCCGATTGCTCAGATATATCAGACTGATGGTCAGCTGTATCGAATATTTCTCAGTTAAGTTTAAAAATATTGGGTTAAACTTGTAAAAGGTTCAATTTTTAATTCAGTCCGTCAAAAATTTAATTACTGCAACCTACGTTCTTCTTCATTTTGATGCACGCGAGGACAGACATTAGACAGAGAGGGAACTTTTCGTAAAAAAATTATTGAGTGGATTACCATAGTCGAGAATAGAACCAAAGTCATCACTTTTTTCTTAGCTAAAGTAATTGTTGCCACACGGTCAAACTACTCCTAACAATTAAGTTTGGTTACTTCATCGCACACTTATTTGTGATCTGTACGTACTTCTCCCTCCCTAGACCGGTTCCAGTAGGATATAGTATAAGATCAACGCGTGCGGATGAAGGTAGACCTTTATGGTAATCTAAGTGTTATCTGCCTATGGTAGCCTTAGCTTTCTTACGCCTATTCTGCATTAGTCTCTGATCCTTTTGAAAATCTACCTCCTTTTACAGATATGAAGACGTGAGCTGACGAAGGTACTCGATTGTTGTGTTTATTTATTTCTTACTCAAAACAGATGGTGCTTCCTGTCTGGGTTTATGTTCTTTCATCGTTACGGGTTACCAGCTGGAAGGTTCATTTGGGAATAGATCCCAAATCTAATTGTTCTTCTACAGTTAATATCAGCGGAGGCTACTTTATGGCAATGTCACCACCGATTAGTGTTGAGAAAAAGCAAGCAAAGACCAAGACCATGGTAGCCCTAAGGCTTAGATCTGGCACACTTCATCTTCGTCTTTTTCTCGCCTCAATATACTTACTGTTAAGCGGGTATCCATAGTCGACATTAACCCTGAGCTAATTGTTCACTAATCTGAGGTCCTCTTTTTTAAAGTAGGTACCTACAATGATTCCACGAGAAAAAAAAAAGTTTTGCTGGAAACGTATCTTTAATGTGACGTACTACAGAAAAGGTATCAAAAAAATAGTTTTTCTGAGAAACGTAGCTGAGAACTGTAGATTTTGAAACTGACCCATAGGTTAGTGAATCTTTAGCACTAGTGTCGGCTTTGAATACCAGCCATAGGACTGGTTTTTCAATCATTAGCTAAGAATTTAACTGTCAGTTGGAGCTAAAATCCTATTTAAATCATTTAAATCTCCAACTGAAATCCTAATGATGTATGATCCAACGTGTCATCCTGCTGGAAGCGTTTCCAGAAGGACTTATGGGCATGTCTTTCCATATCTGTCTAATCAAAGTCCTGCTTGAAAGACAACATACTACTACTGAAATTACGCCGATCCTTCCGAAGGACCACTATTTTCCATTGTTTTGGACATCATAAATATACAAGCATGAAGTAATTGTAATATGTTTAGACGGCGTATTGATGTAGGGACGTTACTAAAAATTTATAACTCCCATTGTTTTTACTGTTTTTTGCAAAAATTAACTGGGGCCTCTTTTGGCTCGCCCCCAATTGTGACGGCTCTGTGACTCTCCATTACGCCTCTGCGTATTGATGGTAGATATCGGTAAGTTAATTTCTTTGGCCAGCCCAGTTATTTATTTTCAGCTTACCTATAAAAAAGTAATATAAAGTATTATGATTTTTAAAAAAATCCTCTATCGAAGTTATCTAATAAACGTGTGAAAAAGTTTTTTCAAAATTTAATAAAACATCATTTTTATAGTGGAGTACTTTTAATGTAGGTCCACTTAGCACTTAGCTACCAAAGAAAATTTAAACAAAAAACAAATATTCACAGATTTCAACCCCTGTAGGTGGAAGTACAGGGTATGGGGTCCGAGTATTTCTATAAATTATTAAGGAGCCTACTCTAAATATATTAACCGTAAAAATTCAATTTTCCAACTTCCAGACACAAATTGCATTTCCAACCTTTATTTATTGGGCTACGCATTTATAGTAAACACTACCTACACAATTTGATCAAATCCACTTATTAAGATAATTTTTTTTTTAAACTGTTGAAAATTTCATTCTAAACTCAAACCTGGCATGGAGAAGCAATATCTAGAATTATAAGTGCCTCAAAACGTCACGCAATATTGCTACGTTTCCACTGATAATAATCCAAGAATAAAACATTCAATAGCCCATAGATTAGCCTCGAATTATCCGATTTTAATTTTATTTGGGCCACACCTAAATTCAACGCTGATTTTAGTGAAAAGATCGCCTGTCCTTCCAACAGGACAGATACCGCACAATTTTCGCGTATAAATTGTAGGACTGGTAGGACGCAAGGTCCTGCCTGCAGTACGTTGGACCATCTATCATTAACTAAGATTGCAAAAACTAGTACTTAGTCTTTCTCTTGGTTCCACACAGTTGAATCTTGAATTTGGTTTTGGCTTTGTACGAATATCTTTAGTCTTTCTATTGCTTTGCACCGTCGAGTCTTTGTTTTAGTTTTGGTCTTGGCTTTTATGACCAATATCACCGAATACTGGCGTTTCAACTGGCACCTATTTGCGGTTCCCATACTCTCAGTAATTCATCATTTCCCCACAAAAAATTACTAATTTGTATCAAATAATTTTCATTCTAGTTGCAACATTCTTCAATAGATCGATAAATTTTCAATCGTTTTCTTTTTATATTCACTCGAAGATGGTGTCAGTAATTATGGTACAGACTTATTGTAGGGTTCGAATAAGTCACTTTCCTTACAGAATCATTCGCAGCAACCAACTTATTTATGCTGTAATTGAAATTGTCTGCGGTAACGACCGACTTTATGTTGAATTTACAAAAAAAAAAAAAAAAAAAAAAAAAAAAAAAAAAGTAAATACGTACCTATATTCTTATCTACCACTCCAAATAATTCAGTGAGGAAGTTTGTAGTTCAGCTCTTCGTTTTGAAAGGGTAGGTTTTACTAACAATTTGATACATTACTCCAGAAATATTCGTGTTAACAGGTAGGCTAGGTGTGTCATTAAAAAGGTTGTTCTATTTCTCTCGATTTTAGAGCCTCATTTTTTGGCTTACTTTTTATGCTTGTGTTACGTTTTCATTTCCGTAGCTCAGTTGACATTCGAATAGTGGTTATTATTATGTAAACATACCACTACTGAACGGGTTTACAATAT